>JAEUYN010001067.1:0-81463 GCA_018257835.1 Euura lappo | reverse complement strand
TGCATGTCAACTTGATCAATATCATCCTTGACAATGCCTGAGGCAAAGCTGTTCTACTATTGCAGAGGTTCATTGAACCGGGAAAGTTTTTTTTGTCGAAAAATAAACAAATATTTGTAAGTTTTTATAATATGTATTGAAATAAATTACTGACCTGCTTGAACGATAAAATTAGGATTTTACACTTTTTCCACCCCTTCCTTTCATCTGACAACATGAGATTCGTGAATGTGAAATTTTGAATTGTCCTAACAGCCAACTTTAAAGGTTGTCAATGAGGATTCATTTGGAGGTAGAAATACCCAAAAATAAATCTTAACTGATGATCATGTAGAGCTGGTTGCTTCGAATTGGGAAGTGTTGGCGAGATCACCGGTTCGAATGGTACGTTCACTGGTTGAATGAGTCAAATGAGTGAAGTATTGTTTCACTGATTCAAATAGTGAAACTTTCACTGAATGATTCAGTGATATAACTTTTCACTGATTCAAACAGCGATTAGTCGCTGATTCTCAGTGGTATACTTATAGCTATTTCAATCAGCGACTATTCGCTGACAATCAGCGAAATTTCGCTGATTCAGATTTAGAGAGTAAAGTAACATCAAGAGGTCATCTCTTTCCGAAATGGAGACACCCTCCAACCCCTGGTCTCTAAAGTATACTTCTATATCACCTAGAAAGAGGAGGAAGAGTAGGGGGCTCAGGATTTCCCCCTGTAGGACACCCTCCGTAACCTCGGCCCGTCTTGACAACTCACTACCCACCCTTACTTGAACGCTGGCTTTGTCGTACAAACATTTAAGAATTCTCAGAATCCTGCCACTGACCCCCAGTGTATCTAGTTTTGCCCAGAGCTTGCCATGAGGGACGGAGTCAAAGGCTCTTTTAAAATCCACAAATAAGCACCAGACTGTGTTGTTACCACGAATTAGCTGGATCTGGAGCGTCGCTTGGAGCGTGAAAATATTATCCACGCATCCCCTACCCCTCCTAAACCCCGCTTGGCATTCCGGAAAGAGACCGTGACGCTCTGCCCACGGCTCCAACCTGTTTTTTATAACCGCAGTGAAAAGTTTTGCAATGCAGCTTACTAGCGCTATACCCCTATAGTTGTTCGGGTCATATTTGTCCCCTTTTTTGAAAAGCATCATTAGGAGCATGTTCGACCATGCATCCGGGGTCGTCCCCACTGTTAGGATTCTGTTGAACATCCTCGCTAAATAGATGACCCAGTTGCCGGGCATTCGTTTGAGAAAGTCATTTGGGATTAAGTCAATGCCTGGAGCCTTACCTGCCTTAGCTTCCTTTAAGGCGATCCTAACCTCAGCTATTGAAATCTCTCGGTCCAACTCTGGGTTAGACACTGATTGGAAGAGCAAGATATCTAACGAGCGCTGCGGGTAAAGACCCTCGTAGAAAAGTGACCATTCCTCCAGGCTGATGCAGGCTGCGGGGGAGTGTCTGGGCTTGAGCAGGCTAACCGTCTTCCAGAAGTCAGAGGCCGATTTGACATTGGCGAGCTTGTTCCTAATCTCACGATGGAAGGCCTGCTTCTTCTTGGCCGTTAAAGTCTTATAGCTTTTCTTGCAGGTAAGGTAGGCATCCTTCTGTTCTGCCGCGAACTGCGTACGCTCACACTCCGCGAGCGCCATACTCACATCCCATTTGGCTCCCCGGCACTCCGCATCGAACCAAGGCTTGGAGGCGGGCACTCTAGGATTACCATGAGGTTTTTTGATAAGTGCAAGGCTACCCGCCGCATCCAGGATCGCATCGGCAAGATTGTCGTTCAGGGCTTCCACCGTGGACGCATCGAAGTCTATGTCCAACCTATCAGATTGCTGCAAAGCCTCGGCATAGTCTATGCTTTTATCAGAGTCCCACACAAGGCGCGGAGGTCCAGTGGGCGCCGCGCCGGGCAGGGCGGAGGTAATATCAGTGCTGTCATCCTGTTGGACTTGAATGACCAGGGATACCGGGAAGTGGTCAGAGCCACTCACCCCAAGCTCAACTTTAAGGTCCTCTACAATGTCGAGGTCATCAACATTCACCCAGAATTGATCAATGAGGCTCAAACCAGCCTCGCTGCAAAACGTATTTCGTCCCGGACAATCGCTCGCAGTTCTGCCATTAATGAGAAGGAAACCATTAGTACACATGAAGTTAGACAGCGCTCGACCCCTCGGGTTGACAGTTGTATCCAACGAACGCCTATGCGCGAAAAGGCACGTCCCTTCCGTGATATCGTCCGGCGCGACGCCCCCTGAACCGACTCTCGCATTGAAATCACCTGCCAGAACGAGTGGAGTACCCGCCCAGGCTACCTGAATATCGGCAAGAACCGCCGCGAGAAGGTCAAGGATAATATCTAGGTCTAAAGCCGGCTTAAAGTAAACCATACCAAAAATAATAAAATCCGCTCCCAGCCTGAGCCGGGCGAAGATCCACCAGTCGGTGATGCTGATCTCTTCTGCTTCGTTCTTGCTCAGTAGTAGTAGGCCGCCGCTGGGTCTTCCTCTCGTTTTATCCTTGGCTGCATTCGCCCAGAGACAGTTGAAACTAGCCCAGCGCGCCGGTAGGGCAGGTACGTGCCCGGTCGCCCATGTTTCGCAAATGCCGATAACGTCGGAGTTGGCCAGGCTAGCTTCCTCAAACAGGTTTGCCAGACCGTGAGCGTTCCAGATGGAGATTCTGTGCGGCTGTTGGCTTAGTTGTTCTTTGGGGGCTGTGCCTGTGTAGGGGGATTTCGTGGGTTGATTAAGTTCACCCCAACTTCATTCCAGCTATGCCAGACCCCGTTGATACTGAGTTTCTCCCTGCCTAGTGTTACAACGTTACCCTTGGCCCTCTCCGCTCTGGCGACCTTCCTGATGTGTCCATCGATAGCCCTCTGCATCTGGGTGAGGTCGTTGTCGATAAAAATTTCCCTGTCCCCGAGGACTTCCTTTTTCCTACTTAGGATGTCCCGTTTGATCTCCCAGGAGGCCAACTTCGCCAGGATCATGCAGGGTTTGAGTATGGTCTTTGCTTTGGATTTCAGGACCCTAGCTTCCAGGACACAGCCATCCTTCATGAAGTCGGTCCGGAGAAGCGAGGATACGCGTTCCATGACTGATTCAGGAGTAGCCTGGAGCCCCCTGATGATGATGTTCAGCTTCCTGCTTTCTCTGTCCTGCAATTCGAGTCTATGCTCCAGAGAGTTTACGCGATCTTCATCCGTAGGTTGCTGACTGGCGGTCAAAGCCTTGTCGATGTCACTCCGCAGCCCTCTCAACCGCTCTTCCTGCGCGGCGTTATTAGCCGCTATCAGAGCTTCCGCCTTGTTATCCTGTTCAAGCGCCTTTACCCTGTCTTCAAGCTGGGCCCAGCGTCCTTCGTAGCTCTTCAGGTCGTTACGGATGTCCGACAGCTGCTTTTGAGTGCTGAGCCTGTCTTTTTTTAGTTCTTCCCTTAGGTGATCATCTCTTCTCTTGTTCTCCTCCCTCATCAGCTGTATCTGCTGGCAGAGAAGTGAGATGGGATCAGCGGTGCCCTCGGGGCTCGAGTCAGCTGCATGGGCCTGCGGGGCGGCAGTCTCTGTCATCCCCAGATGGGCGGACTTTTTGGGTTGGCCTTGACCGTGAGGCATGTCGTCACTCTCTCTCAGGCGTTTAAAGCCTGTCCAGCATCCAACGAGAGACTTTTGCCCTTTCAGGTGTTTTAGGTTGCTTTCCTCCGTTGAGGGTGCGACCTTTTTAGGTCGACCTCTGTTCCTTTTTACCGGGCCCGGGCTGTCGTCAGGTGTCGCCGCGACGAACGGGTAGTGAAGGTGTACCGTCTCCGTCTCTTCCCTCGCGTCGAGTTCGCTGGCGGAAATCTGGCCGACCGTCGGTACCGTATCATCCGCTCCCGAGGGGCTGTAGAAAATAGTGTCATCCGCGGAGCGCTCGGCTGGCTCGGTCGGTGAGGCAGGTGCGGCTGGGGGTAGACCGAACGTAGGTAAAATCACTGGCGCGGGAACGGGACCGTAAGCACCATCTCCCTCCATACAATGGCCTGACCTAACCTCAAACCGGTTACGCAGCTACTAAAAACTCGTATAAAAATGTTCACCCAGCACTATAACTGTTATCATAAAGGTCCTTGCACTCTGCCCGGGTACACGTTAGTTTTTACGGGTCCGACCGTGGGTCAAACGTTTCAGAAACACTTCGCGTGGACAAAAAGGCGCGGAGCAACCTGTAGCACGTCTATACGCAATAAAGCCGGTACCGGAACCCCAATTATAATGATAATAATAATAATAATAATAATAATAATAATAATAATAATAATGATAATAATAACAATGCATTATTATAATTATTATGTATGTTTATGTATGTTTATGTATGTTTATTTATTGTTCCCCTCGGGGTTACATGGTTTCCGTCTCCATAACTTCATCGAATACATTACTACTTACAATTAGACTAATTTACAATCTTTTACAACTTATACATACCTTACATTTGTTATAACTATTAGTTATAACTATTATTCCGAATTATTTCCGTTTGAATTCCCGCTCAGCTGTCATAGCGCTGAACAAGGAACGGCGGTTCGTGAAACGCAGGATCGCGAGACGAAGGTTGGCAAGCGCTGCTCGGCCCGACTCGCAACGCGAAACGATCCAACATGGCCGCGGCCGGTGCTTTATACCGAGAAAAATTACAGTCTTTTTTGGAAACAATTTTTCGTCTTCATCGTTGAGTGAAATGAACAAGTTTTGCGATATATGTGAGTGGAATTATATTCCTGAGGGCGCTCAATGGTTCGTTTCCACCCTTGTGATGCGTAGTCGGTGATATCAGTGAAAACAAGTGACGGTCCCCACGCTTCGCGAAACAAAAAAGCCTTATTTTACTCGATTTTGGTGAGATACACGTTCATGCAGCTACCAATTTGATTACAAATCGTCTAAGGAACCCATTAAACACCCCCCCGTTCATATCCGGCTTCATTATTTTTTAAATATGGAAATCTGAGTCCAGCATGCCCTTAAGACTTAGAAAATCTCTGTTCATAAAAGAATCTATTCCATTCTTAGGATATATAATATCTCGTGAAGGAGTTACACCGGATCCAAATAAATTAGCAATAATTAGAAATTTTGCGATACCGACAAATAAAGAAACACTTCAATCATTTTTGGGTACTTGTAACTTCTATCGACAATTTTGTATACAGTATGCTAGCTACGTTGAACGGTTCAGAGATTTACTAAAAAAAGATGCGAAATGGAATTGGACACTAGATCATACTAGAGCTTATCAAGCCTTTAAAGATAAATTTATCGATGTTGTAACGTTGCATCACAGAATACCGGGTGCACCATATAAATTGCAAACAGATGCGAGTAATAAGGGTATAGCGGGTGTTTTGTTTCAAACTGATAAAGAAGGGGACGACCATTTAACCGGATTGGTTAGTCGTTGTCTTTCAAGTGCCGAAGTAAATTATACCACAACAGAAAAGGAACTTTTAGCTATTGTTTATTCTGTTATTAAATTCCGAACTCATTTAATTGGCATAGAATTCGAAATCATCACCGATCATAAAGGTCTAGTCTTTTTAAACAGTACACCTTTTCTTAACGCACGACTTATTAGATGGAGTTTATTATTACAACAGTATACTTTTAAAGTTTCTTATTGTACTGGACGTGAAAATGTAGTTGCAGATTTTTTCAGCCGAAATCCAAGTGGAAGGTTTGACGATCAAGATAGCGAAGAGCTCGTAATAGCAATGTTAACGTCCAATTGGTCACCAAGTTTATTTTCTGAACAAAATATTACTTTGAATAACATCAGTCAACTTGTCGTAGATACGAAATTACCTATTGAATTTAGACAACTGAACAAATGGCAACTGAAAGATCCTGAGTTGAAACTAAGGTTTGATGAATACAAGACTGGAAATACCGATGATAGATATCTAGTATATAACGACGTGTTATTTATCAATAACAAAATTGACGGCAAATGGAAAATTGTTGTACCCGATAGTTTAACTAAAAATTTGATCAAACTAGTACATGATAATCTAGGTCATGTAGGTGTTTACAAAACCCTACAATATCTTAAAACCTATTACTTTTGGAAAAAAATGAACCGTGACGTGAAATATTTTGTATTGCACTGTGATTTATGTCAACGTATAAAACACCTAACGTACAGCATGGAAGGAGAATATCAATTAGTCAAAGCAACAAAACCTAATGAATTAATTACTGTTGATTTTTTTGGCCCCTTACCAAGATCGATAGGTGGTGTACAACATATTTTAGTCGTATTAGATGCTTTTTCTAAATATGTAACCTTATATCCAATGAAACGTGCAACTACTAAGATCAGTTTAAAGAAAATAATAGATTGTTATATACCTAAATTTGGCAAACCTGAAAAAATATTGTCTGATAATGGTACTCAATTTACTGCTCACCAATGGAGACGTGATTTAGAAGCTCTTGGGATAAAAATTTGTTTTTCATCCGTACGTCATCCACAATCTAATCCTACTGAGCGTGTAATGAGAGAACTAGGTAAACTATTTAGATTATTTTGTAATGAACAACACACTAAATGGGGAAAGTATATAACAAATATTGAAACGATTCTAAATGTCACTGTACATCAAAGCACTGGATTTACACCTCATGAATTACAGTTTGGAGAAAGTCCTATCGATAAAATTCAGCAAATAGTTAATTTTCCAAAATCTAAAGTAACATCTAATACAGAAAAAATTCTCTTAGCTAATGAACGAATTTTGGCAAACTTTCATAGACGTAAAGCACAACAAAAATCTATAGGGTAGAGTGGTCCGAAACCGACCGGTGGTCCCATCCCGACCTCTCCATGTTTCTCAGTACTTGTGCTAGCATGGAAACTGTCGATGGTGGCATTTGAAAGCTCTCACAACACCGACAATTTGGAGGTAGAGAGCCATCTTTTCCTCTCATTTTATACTATGGTTTCGCGCAGTGTTTTGTTTTGAAAGCAGTGAAGTTAATTTTGTAGCTGCACGGAACTTCAGTTTGAAGTGTTTCATTGTGTCGCGAAAAATCCAAAGGTGGGTTGTTTTGATTGCTTATGGCCTAGACTTAAAGACGCGCTATCATATTTAAATCACTTCCGTCGTTGTAAGTAAACGGCGAGTCATTATTCGAAAAAAGTCGTGGTGGTCCCAAACCGACCGCCAAGGAGTGGTCCGAAACCGACCCCTATGATTTTGTGCATCAAAGGTTTTCTAGCGTATTTATGAAAGTCGAACAGCGATTTAATTACTTCCGACGGTAATTACGCATGGTTTTTCAGAAATGGGGCGATTGTTCAAACGCAAAAAGCCAAAACGAGATCCGGCAATTCTGCGGCGAGCAGTTGACGCATTGGTATTCGGATTTTCGTTTCGTACAGTTGCACGTGAATTTGCAGTTCCTCGTTCGACATTCACCACGTTTACGTGCACAAAATTTATTACTCGTCATAGGCGTTTACGTGCTACTTGATTTCCATTGAATGCGTTTACGTGATCTATTGAATGAATCTGCGAGCTGGACTTGATTTTGACCCGCTTACGGTGTTTCAAATAGTTTAAGTTACGAAAATTAGTAGCCAATGACAGGTAATTCGATGTACGTAAACATGGTAATTGCCTCTTCCCTTGATTCACTGCAAAAATAGGGGGTCGGGTTCGGACCATGGGGAGGTCGGTTTCGGACCACGATTTTTGAAGACGACCAATATGCAGACTTTCACTACAGCCTCGGTGTTTTAAACAAATGGTACCCGAAAACCTCGTCAAGTTGCTTAAAACCTAAAGTAACGTTCCCTTCGAAGAATCAAGATCTTGTTTCAGCAAAAAAATTAATTTGAGGCACTTTTATTGCCTTTGCCATCTAGGGGGTCGGTTTCGGACCACTCTACCCTATCAAAAGTAAAACTCGAAATAAATGATTTAGTCCTAATTCGAGTTCCAATTCAATCAAGTGCATTGGACAAAGTCACACAAAAGTTCTTTCATTTATATCAAGGACCATTTAAAATAATTAAAATTATTGGAGTTAATGCATATGAATTAGTGGATCCAAATGACCCAACCATTGTTAAAGGAATTTACAATAGAGTTAATTTACGAAAGTATTATCAACCTGCCTAACATACTGTTTGTACCTTCATTGTTTCTTCTTCTGAAAGTCCGAATCTCAGATTTTAATTATTATATTGTTCCTACCAACGTAATAGGTTTACGATAATTTTAAGACGAAACAAAATTGTGAATTTAATTTTAAGAGCATGGGCAATGAGAGATAGAGAGAGAATGTGAAAATGTAACGAGTATTATCTTTAATGATGACGATAATTTTAAGACGAAACAAAACTGTGAATTTAATTTTAAGAGCATGGGCAATGAGAGATAGAGAGAGAATGTGAAAATGTAACGAGTATTATCTTTAAAGATGTCTTTGACGATCCTGTAAAGATAATAGGGGGGGTTGATGTGACGATTTGTATATTATAAAACTAAGAAAGGACAATTTTAATGAGAAAAGTGGAGAGAAGTGACGTAAAGACATTTGAACTGCGCGCCATAATTTTGATTAACGTGGTTGCGAACAATAAGTGAACTGATAAGCGCGGTTAAAGGACTAACGCCGGAAGAGAAGAGTGGATTCGCTCTCTTGGGAAGACGATCGTAGAGAGCAGCCGTGCTAAATTTTACTCTACTATCACTATTTTCAAATAACAAGTATTATTGAACTATTTGCCTACATTTTGTTGAAAATATCAAAAACAATATTATCTACGTGAATAACATAAACATTTTGAGTGCTAACTCAACAAATATCGAGAGAAAACTCAACAAATCATCTAACCCAAATTTCGAGAGTAAACTCATCAAATCATAATCCGACGATTATCAAGTCATCCGAAGACCTGGGGCTTAAAATTGAAATTAATATTATTGTTAATAACGAAAACTACCTAAACAACGACAACGTAGAAGAAAATCTGGTTGAATGGAGTCGATAGAGAATTGATCCGACACGTGTTGAATCACGTCGCACGTTAATCATCAGAACGGACATCTTGGACACATCTTTCACCAGTAAATCCGACGATAAAGATAAGTTTTCACAATAATATTGAAAAGGCGATTTCAACATTCTGTAAAATCTTCCCAGAGACAATTTTAAAACAATTTATTTACACAAAAACGTCGCTTTTAATATACAAACGAATAATATAAAGACTGAATAACTATAATACAAGAACAATTACGATTTTATATTTACAATTTCCGTTATATTTACAATTTTAATGCCTATTGACAATGTTTATGTATGAATGAGTGTGCATGTATGAATGAATTTTACAACAAATTGTTATACAAATATTAATTGAGGATAATTTGCTTAGTTTGTTCTTTTCCTGATTTTGACAATTGATTAATAATAAAATAATTTATTTGACGCTCCTCACAATCATAACTTTGTCATAATTTCTGATGAGTATATAACCTTTTCTTTAGTGTTAAGTCTCCTTGAAGCAGAAAATAAAATAAAAACATTACACCCGATACCTTGGTAAAATCTGTACTTCAGATTCTAATAGTTGAAAAAAATAGTGTATCTGTGCCTCGGTGTGCACATGGAACTCAAATAATCCCAAATCATCATTGTATTTCGGCTCACAGGCTTCGATTTTCATGACCTTGAAGAACCATGTTTTTGATTGAGTATCAATTTTCGCACAAAGAAAAATGTTGTTCACACCTGCAACCTTCTGGCTTGACTTTCGAATTCCTCCGGTTTATCCCGCACGATTATGATTAAATTTGATCCACTTCCAGTAGCTAACGAGATGTACAGTAGAACCTCCCACACTGCCCCCTCTCACACTGCCGTACCTCCCAAACTGCCGCAAAGAAAACCTCTAACACTGCCAGTTTCTCGGTATCCCACCACGGGCGTAGCGAGACCCCACTCTCCGCGCGCTGACAATGAGTGTATAGGGAATACACATAACCTCAGAAAGGTTCAGCTGTCACTTGTTAAACTGTAACTTAATTTTATAAACTCATGTGTTGGTAAGTAAGTACATTGAATTTTTTATTTTTGTACACTACTTAATAAGGAAAAGCGTGGCTAAGTTATCGACCTACTCGGTCGTTTTTATATTACAGTACGTCATGGAACCACAGACCAAGTCTGCTACAACTCTGAGTGATAGTCAAAAAAGGAATATTGAGCACCGATTAAGCTTAAGCGAGAAAGTGTCGACCTTGGCTAAAGAATTTAATGTTTCTACGGCGACCATTTATCGATTGAAAAAAGAAAAAGACGATCCTGAAAGACCCGGTACATCGAGCAGCTTAATTCGAAAACCTCAAACAAACTTGAGTATCAAAAGGAAACAAGAAATCTTAGAGAAACTAGATGCTGGTCATGATGTAATAAAACTTGCGAGCGAGTATTCAGTATCGGAATGGACTATAAGGCGGATCAAGAAAAAAAAGGGGGATATCTTGAAAAGTATCAACAACCTAACAGAAGTCCACAGGAGTTTAGACAGGAAAAAAATGTGTGGTATTGTAGACGGACCACTCGATAAGGCTGTCTACGCATGGTTCACACAGAAGCGTAGTTTAGGAGAGCCTATTTCTGGGGATATGCTGCGCACTAAAGCAATAGAACTCGATGACAAGATTAACGGTCCAGATACAGGCTTCAGAGCCAGTAATGGATGGATTGAAAAGTTTAAGAAACGGTATGGCATACGACAAGTTTCATTCCAGGGAGAGAAACAATCTGCTGATGTCACATCGGCTGAAAATTTCAAATCCAGCTTTTCTACTTTTATACAGGAGAATAATTATGACCTTGATCAGTTAAATGAATACTTATTATTATATTACAAATACATATATTGATTGATTTTAATATTTTGTATACCAATGAATATCACGACTAGGTCTACAATGCTGATGAGACTGGTTTATATTGGAGATCCTTACCGAGGAAAAGTCTGATCGCCAGATTTGAAAAGGGTGCACCAGGACATAAAGATAATAAAGATCGAGTTACAGTCATGTGTTGTACAAACGTGACTGGTTCTCATAAGATACCTTTGCTTGTGATTGGTAAATCTAACCGTCCAAGGTGCTTCAGTCGCAATCAAGTGGAAAAATTACCAGTGATGTACGCTGGTCAGAAAAGTGCGTGGATGGATAGGCATGTTTTTGTAAACTGGTACAAGAATTTATTTCTGCCCGAGGTTCAAGCAAAGCATCCTGATTTACCGGAACGACCCCGAAAAGTACTTCTACTGCTCGACAACGCTCCTTCGCATCCATCTCTGACAGAATTGAATGCCGTTGATGAATCATGTCAGGTACAGTGGCCAAAGATTATCTGATTCAGCTGTGAATCTGATGCATGACAAACCCACTCAAAGCGCCTACTCGCAGGCAGCACGCGTACACCGCCTACCCACTGGCAACCCGCGACACATAGCCTATGACGTAGCCACTGAGCGACGATCGATACAAGCTCGATTGACCGCTGACCCCGCGCGCTTACCTCGTCTACAACAGGTGACTCACCGTGTCAACAATACGTGGCGCTTATGCAGGATCCTCAAGGATCCCACGTGACCTTCTCTCGCTAAGAGGATTAACCCGAAATCGGAATAAAATACCTCAGTTTCTAACGGTAAATCACGCCACCCGTCATTCGACACCTAGTCGTCTGACATACCGCCTCGTGCCTAAAACACTTGGTGAAGAGCTACACTGGGACACCAGTGATCAAACGCTAATAAAGTATTTTCAAAGGAGTATAATCCGCCTTGATTATTCCTCCTATGTCCTCGGACACCTTTCCCTCGGATCTTTCCTCACGGAAACCTCCTACCAGTGGTTGGTCGATCTTTGAACCGCCAACCCCTCCACCGCCTGTACCAGACGAAGGTATAGAGGCAGATTGTCCACCAGAGCCTCTCTCTGATTGGCAGAAGAGACTCGTCCCGATCTCCCCCTGGGATCGCCGTCGTTTCCATCCACGGCGCGACACTCGGGTGATCATCAACGGACAACTCACTGGTCCCGTGGTAGTCGACCACAGCACCATCATCGTGCCTCCGAAGCCAGAGTTCGTCTGCCACTCTCGCCTCCCCCGCCGCCTGCCTCGAAGGAAGGACGAAGAGCTCGCCTCCGTCCGGAGACGACCGACTCGCCCCGAGCCCGTGATACCCGGCCCGGTGCGCACGCCACACGGCACTCCTCCCCGACCTCCCCGTCCTACCATCCTTCCACCACCCCGTCCCACACCAAAACGTCGATCCCGACTACCCCTTCCTATCCGCCAAACCATCCTCGTCAATCCCCCTTCCCGCAGACCACGCAAGGCCTGATCCCCTCGCTCCCCCACCTCTCACCCACACCCGGGGCTTGCCCCACACACATAACACACACACATACCCCGCCGGTGCATTGTTTAGCACTCGCCGCGCTCCACACCCTTGCGCCCCCGAGTGACCAGTATAAACTTGGCGCGCAACGTGGAGGCCTCCGAGTGTACCTGTATAAACTTGTCGCCCAACGTGGAGGGCCGATCATCACCAGACAGGAGTCTGGATGCAGCAGAGAAGCTAGGAAGCTTCACGGACCGACCGCATGCCGACCGAGCGCTCGCCAACCCGTAAGTCCGCCAGGATTGGTGGAACAAACGCACTTCAGGGAGTGCAGAAACACCCTGTGGCGCCCGACTCACCCCGATCATCCGTCCCTGGAGGGAGCGGAAACCCGACGTCACCGGTAGTGAACGCGGCAACGTTCAAACAGCCGAGACCCGTAAAGAAGAAGAAACCCCAGGACCTGCAGACGACGCAGACGTCCACACCTACGACGCCTACTGAGGCGGAGCCAGTACAAAACCTATTGTACTCGGCCAGCCTACAGCCACAGTTGCAAGCGCCATTGCAACCCGAACCGGCAAAGCAGCACCCGCCTGCACAGCCGCAACCCGAAGCACAACCGACGACGCCCGCATCACCGCAATCGGCAGGCCGGACAGAGCCTGAGGGATCGCAACCCGCGACACCCGAACCGATTGCAGTAACACAGCCCTCGCTAGTGTTACAGCCACAGACGCCTACATCATCGCAACCCGCAGGCCAGCCCACGCCTGAGGGAACGCAACCGGCGACCCACGAACCGCCGCGGACAGTAATAGTACAGCCAACGCTAGTACTACAACCGCCACCGCAGAGACGACTTCCAACGACGCTACCCCGAGCAGAGATGGAAGCCACCCCGCCGCAGAACCCCTACAACATGACTCCCGCGGCCTGGGAGGCATTGGTTCGTGCACTGACCGTACCACGCCTAGAGGTACCGCAGTTCCACGGACTGGACCACGAAGACCCACGCACCTTCCTACACAAGTGCGAGGAATACTTCGACGCGACAGCAACGATCGGAGAAGTATTGCGCGCCAACACCGCAGAACGCGGACTGAAGGGAGAAGCCGCCAAATGGTGGGAGGTCTACAAGGACCTACCGATGGAATGGAATACATTCCAGAGACTCCTCATCGCTCGATTCGACAGCCCATCAGTGAGATCACGCCTGATCTCACAACTATTCTCACGCCACCAAGGTGAGAAAGAGGAGGTTGGACCCTTTCTACGGCAGAAATACCTGCTGTACCGACGAGTCCGGAAAGAGGACCCCGAACTGGTTAAGGTAGACGCCTTAGTCGAAATGCTACAGCCACAGATACGGCTAGCATTACGCCCACAGAGTCTGGTCGACTTCAACACTCTCTTGGAGAAGGCTATCCAGGCCGAACAGGATACCAAGTCCCGAGAAGTGGCGACCAGGGTGAAGAAAGAAGAGGCGGAGCCGAAGAAGAAGACGACGCCTACCCCGAAGACAGCAGCAGTCGCAGGAGCGACTACAGCGACCCCTAGTGCTCAGCCACCCAAATGCTGGCACTGCCCCGATAGGCACTGGCATAGAGACTGTCCGGTCTTTAACGCTAACAGGGCCAACAACCAGGGAAACTGGAGAGCGGCGACGGAAGCGCCAAACTCCGCCGCCAACCCCAACGGCGTCCCTGGCCAACACTAACCACGACGACGACGACCCGACACTCCGGCCTACCCCGCATCCGGGTACGCATCAATGGAAAGGAAGCAGAAGCCGTGATTGACACAGCCGCCACGGAGAACTTTGTGTCACCACGCTACCTCGCCGACAACCAGCAACTCCACCCAGGACCGCGAGAGGCCCATCTAGCGACTAACTCAGCAGTCGTTAGAATCCTAGGGGAAACCTCTATACCCCTAGAGATAGACGGACATGTCACCCGCATCACCGCCTTAGCCACCCCAGAGCTAAGAGAACCCCTACTCCTTGGCCTACCATGGCTCAGGACCCAGAAGACGATCATCGACCTCAACCGAGGATGCCTCCATCTTGGACAAGAAGGAAGGTACACAGTGCGCCTGTTAGAGCCATTAACAAGGCACGCACACACCGAGCTACCGCCGATGAACCACGAATTTCCGGCACGCCATGCCGCGGAATTCAAGCGAATCACGAAAGACTTCGCTCATGTCTTTCGACCGACCGGAAGACTACCCCAGACCCGGACGATCCGACACGATATCCGGCTAAGCACGGACAAGCCAATCCGCTTATCGCCTTATCGTTACTCGGAGGAGAAGAAGAAGGTAATCTACGAGCAAGTACAGGAGATGCTCGCCAACCGGATCATCGAACCCTGCACGTCTCCATACAGCTCACCGATAGTACTGGTGGAGAAGAAACGCGACGCCCCGTTGAGATTCTGTGTCGACTACAGAGACCTCAACAACATCACCGAGGATACCGCACAACCTATGCCGGTAATCCACGAGGCACTCAAGGACCTAGGGAGCGCCACCATCTTCACGACACTCGATCTGAAGAGTGGGTACTGGCAAGTACCGATGGAAGACAACGCGAAGAAGTACACTGCTTTTTCGACCCCCGACGGTGGAACCTATCAGTTCCGAGTGATGCCGTTTGGACTGAAGAACGCCCCGAACACGTTTCAACGCCTAATGAGCCAGGAGGGTCTAACAGGCTACGTGAACGACTTCTGCTTGGTCTACCTAGACGACATCATCATCTACTCCCAAACCTGGGAAGACCACCTCCACCACATAGCCTTGGTACTAGAGAGACTTAGTATCCATGAGCTGACATGTGCGCCGGACAAGTGCCGCTTCGGAGCCCAGAAGCTGGACTATCTTGGCCACACCATCACCGCCGACGGAAACGAACCGCAACCCGAGCACGTCCGTGCCATCATCGGATCCGCCGCCCCGAAGACGAGGAAGGACTTGAGGAAGTTCTTGGGGACCTGTAATTGGTTACGGGAATACGTCCCCCACTTCGCCATCGTCTCGGCACCCCTAACCAACCTACTCAGCGAGAAGACGAGGTACCGCTGGACCGCAGTTGCCCAAGAGGCCTTCGAAGAGGTCAAGAACTGTTTCCGACGACGCCTCCACCTCGGCAGACCGCACCCAGACTGGCCGTTTACCCTACAAACGGACGCCTGCAGCATAGGCATTGGGGCGGTACTGTACCAGACCAGACCAGACCAAGGACGGCATGTGATTAGCTTTGCCAGCGCTAAACTCAGCCCGACCGAGGCCAGGTACCACAGCAACGAACAGGAATGCCTAGCCGTCATATGGGCAATCCGAAGGTACAGGCAGTACCTAGACCGACCGTTCACGCTACGAACGGACAACAAGGGCCTAACCTGGCTCGACGGAGAGAAGGACACCAGGAAGAAACTCCACCGATGGTCACTCCTACTCGCCGAACTATCGTTCACGATCGAACACTGCCCAGGTCGTGAGAACGAGCTCGCCGATGCTCTCTCACGCAACCCCGAACCAAGGGAGATCGAGGAGGACCTCGACAACCCCGAACGACTAGTGCCACCCCGGATCGCACTAGCCGCACCCCCGACGACACCAGAGACACCGCAGTTGATGGAGATCGCCACAGGCGGCGCCCTGATGGACGAAATCCTAGACGCCCAGCAGACTGACGCGACAGTCAGCCAGCAGGTCGAGAGATGGCATTCTCTCAGCCAAAAAAAGCGAAGAAACGCCCAGGACGAGCGATTCTACCGCCACCACCGGCTCATCGACGGACGATGGGAGAAGAAGACGACCGCAGACCAGTGGCATATCGTAGTGCCCCAAACGCACACTACGAGAGTCATCTACAGCCACCACGACACCGAACTCGCAGGCCACCCTGGCTACGAGGAGACGCTCCGCGCAGTCCAAGCCCACTACACTTGGAAAGCCATGCGCACGGACGTCAGACACTATGTGCAACTGTGCCACCTATGCAGTTGTACAAAGACACCAGGACCGAACCCGGAGAAGCAGCTGCGCCCGAGGTGCCCAACCGAACCGTGGGACACCGTAGCAGTGGATCTCATGGGCCCCTACCCCCGAACGAAACGAGGACGGAGATTCATCCTAGTGGTAACCGATCTATTCACCAGATGGGTCGAAGCATTTCCGCTAAGCTCCTCGGAAACCGACCACGTGATCCGTCACCTCAAGGACGAAGTATTCTCACGCTGGGGATACCCTCGTGCGATCTTGAGCGACAATGGACCGCAATTCACTGCGCAAAAGTGGATTGACGCATGCCACGAATGGCAAGCCCAGCCCTGGACTACCGCCATCTACCACCCCCGAGCCAATCCGACGGAGAGACGCAACCGCGAGATCAAGAAGGGTCTACGTCTACACCTCCACGGAAAACGACACACGACATGGGACTTGCACCTACCGCGAATCCTATTCAGCCTACGGTCGCGCAGAAACGCCGCGATAGGCAAAAGCCCGAGCGAAATGCTCACCGGACGAACCATTCAACAGCCCGGAGAATGGAGGCTACCTAGCCAATCCCCTATCCTGGACAGGAAGGAGAGGGTACGCCAAGCCGTCCAACACCAAGCCAAGTATCAGGAACGATACAAACTCGACGCCGATCCGACGCCACGCTTCCAACCAGGCACCCTGGTTTACGCGAGAGGACACCACCTCTCGAAGGCGAGTGACAAATACCACGCCGGTTTTGCTACTCCCTGGGAAGGGCCTTATCCAGTCACCCAAAGACTCGGAGGAGAAGTCTACATCATAGACAAGGACGGACGTCCCACCAAGACACATGGTAGCCAGCTGAAACCAGCCCATGGCGCCATACCCGATCACGACAGCCTACAAGACCCAATCTTTGGCTCTGTCGATCACGCCGACGCAGTCCGGCAAACCCCGCACGAATCTGACGAGATTCCGCACCAGGCAAGCCTGCCTACCCCACCCGTCCAACCGGACACCCCCGAGGAACCAGAACCTCCCCCACAGACAGACGAGTCTGAACCCGTCCTACCCGGAGGTAGAGACCCGGACGAGCTGGAAGCCGTACCACACCCGACAGGACCGTTGGGACCCCAGTGTCAGTCATCGCCTACCGGGACACTGGGGAGAAAAAGATGTCACCCCTACAACCTTCGCCCCCGAAAAGCGCGAAACCCCCCCCCCAGTGCTAAGTGAAGTGTAGCATAAGAGAAATGACTCTAACGTAGACTTAAGGATAGTATATAAGGAAAGACTGGCATAGAATAAGGCATAAAATAAGAATAGAATAAGGATAGGATATAGTAGGAAATAGGATTAGAATAAGATAAGTGTACATACATAGACATAAGTTAGAGGTTAAGAATATATGTACCCACGTAGCTCACCCGGAATGATATACCCAAAAACTGAGGTTTAGAAAATAAACCCTGCAAGTAGCCGCTTCTCAGAGGGGGGCGAGTTGATGCATGACAAACCCACTCAAAGCGCCTACTCGCAGGCAGCACGCGTACACCGCCTACCCACTGGCAACCCGCGACACATAGCCTATGACGTAGCCACTGAGCGACGATCGATACACGCTCGATTGACCGCTGACCCCGCGCGCTTACCTCGTCTACAACAGGTGACTCACCGTGTCAACAATACGTGGCGCTTATGCAGGATCCTCAAGGATCCCACGTGACCTTCTCTCGCTAAGAGGATTAACCCGAAATCAGAATATAATACCTCAGTTTCTAACGGTAAATCACGCCACCCGTCATTCGACACCTAGTCGTCTGACATACCGCCTCGTGCCTAAAACACTTGGTGAAGAGCTACACTGGGACACCAGTGACCAAACGCTAATAAAGTATTTTTAAAGGAGTATAATCCGCCTTGATTATTCCTCCTATGTCCTCGGACACCTTTCCCTCGGATCTTTCCTCACGGAAACCTCCTACCAGTGGTTGGTCGATCTTTGAACCGCCAACCCCTCCACCGCCTGTACCAGACGAAGGTATAGAGGCAGATTGTCCACCAGAGCCTCTCTCTGATTGGCAGAAGAGACTCGTCCCGATCTCCCCCTGGGATCGCCGTCGTTTCCATCCACGGCGCGACACTCGGGTGATCATCAACGGACAACTCACTGGTCCAGTTGTAGTCGACCACAGCACCATCCTCGTGCCTCCGAAGCCAGAGTTCATCTGCCACTCTCGTCTCCCCCGCCGCCTGCCTCGAAGGAAGGACGAAGAACTCGCCTCCGTCCGGAGACGACCGACTCGCCCCGAGCCCGTGATACCCGGCCCGGTGCGCACGCCACACGGCACTCCTCCCCGACCTCCCCGTCCTACCATCCTTCCACCACCCCGTCCCACACCAAAACGTCGATCCCGACTACCCCTTCCTATCCGCCAAACCATCCTCGTCAATCCCCCTTCCCACAGACCACGCAAGGCCTGATCCCCTCGCTCCCCCGCCTCTCACCCACACCCGGGGCTTGCCCCACACACATAATACACACACATACCCCGCCGGTGCATTGTTTAGCACTCGCCGCGCTCCACACCCTTGCGCCCCCGAGTGACCAGTATAAACTTGGCGCGCAACGTGGAGGCCTCCGAGTTACCTGTATAAAACCGTAATACAAAAAACTAATAATAAGCAAAGCCCGCTACAGGGCTAGCGCGGCTCTCGTGAGGCGAGACCGAGCTCCGGGAAGAAGGTAAACAAAAGGTTCCGCAACAATTTCAAACTCAACGGTCGAGAAGCGAGCCGTTGACTTCCCCAGATTCACTTAAAACTATCCCACGAGGGATCGGAATACCAAGAAAATAACAATAATCAATTAACCAGCCCTCAAGGCAATAATTCTCATAACAAAAAACTCAAATAAATCAATTAATAAACTCTAAGAAAACTCTGGCGCGGCTGACCTTCCGCGGAAAGCCACGAGGCAACGACAGAGACAAGATGGCGAATCACGCCACGAGGCTAAACCCTCCGCGAGGAAAAAGACTCTATTCAATACCCAAAATTAACAATAAAAACTCACTAGTAACCCATTTTACAAACTCTGGCTTCGGTCGGCAATTCGAAACTCAGTACTAATCTGAACTCAAGATCCAAGGAACTCAAAACGTCTATTCTCAGACCGCAGATATAATTCAGACTCAAGGGATCCGTTCAGATTTACCGCAGGTAAAATGACGCCACTTACTTTAACAGAACCAGCGTATCTCAGGAAGGACTCAACGACAACCTCCTGGGTTCCCTGGCCCTCACACACTCTGTTCTTTCCACAAAGAATCTCTACAAAACTCACTCTAGCAAACAGACTCTACTAAAACTCAGCTAGACGCACGTCTTAGCACGTTAAGACCCAACGCCAGAGTGACGATGACGAGCGGGGTGTCTATTACCCCCTCCTTACTCTCTACTTAACGCTATCATCGGTTAGTGTCGTCCTCTTGGCGAATTTCAGGAAACCCTTTGACTCCTGGGAGTTATGCGGTGTTGAGTCACTGGAGTGTGATGCGGGCTGTCTTTCTGCAGGCGGGTCCTTGTCCTGGGGAAGGTTCACGGTGTTTCTCGGTAGCAAAAGGACCTTCGCTACCTTGTCCCTCGGTGGTGAGCGGTCAGATACCCTCTCGTGATTGTGTTTCCCCGGACTCGTTCTTTGCCTGCGTACCGCCCTGGGTCTGTCTCTCGCCTCGAAGTCTTTTCCATGCCTTTCAATAGTCGTTCGTAGTTCCCCACGGGGAACGGGTTACCTCAAGAGAATTTCAGGAATAACAAAAGAATTACTAATAAATTCATTAACACATGTTTGTCTCTGTCGCCGCTCGGAGCTTTTCTCGGTCCCTACAGTTCCCTAGGTGGAGATTCACTCAAACTCATACTCTCACACAGTCACTCCTAGGAAAATGAATTTACTTACCGTCTAGGGTTCAGGGAGCCTTTAGTAACGAGGCGAGCCAAAGCTGCCACGTTACAACTCCCCCCCCCCCTAGACGGGACGCTGGGGGTGACAATTCATCCCACCTGCGGACCGAGCTCCGAAAGGCGACCGAGCACTAAGTCAATATAACATAATATTATAATAATTAAAAAAAAAATCTATTTCACCCTTTTCCAGCAAATCAAACTAGCCAGTATCTTAAACTCTTTTACCCCAAAACAACAACACAAAAAAAAAATTTAATAATATTTTCCTATTATTTCCTCTAGAAACTTTAATCTTTATCATTTCTCTCAAAGAGATTTCTCAGACTTTTAACTCTATAATCAACAAATATATTCTCTTTATCACAAAATTCCATTCCCTGGTTGCTTCAATAGAAAACACCGGGCTTTAATAATTCATAAATCTCTCAAAAAAATAATAACAATAAATCTATTCAATCACCAGGGTGGTTTCTCAAACCAATCCCTAGAATCAACTATTGAATCACAGATATGGTTTACTTAACCTACGTTTTTTTTTTTTGCTCGCCAATCCGGCTTGTTTTATCTATTTTTTTTTCTGCCAATCCGGCTTCTTTTTATGATTTTTTTTTTTTTTTTTTTCTAATTTTCTTTCCTTTTTCTCTATCTTCCTTTGACTTACAGCTAATTCTGGTGGCCTATCTAGGCGTGTAATCACGCACCACCGTCTGCCAATCCGGCGTCTCCTTGAATTGTTTTGCCGTCTAGGCCAACATAAAACAAATAATTAAATAACAAAAAAAAACAAAAATATATATCCCAGGATACCAAAACACAAATTATTTTCTACTTAAGATTTTCTTTCGCACGATCCGTGCTTCTAAAATAACTAAAACATACCCAAAAAAAAAAATCCAACAAAACAACCACAACAAAAAGGGGATTTACACAAATGGTTTCCCTTCAAGGTAAACATCGCTCTGTTTTCCCCTGGTGGTTTTTGTTCACTAGCCCCTCCCAGGTTCTCTGGCCTTCTGCTCTTCTCTGGCCTTCTTCTTTAATCTGTCTTTCTCTACCCATCTGAGATGCCAGCTTTCTCTCCAATATGGGCATACCCAATCCCACACCCCTACTGGGATTTTCTTATTTTTACAAGTACGACAGTACTCCTCCGTGGGGTTACGGCAGTCCTTCTTCAGGTGGCCCTTTCTAAGGCAGTTGTGGCCAGGGTTGGGCGCTACTAAATATTTAGTGTGACTAATTACTGCACAAATTACAAATTACAGTTGTAATTAGTAATTAGAACCGAACTAATTACAAATTACAAATGTAATTAGTAATTAGAACCGATCTAATTACAAATTACAAATATAATTAGTAATTAGAACCGAACTAATTACAAATTACAAATGTAATTAGTAATTAGAACCGAACTAATTACAAATTACAAATGTAATTAGTAATTAGAACCGGACTAATTACAAATTACAAATGTAATTAGTAATTAGAACCGAACTAATTACAAATTACAAATGTAATTAGTAATTAGAACCAGTCTAATTACAAATTACAAATGTAATTAGTCTCCAGAACCGAACTAATTACATTTTCCAAATGTAATTAGATACAAATTACACACTAATTACATGTAATTGAAACCGAAAAATGTCTAATTACATCTGGCAAATGTAATTAGGTTCGAATTTCACACTAATTACATGTAATTAGTTCAAAATTTCACACCAATTACATGTAATTAGGTTGTAATTTCACACTAATTACATGTAATTAGTTCAAAATTTCACACCAATTACATGTAATTAGGTTGTAATTTCACACTAATTACATGTAATTAGGGTGAATTCTTGGTGTCCAGGTCCATCGCACCATAGTTCCTGGCGTCTAGGTCCATCGCGCCATGGTTTCCGATGTCTAGGTCCATCGCGCCATGATTTTCGATGTCTAGGTCTATCGCGCCATGGTTTTCGGCGTCTAGGTCTATCGCGCCATAGTTCCTGGCGTCCAGGTCTATCGCGCCATAGTTTTCGATGTCTAGGTCTATCGCGCCATAGTTCCTGGTCTCTAGGTCGATCTCGCCATAGTTCCTGGTCTCTAGGTCTATCGCGCCATAGTTCCTGGTCTCTAGATCGATCGCGCCATAGTTCCTGGCGTCCAGGTCTATCGCGCCATAGTTTTCGATGTCTAGGTCTATCGCGCCATAGTTCCTGGTCTCTAAGTCCATCGCGCCATAGTTCCTGGTCTCTAGGTCTATCGCGCCATGGTTTTCGATGTCTAGGTCCATCGCGCCATGATTTTCGATGTCTAGGTCTATCGCGCCATGGTTTTCGGTGTCTAGGTCTATCGCGCCACAATTCCTGGCGTCCAGGTCTATCGCGCCATAGTTCCTGGCGTCCAGGTCTATCGCGCCATAGTTCCTGGTCTCTAGGTCCATCGCGCCATAGTTCCTGGTCTCTAGGTCTATCGCGCCATAGTTCCTGGTCTCTAGGTCCATCGCGCCATAGTTCCTGGCGTCCAGGTCTATCGCGCCATAGTTTTCGGTGTCTAGGTCTATCGCGCCATAGTTCCCGGTCTCTAGGTCTATCGCGCCATGGTTTCCCGTGTCCCGACCTATTGTGCCATAGTTTTTGGTGCCCAGGTCCGAGTGTCTTGTCGCGCTAGAGACATAGTATTATCAACGCATACAGTTTCTGAGAACGGTCCGAGGAGGTTAGCAGAGCCACTGAAGGTCAGAAAAAGTTACAGGGCTCATAGTGCGTCACTTTTCTCACTTTTAGTCACTTTTTTTAAGGAACTCACTTTTTTGTCACTTTTCCTGCAAAAGTAACTTTATTCAACTATTATTCAAAAATCCGGACGTTTTTCTAGAGAATTTGTTCGCTTCCATTATTCAGTCATTCCACATCAAACCGTACAGGTTTTTGACCTCGATTTTCCGATTCAGGTCTCGATTTTTAGGCACGATCGTAGAAAACGGAGTGCCTTATACATTCGCCATCGCTAAAAACGTCGGATCGAGTAAAAAATCTGAAATCATGTAGGGAGCACGTTTTGGCACCCGGGTAGTCATTTTCGAGCATTTTCAAGAGTGGTGTATGTGACCCCCCCCATTTCTTGTAAACCTGCTATCATCCACACCCCTGAACCGATTCTGATGAAATTTGCAGAGGATACTCCTTTTGCCCTGAAGATGTCAGAATTTCATTGTGTACCAGATCCGACTTCCGGTCCAGAAATGGCGTTCGCTAACTTTGTCAATTTTGAAGATACAACAACGAGCTTTGGAATACAGCCTCGTGATCACGAATCAAAATTTTGAGAATTTTTGAGGATTTTTCCGGCACCTGCGTCTTAGTGTCAAATCGTTGAAGTTGCTTGTAAACCCGCCATTTTCCACACCGCTAAACCGATGCTGATGAAATTTGCAGAGGATACTCCTTTCGCCCTGAAGATGTCAGAATTTCATTGTGTACCAGATACGACTTCCGGTCCAGAAATGGCGTTCGCTAACTTTGTCAATTTTGAAGATACGACAGCGAGCTTTGGAATACAGCCTCGTGATCACGAATCAAAATTTTGAGAATTTTTGAGGATTTTTCCGGCACCTGCGTCTTAGTGTCAAATCGTTGAAGTTGCTTGTAAACCCGCCATTTTCCACACCGCTAAACCGATGCTGATGAAATTTGCAGAGGATACTCCTTTCGCCCTGAAGATGTCAGAATTTCATTGTGTACCAGATCCGACCGGTCCAGAAATGGCGTTCGCTAACTTTGTCAATTTTGAAGATACAACAGCGAGCTTTGGAATACAGCCTCGTGATCACGAATCAAAATTTTGAGAATTTTTGATAATTTTTCCGGCACCTGCGTCTCGATGTCAAATCGTTGAAGTTGCTTGTAAACACGCTATCAGCCAGACCGCTGAACCGATTTTGATGAAATTGGCAGAGGATACTTTTTTTACTCCGAAGATATGCAAATTTCATTGTAGACTCGATCCGACTTGCGGTTCAAAAACCGCGGTCGCCAGCTTCGTCAATTTTGAAGTTACGAGAGCGGTCCTTGGAATACTTTCTATTGGCTTCGAATCAAAATTTTGAAATTCTTGGGGGATTTTGAACACTATTACAAAACAAACTAGCACTGTACGATCGTGCCTTACGCAAAAAAGCGATGAGCTTTTTGGCTAAAACGGGCTAGTTTTACAGATTCTTTGGATCAAATGAATGTGTCAAACAATTTTCATGTTATTTTTATCGCCCCTAGTTTAGAAGTTACAGGGGGTTGAAGTTTCGGAAAATCGGCCAAAAATTCAAAACATGCTCGCCTTCAACTGCTTCGGTTCTATTTGTACTACAGACTTTTGTGAAAACGCATTTCGAAGCTCTTGAATGGCGCTTTTGTGACATATTTATTTGATTTCGACATATCCGATGATTCCATTTGCTATAAACAATTATATCATTTAAACGTGGTTTTCAAGGTGATTGTCACCACATAAAATTAAAAAAAAAAAAAAAATGAGCGTATTCCTTGATCGATTCTCTACAAAATTGCGAAGGAGAATTCATGGAGACTTGATGGACTCTATTTAACAACGATTTCTTCAGAAGCGACGGCGCGCGTAACTAGCGTAAACGCGTGCCGTCGCTTATAAATAATCGTTTTTGAATAGAGTCCATCAAGTCTCCATGAATTTTCCTTCGCAATTTTGTAGAGAATTGATCAAGGAATACGCTCATATTTTTTGGGGAATTCAAGTCGTCCACCTCACCTTGAAAACCGCGTTAAATAAATAATATAATTGTTTATGACAAATGGAATGAAGGCGCCATTCAAGAGCTTCGAAATGCGTTTTTACAGAAGTCTGTGAGGTAAATAGAACCGAAGATATAAGCACTTGAAGGGGAGCATGTTTTCGATTTTTGGCCGTTTTTTCGAAATTTCAACCCCTTGTAACTTCTAAACTAGGGGCGATAAAAATAGAGCTTCGAAATGCGTTTTTACAGAAGTCTGTGAGATAAATAGAACCGAAGATATAAGCACTTGAAGGGGAGCATGTTTTCGATTTTTGGCCGTTTTTTCGAAATTTCAACCCCTTGTAACTTCTAAACTAGGGGCGATAAAAATAAAATAAAAATTGTTTGACGCATTTATTTGATCTAAAGAATCTGTAAAAAAATCTACACCTGAATCGAAACATCGAGGTAAAAAATCACCCGTTTTTTTCTGGTTTGACGTGGAATGACTCATATGCATGTGCTGAACATAGAACATACATACCTAAGTACTCCGTGTAAGATTACCTGATCCAAATATATTCATAAATTTACCCAAATTCATCAGTTTTAGTCACTATTTAGTCACTATTTAGTCACTATTTAGTCACTAAATAGTCACTTTTCAAATATTGAACGTCACTTTTTTCACTTTTATTTGCCCAGTTGCCCGCTATGAGCCCTGAAGTTAGGCAAGCCATTCCAAGGGCGACTGAAGCGCGCAAAGGCGAAGCCCCCAGTACGGTTCAATTCAAATTGTCGACTTATTACATCTCATCCATGCAATTGTCATCAAATTTCACGACTTATTACGTTTACCCATCAACATTGACATCAATTCTGAAAAAGTCTGGCCGACCCCAAGCATACATATATGTTGAGTGCGTTCCATGTCAATTCGACCAATATATTCACCATCGCAGTTCTTCCTCCACGTCGCTGGCTACGCACGGAGACTGTCACGGCACACAGATGTGCCAATTCACGTAATACTAAAATAATTTCTGATCTTGGGAACTGCGACGGATGCGCTCGGCTGACATAGCAATGTCTATAGAAACGGTGGAGGGAACAGGGCGTCAACAATAATTGCAAACAAATATAAAGTCAAACATGAATCTCCCGCGGCCCAATCGTTTTGTTTTATAACAAACGATATTATGAACTTATGGATAAAAATTATCGAGTGTCATTTGGGCCGGGGATAAGATATATCTCACAAGACAGTCCGCGATTATAGCTTCCATGAAATTCAATAAATGACACAGTTTTGGTGACTCCTCCAATGCAAAACAACGAAATAAATTCGAGTGGGGTATTCAACAGTACGGTACAGATAGTTTTTGTTTTTAGATTTTTATTTTCCGATGAAACATATGAAGATGAGGTATAAATCCGAATGGCTCGAAATCATGGATAAATCTAGGTATAGATGGGGATGAAAAATTCTTGAGAAATTACAAATGTAGTGTAGCAAAGTGAATTGCCAAGCATACTCTAGTGAATGTATTACTCAAGTGTTCATTCTTTTTATTGAAATATTCGATTGTCCGGAAAATTATGATACGGGAAATACATTTTAGAGAGACACGAGAGATTTAATTTCATCAAGCTGAGTCAACATTCTGTTGTAAATCGAGTGCGCAAAAGTTATGATGTTGTAAGTCAAACATGCAAAAGACCAAGGAATGTGCAAGCGCAGCAATTAGGTAATACACAACGCGCCATATGTTTACACCTAAAGGAATCTGCACACTCTGCATTGACCTCCTAATTGGTTATATAATGATGGCGAGAAGACGCACTCGGGGTCAGAACATCAGGACCGAAATTAGAGATCAGTTCATACGTAAATTAGTTCAAACCTTTTGTACGAAACTGTTATAATAATTAATAAACTACTCTTTACTATTACGATTGGGTTTCAACCCTTAACTCAACAACGTTCCCATATAAAATTGTAGTTGTACGAAGGATCTCAGGATTCTAATTACAACAATTCAAACGGAAGTATATTCTATGTCATAGAATCTATGGCATCAGCTCGACGCGTGACGCTCCAGAAAAGCATGAATCGAAGCAAAAACGACCTATTGCTCTGAATAAATACTTTACTAATGAAAAACTCAAATCGAATTATGATATAATGATATAAACCTCACCTATATCTATAAGCATATGTGACAACTTTGCCTCAGCAATGGATGAAAAATTCAGCAAGTATTAACCAGCCACGTCGACTTTCAGTTTTCAAAATCCCAAGTGAAGAGTTGTATGAAGTTGGTGCGATACTGAAATTTATGCGCATGATCATGCATCTTTTAAGCGTATCAAAACTGAAAGGCATTCTATACTATAAAACTGAGAGACCTCGTGCTCTTACAATAGTCATATGCATAGCATAGTATCTCACTTGGAGCCGATGACAGAGATGCAAAACGGATATGAGAAAAGAAATACCGAGACTGAATTATCGTATAAGTGCTGATTGAATAAAACTCGGAATGGTACGGTACGATGCAGACTTCTGCAAACTGCTCACTATATATCGGAGAGATCGAATTCAGATGCTTTTCCACCGATCTCGCAACAGTTCGCGACGATACATATTGGCTTCATCTTCTTTCATCAAATCCATAATCGGCCAGGTTCATACACACCATAATTAGATCGGGAAAAATGTGTTTGCTCTTCAGACGTTGGCGGAAGAAGCTCGCTATACCAAAGTAGGTCATTTTCAGCAGGATGGCGAACTTTTCTTACCGATGTTGGTAGCCCTTGGACTGTAGCTCACTCTGAGGATCTCTTCAGCTGGGACAGGTTTCAGATGAGGTCGGACAATCTGGTTATAGTTCGAGAATCCTGAACTTAGCCTTGCCTGTATTTCACTGGCACCAATCGTGTTGCGGTTGGTAATCTGGAGTACCGTTGCACGGTAACTACACGTTGACTGTTCGTCCTCACTGTTGGCTTATTGTGGTAGCCATGGTGGCGGTAATAGTGTTCAAGACAGCATACATATCCAAAAGCATTTCAGCGCCTCGTTGAGAGGTCAGCGATAACAAAATGCTATAACTGTAGTGATCTTCGGCGAAGGCGACAGACTTTTCTCATCACCGGTTGTCGTGTCCACTGGAATATAAATTGTTGGCTCCGAGGATCTCCCAAACTGTGAATCCACGTAAGACTATGGTAGCTAAAATAGTCTGATGAAGGTTGACGATCCTGAACCGGGTCTGCTTCAACTTGTGTAGCGCTCCGGAATCACGAGTCCTATTGCTACGTGGACGGATCATAAGTGCCAATAACTTTTGACGTATGAAATCCACGGTGGCGGTATCGATTTTACTCACAGAATGCGTTCGGAAGTACTGCGCAACCTAGCCAAGAAGTTAGCGATGACAGTATGCTACGCATGTACTACTCGTATGTAAATGTTTTCCAATAACCGCTTCCTTCTGCAGGTGATCCCGACGCTAATCCTTGAATGATTTTTTGGCGTAGGGTAGGGTCTGCGTGTCAAATCTAGGGTAGTTCGTATGCTCTTGGTTATGGTCGAAGCCACGGTTATCCGATCCTGAGTTTCCCCTCGGTGGTAGATTTCTTCATACGCCCCAGAGTGCGTATCTAATATTTGTGACGGGTTACCATAAATCGCGCATCGAAGATAACAATTAAAGCTAGTAATTGAATTCTACCTAAAATCAAATCAGCTCTTTTTGGAGGTCACCGCAGTCCACCGACAAGTGTCTGTTTTTGAGCAGTCGCAAACACACGGCAAAGAAATATTCTCAAATCGCAACTTGTCTCGAAGTTCATCCTTGCATGAAGAATACATTCTCCAATATATTTTTTTTCAAATATAAAATATTTTTGGATCAATAGTGGAATTATCCTCCAAACAATGTGAAATATTTTTATTCCATACATGAACAGAAAGGCCGATCCTGCTACCTATTTTCGGGGGGCAAAGAGCGGTTCCACCGACCGGAAGTCTCTCCTCCCGCTAAGTCTTATCTACTGGGCCACAAATGCCTTATTACCGGTCTTGTCTATGAGTGTGACTGAGTCGGTACCGTCACGTAGTATGGGAAATCGGACGGCATAGATATTTAACCAAATCCCCGGCGACTAACAAACCCTTCCGTTCATGGAATGAAATGAAATTAATATCGTATGCACCAAGAGAACAAAACAGCAAACTACCCGCTCGGGAGCGAAAACGGTCTTTGCTCTCTTCACGCACATTAGGGTGAGTGTGGGTATTACTGCGGTTTTTTTTCATTTCATTAGAATTAAATCTTGATTGATTATTCAATCTTGAAAAAATTTACACATTTAATTCAATATTGAGAAAACGTAATGATTCAACCAAACCACGTGCATTGTGGTTATTTACTTGAAATGAGTAATTTTTAATTTGCTGCCGCAGTATTTGGCGCAAATGTCCTCAGCATGCGCCCCCATTACTGCGGTTTTTATGCCTACAAAAATTCCCAACCTACAAAATATTGACGAAAGTTGTTTTAATCAGTCTTGTGTCTTATGAAGTTCTCGAATACTGTGGACATGATAATAATGGTTGAGTTAATAATAATGGTCAGATTTTGTCGGAGATTTAATTGTTATCAGTCAAATAAAACGTATAAATGAGTTACACGACGCGCAGTATTAGGAACGCAGTAATTGGAACACCCGCAGTATTTGGGGCACAGTAATACCTACAGTCGCTCTAGATCCCGCAGTAATACCAGCATCTGCATAATTTTTTCAAGTATTTATCATTTAATGAAAAAATCATTCTATCACATTCTGAATTTTTTTAGAAGTTCAATATAAGTTGAATATTGATGTGGAAACTACAAAAAGTCGGTAACTTCGAATGATTTTCCAAAATATGATCGTCAAGTTCGCTCCGCATTTCGAGCCGCAGTAATACCCACACTTACCCTATACTATTTATCAACCAACATTTCGATTCACGAAATTATAATATTTCCTATTCATATTATTTATAATATTCCCTATTCATATTATTAATAATATTTCCTATTCATAATATTCAAAATATTGTTTATTTATAATATGGAAGAATATTTTCTATTTGGAATATTGAAGAATATTTTTCATTCATAGTATTCAAGGATATTCTTTATTTATGATATTCGCGAATATTTTTTATTCATAATAATCGAGAATATTTTTATACCGAAAACCAAATTGGCCTTACGAATATTTACTCGAATGAACTTCATCAAAAGATAAATATTATTCGAATTAGAATATTGTCATTTTTTATTATTTGCAGAGCACATTAAATTTGAATCGCGTATATTTAAACCGATATAATTTGAAAGAGTTATAGTAGCACCTTTTGTTTTTCGCTGTTCGAAAGTTTTCATACTTCCTCCTCGAATAGCCCTCTGATTTCCAAGAAGCATGAAATACCTCAGCTAGCATGCTGGTATCTCTGTCGCTCTGAGGTGATACGTATACTCCACTCGTCTCTAGAGTCGCGTGAGACGGCGAGTCTCCGCGAGTGCCGCGGTTTGAGGGGGAGCGCGGGGTTCTTGGCAACCAACCCCACAATACAATTCTGAAAACACCCCACCCTGCTGGGCCCCCTGCCAACCGATTTTTTTGAATATGTAGACACAATTTCACCAATGAAATTGACCGGTCTCCTTCTGCCACTACCGCGAACTACCGTAAGCGGAAAATTTTGTTCATAACCACTGTGGTCGTTCTACAGTCCGCGAGCTACTCGAATACAATAAAACGGTGGTGTTTCAAGTGAAACAAACGAACAGTCGATCATTGCGTGGATCTGTAAAAGTGCCGTGATCGTCAGTGTGTACGCGGTATAGCTGACCAAGGTGAGTTTAGAATTTGTATTTTTATATCCTGACTAGGGTAGGTGTCCCAATTACGGAGCCCTTAGCGACGTCCATCGCCGTTTCTTAATAAATACTACTCCTTCATCTCTCATTTTGACATTTCAGAGTTTGAGATTGACGAATGAATGTATTTTAAATAATAACACTTTTTTTTTCACTCGATGAATACGAAAATTAATAAAAACTAAAAATTAATAAAAACTAAAAATTAATATAAAACTATGCGCGTGTCCCAATTACGGTGCCTTCGAAAATATCTGTGAACCAAATACGGTGCCCCAATTACGGACATACTGCCAAATACGGAGCCCCGATTACGGGCGCAAGTTCTGCGGTAAATGAGCAGGTTAACTTCACTTCACGTGTTATATTCTTGCCCGGAAATATCATAGAAGACGTTTCCAGTATTTACGAACGATTTGTATCGAAAAGAGTGACATACTTGGGAATTCTAAAACATTCGAATACACCTAACCTCCTGTTCTGTTCGAAATTGTTGTATACCGACTGTCCGTAATTGGGTCTAGAAGCCAAAATGCTGTCCCAATTACGGCAATCCGTAATAGGGACAAGTGTTCAAACTCGTGTACCAATTGCGGGCCCCACTATTATTATCAGAAAAAATGGTTAAATTGTACATTTTTCCGTTGAGGTGTTGAATATTATAGTCAAGATGTCATATCAGATAAGTTTTATTGAGTTATGAGTGATAATATTGTAATTGTCGCCATTTGAAAAAGGCAGCTAAGATAATTTCGATCGATGTGTGAGTCCGAAATCGAAATCAAATGTTCAATGGATTATTTGAAGCTTCAACATGCGAGGCTACTTGTTTCGTCAAGTTTATAAATCAAGCTTTACGACAAAAATTCACACATGCTGATATCTGGTAGTGCTATTTCTTAAATTAAAGAAAACACAGAGAGGGCACCGTAATTGGGACACCCTCCGTAATTGGGTCACCTACCCTATATCGCTTCTATAACCCGGTCTTAAGTGACAGAAATCCAAGTCCGATCAGTTGTAATTGAATTAAAGGAAAAATGAAGTGTTGGAGTTGAATGACGATTCAAAGTATCCATATACCAGTTTGAATATTCGTGAGTTCGAGTGAGAATGTAAGCCTACACAGTGTAAAATTGTCGCTCCGAAATAATGAGGGCCACGGCGATTCGGGAAAAAAATTAAAAAAGAAATTAATGTCAATATGAATCAGTATCTGCACACAGGGTGAATTTCTGAAACGATGATACAGTCAGGCGTTGGCTTGAATCGAGAAATGAGCTTGCAAACTAACAGTTAGATTGTTTTAGAACTGTTTGAAGCTTGTTTTCCGACTCGAGCAACGTCAAACTGTATCATAGTTAGAAATTCACCCTGTATTAACAGATGAGATTGTATACAGATAATGCATATTACAAATATTTATGATGATCAAAAAAGATATGGGGCTATCCGCGTTAATGTAGCTACCCCCTGGGTGAAAGCTTTTTTCACTTCGAAATTTCTGAAAAAAAACTCCAAAAATTATAAAAATTCTATGGATGAAGTAATATAGCCCATGCTTTCTGAAAATGTGAAAAAAATGTGACCAATATTTTTCATCAATACCGTGGGAATAGTTTAAATTTAAAACATTGATTCACTTGTTTTTAAAAGACCAATTGGAATTTTGCATGAAATGTTTTGTAGATTTTTATATGCATACATAATGTAGGGTAACTTGAAAGAATTAGATCGTGTTTTTCGTTTCTGCTCAAAATGATAATCTCAGAAGTTGCAGGCTATCAAATTCCAGCAGTTTTGTTTCAATTGTCTTCTTTCAAATATTGTTGCGCTTACAGAATTACAAATAACTTGTAGCGCTTTTTCACAGCGATGTGAAGTTGGATGAAAAAAAAATGAAAGAAAGATAGCGAATAATCCTTTGCACATTTTCGAAAGTAGGGAACTACTGTAAATCAGTCAGCTGATTTTAGCAAACTCCTCCAGGTTTCATAGAAAAGTCTTACTTTTTAGTAAGAAAAATAATACCACTCCGAAAGTGTTGGTCGTGATCAAATATTTTTCTAAATTCCAAGAACTAAAAACTGATTCAAATGATTTCAAATTTTTATCTGACTGATTTGAATTCGATTTGTACATAATGAAGAATGGAATCCATGACGATTCGGTCAATGTAATGGATCCTTATTTTTGTGCATTTCAAATTTTCGAACCGACTTTGTAAAATCGACGGCCGCGTGGAAAAACCGGCTATCTCGGGACTCGCTTGAAAAACCGGCTATCTCAGGCGTTAAGAGGTCCGAGATAGCCGGTTTTTCAAGCGAGTCCCGAGATAGCCGGTTTTTCAAGCGTTTCCCGAGATAGCCGGTTTTTCAAGCGTTTCCCGAGATAGCCGGTTTTTCAAGCCAGTCCCGAGATAGCCGGTTTTCCAAGCGTTTCCCGAAATAGCCGGTTTTTCGAGCGAGTCCCGAGATAGCCGGTTTTTCCACGCGGTCGTCGAAATGTAGACTACGTTGTGCTGTTGGCGTAAGAGCTGTGGTTCTGAAAACCTAATTTCTAATCAAATATCCATATTTGTATCTGTTAGAAAAAAAACGGGCCGCAACTCTTGCGATTCAACCGACCTGCATAGTAATATTGGGCTCACAATTACATTGTCTGTATGGACAAACACGAATCCAAAATGATAGGTCATTTGGTATGCTTAATATTTTTAGATGGATAGAGGAGAGGGCGAAGCTCGAGACGATGACCCTATGGGTAGAGTACCTGCTGGGGTAATTGGCTATGATGCAGGCAATGATGATGACCATGAGAATGGTGGTGACGGAGGTGATGGCGGTGACAATGCTCCACTTAGAGCTCTATATGAAGATTGTCAGCGGCGTCCGTATCTGGATGGCCGATACTTTTCGGTGATCCTTGAAGAGTCTACTCACGATGGCATAATTGTCGCTACGTGTGTAAACTGCGCCGACCAGAAAAAAGTGAGAGGGTCTCTGACTGCGCCACCTAACTTCACGGCTCACCTACAGGTAAAAAAATAACCCATTACCATATATTGATAGATGAGAAACCAAAAATCAAACAGGCAAAATACTTATGACGTAATTTTCCATTATTTAATTGTGAAGCTCCGAAATTTCACTCCAGTGTGGTTCCAATACTGCGGATACCGAGCTATAATATCAACGTCATAATCCTCAATTGACTTACAGCGGATGCATCCTCAAATATACGAGCAATATAGGGCTTACAAAGAGAGCAAACGTATATTGCTGCGAGGCGAGAACCTCCAACACAGGAGACAGCTGCGGGCCCACTGCGTTTTTTCTGAACCAGAATTTGAAACAAATGTTTCAAATTACATACTCGAGAGCATGGCACCCCTGAGCACCGTCGAAATGCCAGCTTTCAGAAAAATTTTTGATGGTACGTCATTCACTGTCAAACCTGAAATACAAATTTTAGTGTTTCGGAAAGCTATATACCTCAAGTTGGTTTCAATGAATAATTCACAATTTAACCGTTCGAATATATTATTTCACTAAGCACAGGAATCTATTGAACAAAACTGCTTCCAGATTTGGAAATCACCAGAGACAACGTCCCTTTGGAGCATCTCACGTGGCGTACGTTGGGCAGGCGTATTAGAGATATCCACACTCAAAATATGGCTGATTTACGAACCACCATCGCAGCAAATGCTGATTTCGTATGTACGACAGCTGACATCTGGACATCTAGAAATAGGAGATTTTTAGGAGTAACTGCTCATTGGGTAAGTAAGACTGTCCCAGGTGCCTGTAGAAAACTATACAGGAATTGTTGATGATTCTGATGCATACCTCATCAACGTCTTTGCTGCGATATTGGGGGTAACGAGTGACAAGTACATCAACAATTTTCTTCATTACCATCAGATCAATCGAGAGACGCTTGGGAGAAAATCTGCAGCACTGGCGTGTCGACGGTTTCCGGGAACGCACTCGCATGCGAATATTGCGAGGACTTTGTCGGAAATCCATGTGTCGTTCGGTTTGAACGCCCCGAAATTATGTGCTACAGTCACTGACAACGGCGCTAATTTCGTTAAAGCCTTCAAAGAATTCGGAGTTGACCTGCCGGATCCTTTTTTCTATGGTAATGGCACTATCGAAGTCAGGTGGCATTATTTTTACAATCAGTAGAGGCTGCAGTTGGGCCGAAACCATTCTCATTAGTTCTATTGCTGTAGATTCATCTAGAAAAATTAAAAATGAAAAACAATCAAAGATCAGATCATTACCAGTATGTACTTCAGATGCTCGAATAGCTAATGAGATGAATTTGATTACTGAAACCATATGAATAACTACAAAAGACTCATGACCAATGTCAACTTGAAATCTTTAAGGCCATTAACGTTGTGAAACATTCGTTGACGTTATCATTCTCCGTCTGACAGAAACAATACCCGGAGCTGTAGAAAGGCAAGACGATGAGGACTTACCGAATGATGATCAGGATGCTTCGCTGCTGGAGGATCATGCTGCCATTGCCGAAGAGGAATTCAGAATTGGGCTGCCGCAACATCTACGATGTGCTAGTCACACCTTGAACTTGATTGCAACCACCGATACCATCAAGGTCATAAACAACGTACCTGAACTTGCCGCTGCTCATTTCGAGGCCATAAATCGTTGCACAGCATTGTGGAAGGCAATGAGGTCCCCAAGGAACTCTGAAATAATGAAAGAAATATTAGAGGTAGCTCTGCTTCGCCCCGTTGTTACGAGATGGAACTCTCTATACGATGCAATCAGCCAGATTGTTTCTTTGAGAGACAGGGTACTCCAGGTCAGCGAAACTCTTGGCATTCGGAATGTGTTGAGGGAAAACGATTTTGCGTATCTCGAAGAGTATCTGCGGTGCATGAAACCTGTGGCAGAAGCAATTGACAGGCTGCAAGGCGAGACATATTGCTACTATGGCTTTCTGCTACCAACATTGGTTGCTACTCGCAGACGACTGTTGCAGCTGCCAGAGGATCTGCGTATCCAGCACTGTCAACCTTTGATACAGGGTTTGATAACTGCACTCGAGACCAGATTTCAGTCTTTCTTCACTGTTGCTGAATCGTGCCAAAATGCAGCTATTGCCGCGGTGAGCCACCCAAAATTCAAAATGCGTTGGCTTGTCTGTCTTGATGCGGCGACACAGCTGAGGGTACGTAACCTTATTTTGAGAGCTGCAACAGAGATAAGGGTTCGAGAGGCGCCAGTAGAAGTCATGGAAGAGGAGGATGACTACTTTGACTTTGGGCAACTACCAGCCTCCCAGGAGGGTGCAATCCTCTTCGGCCAGGGAGAGGCTGAAATTGAATTCCTCAGGTACTCAAACAAAGCAAATACAGACCTGGATATGCTGCGAGATTTTCCGATCATGCGTTCACTATTTCTGAAATATAACACGCCGTTACCATCTTCAGCGCCCGTAGAACGTTTATTCAGTTTCGCCACGATGATGAATCTGCCCCGCTATAACCGGCTGACTGATGCCCACTTTGAAGAACGCGTTCTATCGAAGGCAAATGCCAAGAAGCCGTATCTTTGAGTGTCACACTGCGCTCGCGGTATGAGTCAATCTTCGTAGAGCGACAGGACACTGCTGGCACTGACTTCCAGTTAGACTCGATAATAATAATAAGTCAAATGCTAGAACAAACCAAAAACAATTATTCTAATCACATTAGTATCATAGTATTTTGTGATCTGTGATACATTTTCTCAAGTGGAAATGGTTATCTTTATTAATTTAATTCATAGTTGGCTATGGTATACGACGTATACTATACGTACTTAATACCTTCGAAAGGCAGGACAACTTTCAGGAGGTGATCAGAGATTGTTTTCACTTTTACACGTGTTACACGTGTTTTCACTATTGCACGTGTTACACATTGTCACAATTGTTTTGATCACATTCGTTTCATAGTATTTTGTAATCTGTGATATACTTTGTCAAGTAAAGAGGGTGATTTTCGTTCATTCAATTCGTAGTTGGGATATCGTTTACGTACTAAACACCTTCAAAAGGCAGGACGACTCAGGAGGTGGTCAGAGATTGTTTACACTGCCACTTGCTTTCGCACGTGGATGTTTCTGAGGTTTGTCGAGGTTATGTATAGTTATCCACAGATTGTTTCAAGTGTCGAATGAACTACATGAACTGCATATTACCTGAATAATAATTGTAAGTATGTATGTAGTACGGATATATGTTTTTTCATGTCTCAATTAAATATTAAAATAACAAAAAATCACATATTCGTCATTTCCACCCACGGACGTATATTACAGGACTGACTAACTCCCGGCAATATCGCGCCGACTTTTCCGCCGTTAGTTGACGCGCTCACCGTTCTAGCGCTGTCTAACTTCAGGTCCTTTTTGGGCGGGATAATTCAAACGGGAGTGGCGTGGAGAGGATATGAAATGACACAGATACGTTTTTTACCAACTCATTCACTTAATGTTTAGTAAATTTGGCGAGCTTTATTTTCGCAATTGTCTTTTTTTGTATCAGCTCCTTGTTTCCCGCTGTACTGGCGCATCCGCATATTAATGTAATATCTGATCACATATGCCAATATGTCTTCCGCCTGTTGGAAACAAAGTAAAGAGAGCTCTTTTTGGGCCAGAAGGTCCTCGAAAAATTGGTGGAATACTTCTGGCGAATTGCAATTGTTTGCGAAAGAAAGCTCGATAGCTTTCATCAATGCAAAAAAATTCACTCCGTGGAAAATTCACTTGCGAGGTTATGTTCAATGTTTATCAACAGACCTAAGCGTGCGACGCGAATATTGTCAGCGCCCCGCAGTAATACCAGGAACTATGGCGCGATAGACCTAGACACCGAAAACTATGGCGCGATAGACCTGGACGCCAGGAACTATGGCGCAATGGACCTAGAGACCAGGAACTATGGCGCGATAAGCCTAGACACCGAAAACTATGGCGCGATAGACCTGGACGCCAGGAACTATGGCGCGATGGACCTAGAGACCAGGAACTATGGCGCGATAGACCTAGACACCGAAAACTATGGCGCGATAGACCTGGACGCCAGGAACTATGGCGCGATGGACGTAGAGACCAGGAACTATGGCGCGATAGACCTAGACACCGAAAACTATGGCGCGATAGACCTGGACGCCAGGAACTATGGCGCGATAGACCTAGACGCCGAAAACCATGGCGCGATGGACCTAGACATCGAAAATCATGGCGCGATGGACCTAGACATCGAAAACCATGGCGCGATGGACCTAGACGCCAGGAACTATGGTGCGATGGACCTGGACACCAAGAATTGACCCTAATTACATGTAATTAGTGTGAAATTACAACCTAATTACATGTAATTGGTGTGCAATTTTGAACTAATTACATGTAATTAATGTGAAATTCGAACCTAATTACATTTGCCAGATGTAATTAGACATTTTTCGGTTTCAATTACATGTAATTAGTGTGAAATTCGAACCTAATTACATTTGCCAGATGTAATTAGACATTTTTCGGTTTCAATTACATGTAATTAGTGTGTAATTTGCATCTAATTACATTTGGAAAATGTAATTAGTTCGGTTCTGGAGACTAATTACATTTGTAATTTGTAATTAGACTGGTTCTAATTACTAATTACATTTGTAATTTGTAATTAGTTCGGTTCTAATTACTAATTACATTTGTAATTTGTAATTAGACTGGTTCTAATTACTAATTACATTTGTAATTTGTAATTAGTTCGGTTCTAATTACTAATTACATTTGTAATTTGTAATTAGTTCGGTTCTAATTACCAATTACATTTGTAATTTGTAATTAGTTCGGTTCTAATTACCAATTACATATGTAATTTGTAATTAGTCCGGTTTTAATTACCAATTACATTTGTAATTTGTAATTAGAATGTAATTAATTACAAAAACGCCCAACTCTGGTTGTGGCACTCTACGTTTGTGTGGGCTGGGTTCACCGCCTTGGCTTGGTTCGGTTCTGTCCGTTCGGCTTCCCTTGGTACCGTGCCGATGCCACTGGGTCCTGGTGTTGGCCCTTCGGTGGCCCGTGGCGTCTCGGTCTGGGTTCCTTGGTTTTGTTGGGTATGTCTCCCACGTGTGCCTACGGGGAGTTGTTCCTCCGTGGCCGTGCTTGGCCCTTCGGTGGCCCGTGGCGTCTTGGTCTGGGTTCCTTGGTTTTGTTGGGTAGGTCTCCCGCGTGTGCCTACGGGGGGTTGTTCCTCTGTGGCCGTGCTTGGCCCTGGCTTTAGTTCTTCTCGTTCCGTTCTTGCTATCGGTTGGCCGGGCCGTGACATTTCCGCTCCTCTTTGGGGCGGTCTACTTAGGCCCTTCCCTCTCCCTCCGATCGGCGGGAATGTCTCCTGGTCCGTTTCCCTGCTGACACCCCTGGGTGCTCTTGGAGGTGAGTGCGTTAACTCTCCGATTTGTGTCCTCCTCGAGTTATCCTCTGTCATCTTTGCTGCTACCTGCCTCAATCCGTTTTCTAGGGCCTCTGCGTCCATAGTTGTTGACTGACTGTAGGTAGGGGTGAGTTTTATTTTAGCGACAGTTCTTACCAATTTCTCAATGTTCTCGTCGTGGTCTGCCTTCCATATTCGGACCAGAAAAAAAAAGGAACAAAAAGGGACTACGGGCTTCACCCAACACATCATTCAAAATTTGTCAAGAGAGTTCCATTACTACTTTACAAATTTATCCATAATTTTATTCCCATAAATATTTCCAATCTACCCAGACCACTGGGTCTGCGGCAACTTCAAGGCTCTCTGAAATTTCAATATACTCTATATTCTCTACATTATTTACCTTCTCCACCTGGGGAGTGACATATGGCTTGAGATCCTTCACGTGATGTCTACCCAGCTGTTTCCCCGTGGCGTTCTCCAATTCGTAAACCATTCTCGAGATAACTTTAGTAACTTTACAGGGTCCCGTGAATTTTGGTGCTAGTTTTGCAGCTATCGCTTGAGCTGCGTTCGATAGTATCCGATTCCGTTTCCACACCAAATCTCCAACTTCAAAAGTTACATCTCTATGTTTTTTATCATAATATCGCGCTTGACGCACGTGTGCGTCCTCAAGGAATTTCGTCGCTAGGTCTTGGAGTTCCTGCAGTCTTTTCATCCGCTCAGCCCACCGGAGGGGCTGAGGGGCTGGAATTTCTGCCTCTCCTTCCAACTCTTTCCGTAGCTGCATCCTAGGACGCGGCTCGCGACCCAAGTTCAAAAATGCTGGACTAACTTTCAGCGAGCTGTGAGTAGCGGTATTATACGCGAATCGAAATTCGTGGATGTGCGCGTCCCACTCCCGGTGATCGTTCTCTATAAAGGTCTGAATCATTGTTTTTAACACGCGATTTACCCTTTCCACGGGGTTTGCTTGCGCATGATACGGGGGTAGTCTTGAACGTACGATTTTATATTTTTCGCAGACCTCGTTGGTTGCTTTATTGATATATTCTGTCCCGTTGTCGGTTAGTAGAACCTCCGGGGTTCCCCAACGCGACAATATCAAGTCTTCAAATGCGGCCAAAATCGTCGGTGCATTTGCTTTTTTCATCGGCGCTACCTCTATCCATCGCGTAAACAAATCCTCAAAAACCAGCAGGTGCTCGAAACCTGCTTTACTCTTCGGAAATGGACCCATTACATCGGTAGCTACAACCGTCCACGGCTCATCTACCACGCGGTGCCCCATCTTCCCAGAAGGCAGAACTTGCTCGACTTTGCAGCTTTGGCAACGGTAGCAGCTTCGAACTGCCAAGACGATGTCACGATACATCCCTGGCCAATAATAGTAAGCTCTAACTCGCGCGTACGTTTTTTCGATCCCCAGGTGACCGGCTTGCGGGTCTTCATGAATTTCCGCGAAAACGCGACCACGCTGCTCTTCCGGGAGCACCAGTTTCCACGGGGACAAATCGTCTAATATCGGTTCTGTGATTGGGTGAGGTCGGTAGAAGTACAATCTACCCTCGCTCACCGACCAGTCACGAAATTTCTTCGGAGTATTGACCACCTCGTTCATGCGTCGCAGGTACCATTCGTCCGCTACGTCCTCGATTGCATTCAAACACTCCGTGTCTTCCGTCTCGTACTCGTACATTCTCGACAATGCGTCCGGTACATGGTGCATCGCACCCTTGCGATACAACACCTCGTAATCGTATTCCAATAGCTCGAGGGCCCACCTTGCTAGTCTACCCGTGGGGTTTTTTAGTTTGTGAAGCCACCTCAGGCTATTGTGATCCGTAATCACCGAAAATCGATAACCTTCCAAGTAAGGTCGAAATTTCTTAATTGCCCAAATTACCGCGAGGCATTCTTTTTCGGTTACCGAGTATTTCCGTTCCGCGTCTGACAGCGTTCGACTGGCGTAGGCGATTACATGCTCTACCCCCTCGATCGTCTGTGTTAAAACGGTTCCCACCCCAAACTCGCTCGCGTCCGTCTGTACCGCGAACGGTCGATTGAAGTCCGGGTACGCTAATACCGGTGAACTACTTAACGCGTCTTTCAAGGCTTGGAATGCATCCGCCTGTTTCTTAGCCCAACTCCACCGCACATGCTTTCGCGTCAAATGGACTAGGGGTTCCGACATACTGGCGAACGCGGGTATGAATCGGCGATACCACGAAGCCATACCTAAAAAACGACGCAGTTGCTTCAAGTTATTCGGCCTCGGGTAATTCAAAATGGGTTCTATGCGCTCTGGGTCCGGCTGCAATCCTTCGTGATTCACCAGGAATCCCAGATAACGCACTTGATCGCGACAAAATTCGCATTTCTCGGGGTTAACCGTTAAGTTGGCTTCCGAGATCGCGTCAAAGACTTTATTGAGCCAACGTAAATGCTCCTCGAAGGTGTTCGCCACGACAATAATGTCATCTAAGTACGCGAACACATGGGGTTCCATCTCCGGGGTGATCAGCTGATCAATCAAGCGCTGGAAGGTTGCCGGGGCTCCCGTGAGTCCATATGGCATTCTTGTGAATTGAAACAAGCCTCTTCCGGGGGCTGTGAACGCTGTAATTTCTCGGCTTTTCTCCTCTAAGGGGATCTGATGGTATGCCTGACTCAAGTCTATCGTTGAAATATATCTCGCGGCTCTCAATTTCTCTAGAATCGCGGTCATGTAAGGAATCGGATACGCGTCTTTCTTCGTTACATTATTTACCTCTCTAAAATCCAAACAAAATCGGTACTTTATTTTCTTCGGGTCCTTAGGGTTCCGTTTCTTTACCATAACGATGGGGGTCGACCATGAGCTTCGCGAGGGTTCGATTATTCCCTCCGCTAACATCCGATCTACTTCCTCGTTAATTGCTTGCTGAACCACCGGCGATACCATGTGGTATCGTTGTTTAATTGGAGCGTGACCTTGCACGTCAATTTTGTGGACAGCTAATCTTGTCAACCCTAGGTTGCCCGTTACTCTCGGTAAATGTGCAGTTAAAAATGCCTCTAATTGCTCTAATTCTACGGTCTCTAGCTCCGCGATGCCACAACACTCCGGGGGAGGGTTTAAGGTCCCATCCCGAGGTCCTTCCATCGCGAAGCTCATTTCCGGACCCTCATCAAAGCACCACGTGTTCTTCGCTCCGTTAATAATTAAGCCGAACATTCTGATAAAATCCATTCCGAGGATACATTCGCCGGCCAACGTAGGCATGATATGCACGGTCAGGGTGCGCGTTGTTCCCATGACTCTTATCGGCAAGTCCACGGCGGCCGCTATTTTTACCGGTGCCGCGTTCGCCAGTATTACGTTGCCTATCCCGGACATGGTTAATCGAAATTTGTACATGTTCGCTAGGTCGAAACCCAATTGATTTATGAATGACCGCGTCGAACCCGTGTCAATTAATGCTTTGATTGTGGTATCTCCTACTTGGACATGAATAAATAGGCGCGGTTGACGTATCAGGGGGTTATTAGAGGTCCCAGGCGACCCCTGGAAGAGTTCTTGAGGAGACGACTCTTCCGTGGTTTCGCATATTGGGTCTACTGGCTGGGAGTCGGCGTCGACCCCGTTTGCGTCGCCCCCTGGTCGTTTCCCGGTGCTTCTGCTTTACAACGCGGACAGTCTGTCGAATATACGTTTGCTAGACCGCAATTGTAGCAATAAAGTGTCTTGGGCGCCGGGCATTGCCTGTGTGGGTGCCCGCGCCTTCGACAATTCCAACACACGATACTCGGCCCCCCATCGAGAGCTTGCTGCCTCGGGGCAGCACCGTTCGCGTTATTTTCCCCAAAATTCCTATTCCAACCGACCGCTGGTGCCGGTGTAGCCCGCGGGGTTCCGTTGGGACCCGTGGCTCCCTGCTTTAACGCGTCGGTCAACTTTTTATTCTCCTCTAATATCTCTTTTCTTAACATCGCATGCATTTTTTCGAATTGAGCCGCCATGGCTTTCTCTAACGCATTTTCCTCTGGGATCTTCTCGTCCTTTTTAGCTTTAGTCTCCACTGGAATCGGTACCAGCTCTGAGACTGCGGCTAGCGGGGTCTGTTTACGCGGATTCCCTCCTGTCGCTTTACCCTGCGGCTGGCAGGCCAGTTCCGCCATGAATGAGTCTTCAGGGGCTGGCGGAGGTCTGTACGCGCGCGACAATGTTAAGTTGCGTTCCCGGGCGGTCGCTGCTCTCGCCAGTTCCCTGAAACTCCTTATACTGTCCCTATCCAACACCTCGCGGATATCCGGACGCAAATTCTCGAATGCCAGGTCTAGCTGGTCTTCCAAGGGATACGGTCGCGTCATTCTGTGTAACAGTCCGCGGATACACGTCAAATACTCCGTCACGGTCTCTTGGGGACCCTGTGTACGCGTTGCCGCTTGCTGACGGAAACGCTTATTCACCGTGGAATCTCCGAACCATTCTCTAAAAGCCTCTAGGAAATCTTCGTAGATTTCCCAATTATCCCTTTCCACGCGTAGCCACTCCGAGGCCACGCCCGTGAAAATTACCGGTAACGCGCTCAATATTTCTCTACCCTTTAGCGGCGTATATTTTCGGCAGTCCTCGAGTCTGCTTAAAAATTCTTCCGCGCTCTGGGTCGCAGGTCCCGCAAACTTCAAACCCCAACGACGCAGGGCGTCGTTCACCTCTCGCGCACGATCTCTAAACTGTGTGACGTTTATTGTTGGTTGCGCACCGTAACTTCTTTCTACCGGTTCTCGCGATCTCTCCGTTCTTGTTTCCCGACGGGGTTCGTACACGGAAAGAACTCTGTTGCGAATATCGTATGGGACGTTATTGCTATTTTCGCACGAGAGTGTTCCATGCGAAGAAGGTATGAGAAAATTGCCATTATCGCATAATAACTTTGCGATTTTAGTATAAAAGTGTCTCATGCGAAAAAGGCAAACACCGATGCGATTATCGAATGAGAGCTATGCGCTGATCGCACGAGAGCTGTGCACTGAACGCACGAGAGCGATATGCGATGAACGCATAGATACCTCTATACCATGAACGCACGGAGTCTATGCGAAAAGAGCATAGGTCTCGAGCGTTTTGAAGATTTACAGACTGCGCATGCTCGAGAAGCCTGCAGGCGCTCACGTGTTGCCTCAGGTTCTCGAGCATGCGCAGTCTATAAATCTTCAAAACGCTCGAGACCTATGCTCTTTTCGCATAGACTCCGTGCGTTTATGGTACAGAGGTATCTATGCGTTCATCGCATATCGCTCTCGTGCGTTCAGTGCACAGCTCTCGTACGATCAGCGCATAGCTCTCATTCGATAATCGCATCGGTGTTCGCCTTTTTCGCATGAGACACTTTTATACTAAAATCGCATGAATCTATACAACTTTAGCATGAATCTAAGCGATTTTAGTATGGCACACCCATTGCTTTTTTCGCATGGTACATTTCCATGCAATATTCGCAACAGAGTTCTTTCCGTGTAGTCTTCGTCGTCTTCAGGGTGCCAAGTTGTGTATTCGCGAGGTCTCCTTGGGGGGGGTGCGTTAGGCGTCCTGTAGGGCGTCCTTGCCTCATCCCTTGGATCCCTTTTCCTTCTCTCTTCTTCGTCATCGCGTCCCTGATATCTGTCTTCCCTGAAGCGTGGTTCGCGATATTCCCGGTCAAGTTCTTCCCTGTGGCGTGGTGCGCGGGATTCTCTATACGCCTCGTCTGTCGCACGGAATTCGCGGGATTCTCTGTAGTCCTCTTCTCTCCAACGCGGCTCGCGAGACTCTCTAGCCGCTGATCCTCGTGTTACTCCGATATCGACTCTAGATCCATCTCTCAGCCCTCCCGGGGGTCTCTCGAAACGCGATTCCGTTTCTGGTTGTGGGATCTCGCGCTCTTGGTTCACCCCTGGGTGTCGTGGTCGCTCTAAAATCTCCTCCGCCCCTTCCCGGTCGGTGTTTCCTTGTAATTGCGGAACATTCTCTGGTTGAGGTCGTGGAGGTGGTCGTGGTTGGTTTTCCTCGCCCTGGGGTTCGGTCGGGCGTTCTCCCTGAGCGTTCTGTGTGGCGGTCCGTAGCTGTTGTGCCCGTTGTAGTTCTCTGCGTATCTCATTCTCCATGCTCCTTTCTAATTCCTCCATCGCTGTTCGGCTGACCTCTCGCGGTAGGGGTGCGGCTGCCACTTGGTGTCCTTGATTAGCCGGCTCTGGTTGTTCGATTCGGCTAATTGGTCTCCCACTGGTTGCCCTCAGTCTCGCTGCTAATCGTTCGGTTGCCTGTAGGCGCTCGAACCCGTACATCAGTTGCTCCATTTCCAATGGGCTTCCTGTCGATCTTCGTGGCATTATTCCCGAGACCCCGGTTCCGTGGAATAGCGACCAGTCCCCTGGGTTTCTACTGGGTTCTGGGAGCCCCCTTATGGCGTCGTACCTCCCTCCTGAGTCGTTCCATGGGTTCCACAGTTCTTGTAGTGGCTCTACGTAGCACCAGCCTCTTCCCGAGGGTACCTGGTATGCTGTCGGTCTCGTGGAGTGTACCGCTGAGACTACTGTACTTGATGCTGAAGCGGCTATGCTAGTCGTTGTGGTGGTCACGGGTGGTGACGTCGAGGCTTCTCCAACCGAGACTTGCGCATCTCTCATTGCGTTATCCTGGAGCAGGCGTTCCTCCGTCATTTCTTCTTGGCCGTCTTCGAATAATCGTTCCATACCGTCTTCGTGCCCCGTGGACGCGGTATCGCCTCTTTCCACCGAGTCCGCCATTATGTTCTCTATCCGCGCCCGCGTGTCTCTAATTACCCCACGGAATCCGAAAACAAGTAGTCTATCCCAATCTCAAAAGTATCTCTCAACAACAAAAAAAAACTATCCACAATTTCCAAGGTATCAAGAATGAATTTTTCTCGCTTGAGATGTTGCGCGATGTATGCCCTTTCTCTTCGGCAGTAACCTGTCCAGTGGGCTGATCCCTACTGTCAGTGATTCACCAGCGCGACGAAGTTTGAGCGAAAGAGCAACCCGCGGTACTATCTCAGCTTCCTCGAAGCTGTAAATACAAAAAAAAAAACACACGTCCACCCGACGTATCCCGAACAACGCAGCTTCTTCGAAGCTGTATCACGCGAAACGAGTCGAAGCTGGAGATTTGGCTGATTCACAATTTACCCATTCATAACAACTACCAATATTCCTTATTCACAACTCCAAGGAGTCTGCTTATTTCCCACAATAGCCACAAAATCAATAATCGCCCACCCAAAAGCACCAAGTCAAAAAAAAATAATAATCAATTATTATAATCAGTCAGTTTCGCGCGCTGGGCAAGCAGCACTCAACCAACAAAAAAAATACAAAATCTCAGTAATATCCAGGGATCGTAGTCCCACCAGGTAACAATTCTCCAACTACACACAAACGCCAATTTATAATAATTTTACTCAAAAACAAAGCTGGGGTACTCTTCCTCGGCCCGTCCTGCAGATAAAAGTCCGCGGAAGAAGAAAAATACCTCAGGGGCAATTATTCTCAAAAATTCTCAAAAACTCAAATTTCAAGGGAAAATCCAAATGCTTTTTCAGTCAAGGAAAAATCACGGAAGGGTCACTTTTTCATGAAATTCACAATTTCTCCCACAAATTTTCTCAAACAAAAAAAATCTCAACAAACAAAATCTCCCAATAATTTTCCAAAAAACTAAAAACAAAATCTCAAAATAATTTCCCAGAACTATTTCACTCCATCAAAAAATTTCAAAAACAACAAATTTCAAACAAAAATCCTCTCACCCAGTAAGAAAAAATAAATTTTCAAATCAATTATTTCCCACTAAATCTCAAAAATTATTTTCAAAAATTATTTCTCTTCCAAAAAAAAAAAATCTTCAAAATTATTCCAGATAATTTCAAAATATCACAACTCTCCAAAATCTTCAATATCTCAAAAATAATCACAATAATTCATAATAAAAATCAATTCAATTATTCTTAATACTCTCTCTCGACAAATTTTGCTTTATCCCTCCACCAAGTATCATGCACAGGTTTATACAATAATACCGGTCACAAGAGAAAAATACAAAAATAATACTGTTACGGAGTACAAGGACTAAGTAACAGAATTAAAAGGGTCCTCCCGAAATGATCAAGGCGAAGCGTGAAAGAGTAGGTTTATCAATGAATCAAGATTTTATTAACGGAACGTGTTTCCAGTTTTAAGTCTGAAACAAGACTAATATTCACAATAATGCTGGTCGTCGAAGCGACCAGAAGATTCCGCTATTTCTCTTCAGTTATTTAACATGCGAAGGTTTATCTTTTAAGTCATGCACAAAGTGTTCATGAAGTGAGGAGGCACCTCCGTTACACTGCCCCCCCCCCTCAAACGTAGAGTCGACCCGACTCGAAAACAGGTCGTCGGGGACGACGCGCTGGGTGTTGTCTTCCATCGAGAGAATCGGAGCTGCGGCTCAAAGGTATGGTTCGGACCCTCGACTACCACGCGACATTCGCCTTCACTCTCGGGGTAAACCGCAGAAAACCCCGAGAACGCGGTCAAACACCAACTCTTGTCCGAGAACAGGAACTCAGGAACCAGGAACTCAGGAACCAGGAAAAACGAGGATCTCAGGAACTCAGGCCTGGAGAAACTCAAGACTCCACGGAACGTTGGTCTTGGGCCCTGAGAACGAAAGAACAAGGATGTCACAGGATAGGGCAGGCCAACGATCACAGGAGATCCAGGGAAAGACGGGGAGATCGTCTAGAAATCAGAGGACAAGAATGAATCCTCAGATAATACGGGGAAAATCAAAGAATTAAATCTCCGTTTTCCATTGTTTCTCAGCGAAACGGGATTTAATTATCAATACACACAGTATAAATAGTAAAAAACAGAATAAACTCCGGAATAAAAGAAATTGGAACGATCATAGCTCATATCCAGTTTGAGAGAGTCCGATCTTCCAAAAATCCATGAAGAGATCCGTGTTTCGCTGAAGACGTGTAGAAATCCGTGTCTTTCCGAAGGTAGATTGAGATCCGTAGATTAAGACTGCTGTAAGAAACACATCTTCGACCAAGACCAGGGATTTCTCAATCATCCCATCAGGTTGAAGAGGATAACTGTAAAAATGCCTAACACAAATAGGTTGAGAAACGAAGCAATCCGAGCGACGTTCAGATAATTCAGATCCTGAGGCAAAGCCATGAGCTACTCTATCAAAACACTCGTCTCGAGGTCTCCTTTAAAGTATGAGTTTAAAATGTTTAAAGATCATTGCCCTTTAGGAACTATCGTCCCATCGACTTATTGACGACGCGAGGGCACTAGGTTCGTAAACAATAACTGTCCCATCGACTTATTGACGACGCGAGGGCACTATTGTCCCATCGACTTATTGACAATGCGAGGGCACTTCCTGTATGAACAATAATTGTCCCGTCGACTTATTGACGATGCGAGGGCACTACGTTTGTAAGCAATAACTGTCCCATCGACTTATTGGCAACGCGAGGGCACTATTTTCCAATCACTTCAATTATGGTTTGGTTATCGTGTTTTTTAATTCCCATAAGTAATCCCAATTCCTCTAGTATAACCTCCTTTGATAAAAACTGTCCTCAGACTGAAGAAATGACACACACATCAAATCAATAACTGACGCCAACTTCAAATTATTGAACAGCGCCACATTCACGCATCGTATTCGGTCACAGAGTTTGAGTCGAAGGATTTATCATTAAAACTTCACTCAAATCACTCATAACCTGATAGAAAGAAAATTAGGCTATAGAGGTTAGGCTGAAAGAGAGGCCTGAAATTAGGGTTGGATTCATCATCCGAAACCCCTACTACCTCTTATACATATAACTGATTCGTCAAAAATTGGAGTATGATTTTTAGGCAAAATTCTGTGTAAATCATGTTAAGGCTATTTTTAAGGTAGAAGATAGTCTTCGTCCCTTGTCTACCTGCTTTTAGTTTCTTGGTTGGCTCCGATTTTGATTACCTCCCCGACTATTTTCGCGGAAATTACAAGCGGGTGTTCGCGAACTTGAAGGTGAATTATAGAGATGTTGATTTTGGTCTGAGCCGTCACGACCGTTACTATCCCGGTCACGCCACGAATTCTGTCTATCTGGCTGATTTCTATCCAAATTGTCGATGTGACGTTTCAAAGCGAAACATTTTTGGGCATCATGACCTGTCTTTTTGCAAAATAAACAAGTTTTAATATAGTTTCGGTTTTGCTGCCTCTCATTATAACTCTCGTTATTTCGGTGGGAGTTGGATTGGCTCTGTTGCGGCCAAGGAGTGGTAGAGGGTTTCGCTGGGGAACTCTTAACAGGAGGAGCGGGTTTTTCCTCAGCGATTTGACGAACTCGTTGAGAGCCCAGGGCCTCTTGATTGAGGATTTCAATCTCCAAACCTCTAACAATAGCGTCACGCAGGGTAGGAGGCTTGGCCAACTTTAGAGCATGTTTCGTCGCTGGGTCTGAGATTGCGTTTATAAATCGAGCACAGGTTAATTTATCCCTGCTCGCTCCAAGACAATCTGGGATAGCACTACGTGCTAACCGCTCAAGATCATGACCAAGAGTGGCCAGATCTTCTCCCTTTTTCTGTCGCCGATTTTCAAACTGTGTGAAATAAAGATCCGAAAGGTGTTCGTCCCCGAAACGCAATTTCAGAGCAGTGCAGATTTTTATGAAATCTCGCGCGTCTGAGTCAGTTAACGAGCTCAGTGCGCTCAAAGCATCTCCTCGCAAAGACGCGGTCAAAGTCGCAGCCTTCTCTGCGAAACTCCAATTGTTTAACTCCGCGATCATGGTGAATTGTCGCTCGTAAATGGCCCACGGAGTCGAACCGTCATAATTACTCGGTCTCACATTCTGTGAGTTCTTGGATCGGTTTTCCGAAGCAGAGACTCCCGGATTTGAGCCTTGGGGGACCGACGGCCCAGCAATTGGTAAAGTTAACGTGGGGGGATTCATTGGCGCGAGATGGTTCGCAGAAAAGGCGGACAGAGCTTCCGTGATTATGTTCCGCAAACTCTCCTGGTTCAAAACAACGTTTTGTTCCGGAGCTCTTTGGGGAACTCCTGCCTCCACCCTCGCAAAACGACCATGATGAAACTCCTCACCACTCCTGCCGTCGTTCAAGTAATCAAGCGTACGCGGAGGAAAAACATTGTCATTTCTCGGTACATAAACAGTTTCTGGATAAATCCGCTCCCGTTCTCCGCTCACTCCCTCTGGGATGTAGCTATTCCTGGCAATAGGCCTGTTAATCCTAAAATTTGGGCTGGCTCCTACTCGGGGTACGGCGAGCCGGGCATCCTCTCGACCTAAATTCGTGGCCGAGCCAGCCTCTACATTATCGCCATGCCTGTGTGGCGATCCCGGGTTCCCAACCCTCGGGTGAGCATCGCCACACGTCAGGTCTCTACGTCTCACGTCGGTGTCGTAACGTAGTGCATTCTCACTACGCACTTGAGAATGACGCACCGGTGTGAACGTCGCCATTGGCATCGTTCCACTTGTACCGGCTCTATTTAAGAATTGAAATTCTGACCTTGGCGTCACGCCGGGCGCGTTTTGGTTCAGAACCTGATTGGGGGACGTGGTGCGGCTCCTTGGAATCGGCCTGGGTTGTTCCTCCAGGACCTGGACTCCGCGGCTTTCCACTCTCTCCAGGCGAAGACGCAGTTCCTGTTGTTGAAGACGGAGCTCAGCCTGGGTGCGAAGTCGTTCCTCTCTTTCGTTTTGGAGTTGAGCTTCGAGATCACGTTCGATCTCGACCCGTTGCGCTACGAGAGCCCGCCTTCGTTCTTCGCGTTCCCGAACGACCTCGAGTCGGCGAACCTCCAACTCCAGGCGACGTTCTTCCTCAGCATGCTCCTGAGCAAATAAGTTTTCCTCTCGGATATTATTGAGCTCACTAATTATTTGGCTCCTCATCTGTCGTTGTAGCAGCGGGTTTGGAGAGGCTTCACGATCCTCTCCTTCTCCTCGGAACGGCGTCCGTGGTCGCTGAACGTCCAAGATCGGGGGAGTCGCAGGCCTTTGGTCAGCTGCGGTCAACCCGTCGATCTCAGCTAAAAGGGAAGGTAGTCCCCGAGTACTCCGAGTCACACGCCTCTGTTTCTGTAGAGACGGTGCTGGCAGTTCGATATTCCTTTCATTCGTAGACATTTCTTCGTATTCTTTTTCGTGTGATTTTCCTGTATTCGCTTTCGTCGTATTCTTAAAGCACCACTTTACACCTTTCTCTCACAAATCGCTCAAAATCGAGTCAGGAAGATCCCACTTCTGACACCAAATGTTACGGAGTACAAGGACTAAGTAACAGAATTAAAAGGGTCCTCCCGAAATGATCAAGGCGAAGCGTGAAAGAGTAGGTTTATCAATGAATCAAGATTTTATTAACGGAACGTGTTTCCAGTTTTAAGTCTGAAACAAGACTAATATTCACAATAATGCTGGTCGTCGAAGCGACCAGAAGATTCCGCTATTTCTCTTCAGTTATTTAACATGCGAAGGTTTATCTTTTAAGTCATGCACAAAGTGTTCATGAAGTGAGGAGGCACCTCCGTTACAATAGTCTATATCACAAAATTTCAAAATCGCAGTGTCTTACTGGCTATTCTTAATCACTACGCACGCTCGTGTACTGATCGTAGCCAGAGTTTGCACCAATTCCGAAGAGTTCAAATTTCACAAAAAAAAAAAAAATTTTACCCCTAGAATAAATTGCCAACAAAAAAAAATAAATCACCAAGGAAATAAGGGAAGGATCGCTGAGTTTGAGCCGCCACGCTCTACCACTTGCCGATGAAAATTCGAAGATTAACAAGAGTCAGTTTGTTACGCAAATTATTTTAAAATATAACAACAATAATTCCACCTGACGGGGGAAATTTCAAAATTTTCCGCGGAAAACCACGTTGGGCGCCAATTTGTAACAGGGAACTTTTTATAAGACGACTCAGGCCGCGTTCTGAGCGTAAGTCTGTTACTGGGGAAAATCTCTACAATAAAACTCAACACAGCTGACTCACGGGGTCACCGAACTCTACTTTATCAATCCGGGTCGATACGATCGACCCCCAAGGTAATCGATGAACTGCTCAATGAGGTCGGTACGGCTCTGCCGTACCAACTCACAAGGTAAAGCGGGGTGTGGGCGCCAGGTACTTCACGTACCGTATCTTCAGATCCTGTAAATCCTATCAAACACAAACAATAACGGCCGGCAGCTCAGTGTTTGGTAGAGGGGCGGGGAAAGTGAGGCAAGCCAAGGTGGAGGGGAGAAGCAGGGGTTGGCAGCAACAAACTCAGGTTTCAGATTAATCAAACAAAACGGCAATTTATTCAAAGAGAATACGGTCAATCTCCAAGGGAGATTAATAATAAAAAGAACAGTGATAAAGCAAGTAAGCAAGACAGCCCAAGGCTGAGGGCTCGGAACAAAAGAAAGAAACGCTAATTCCCCGACAGGCCCGGGTTAACCAATCAAGCAACTAACGAGCCTCAGGAATCATTCTTACAATTAATTTAACAACCAAAAATAATTCAAAAATAATATTCAAACAAAATAATAATCTCAAATAATTAAAAAAAACAACAATAATCAAATATCCAAGGGGATAATCCTCTTCCAAGGTTCGTGAAGCGAACAATTATTTCAATAAACCGTAATACAAAAAACTAATAATAAGCAAAGCCCGCTACAGGGCTAGCGCGGCTCTCGTGAGGCGAGACCGAGCTCCGGGAAGAAGGTAAACAAAAGGTTCCGCAACAATTTCAAACTCAACGGTCGAGAAGCGAGCCGTTGACTTCCCCAGATTCACTTAAAACTATCCCACGAGGGATCGGAATACCAAGAAAATAACAATAATCAATTAACCAGCCCTCAAGGCAATAATTCTCATAACAAAAAACTCAAATAAATCAATTAATAAACTCTAAGAAAACTCTGGCGCGGCTGACCTTCCGCGGAAAGCCACGAGGCAACGACAGAGACAAGATGGCGAATCACGCCACGAGGCTAAACCCTCCGCGAGGAAAAAGACTCTATTCAATACCCAAAATTAACAATAAAAACTCACTAGTAACCCATTTTACAAACTCTGGCTTCGGTCGGCAATTCGAAACTCAGTACTAATCTGAACTCAAGATCCAAGGAACTCAAAACGTCTATTCTCAGACCGCAGATATAATTCAGACTCAAGGGATCCGTTCAGATTTACCGCAGGTAAAATGACGCCACTTACTTTAACAGAACCAGCGTATCTCAGGAAGGACTCAACGACAACCTCCTGGGTTCCCTGGCCCTCACACACTCTGTTCTTTCCACAAAGAATCTCTACAAAACTCACTCTAGCAAACAGACTCTACTAAAACTCAGCTAGACGCACGTCTTAGCACGTTAAGACCCAACGCCAGAGTGACGATGACGAGCGGGGTGTCTATTACCCCCTCCTTACTCTCTACTTAACGCTATCATCGGTTAGTGTCGTCCTCTTGGCGAATTTCAGGAAACCCTTTGACTCCTGGGAGTTATGCGGTGTTGAGTCACTGGAGTGTGATGCGGGCTGTCTTTCTGCAGGCGGGTCCTTGTCCTGGGGAAGGTTCACGGTGTTTCTCGGTAGCAAAAGGACCTTCGCTACCTTGTCCCTCGGTGGTGAGCGGTCAGATACCCTCTCGTGATTGTGTTTCCCCGGACTCGTTCTTTGCCTGCGTACCGCCCTGGGTCTGTCTCTCGCCTCGAAGTCTTTTCCATGCCTTTCAATAGTCGTTCGTAGTTCCCCACGGGGAACGGGTTACCTCAAGAGAATTTCAGGAATAACAAAAGAATTACTAATAAATTCATTAACACATGTTTGTCTCTGTCGCCGCTCGGAGCTTTTCTCGGTCCCTACAGTTCCCTAGGTGGAGATTCACTCAAACTCATACTCTCACACAGTCACTCCTAGGAAAATGAATTTACTTACCGTCTAGGGTTCAGGGAGCCTTTAGTAACGAGGCGAGCCAAAGCTGCCACGTTACAATGTATACTGTGCCATTCAAAAGCAACTCGACCAGCGTTAGACCTCGGGCATCTCAAAATCATTCCAGATTTTTTTATAACATTTTTTTCAGTGAGATACGTGTTCTTGTTTTTTAAGTTTTTTTATGAAACCATTAATTTTTTTATACATTTTTCAGGTTGATGGAGTTGTCACGTCTGGTCCCACGGTCCATACGACGCCTACCCTCACACACTCTCTCACACACACGCACTTAGACTTAGACTTAGACTTAGACTTAGTTAACTAGATCTTAGAATATCTGCACCCCGCTATCTTACTCTTTTCGCATAAGCCTGACGGCGCATCACCCGATACTTCGCGTACCGTGGGATAGCTTGGTCAGTCTTATGCACTCCCCTCACCCTTCCCGCTGGCTTCTTCAGTCTTGACTGAATTAGCTGGACTCACTTCTGGAACTACTCTCTTAGGAATAAGAACTGTTGTACTCTCTTTTAAATCACTTGTCTGAATAAATCTGTTGAATATATAATCACTTCTGTTCTACGCTGGATACTCTTATTGAAATATCGCCCGCTTCACACCTTCGGTGTACTTTTATGTATTTTACACGGGATTGAACCCATATAAAATACTTGACTTGCTTAGGCTTGTTACACTGGTGGCAGCGGTGTTCCCCGTGACGAAGTTTAAAAAAGTGAGAAGGTGATTCAGTGAAAAGAGTTTGATTAGTTAGCAACAATCTGGAAACGGCCAATCCGGAAAACGACTAACTAGCGCGCAGCGTATTCGAAAGGCCTAGCCAAAGGAAGAGATCAACGATACGACAGACGCATTCGCCAAAACAAGTGTTTCTAATTAAGTGCAACAATATATCGACGCGTGAAAAGTGCACCAGAAGTCAACCATCAGCACACCGTCGATAAAAACTAGTTTTAACAATAATTAATAATCAATAAATCATAAAATAATAATAAACCTCGCAACCATAAGACGACGGAAGAAATAATAATAATAAATACCTCGCAACCATAAGACGACGGAAGATAAAATTATAATAAATACCTCGCATTCTCAATAAGACGACGGAAAACAAAATAATAAATACCTCGCAACCATAAGACGACGGAAAACAAAATAATAAATACCTCGCAACCATAAGACGACGGAAAACAAAATAATAAACCTCGCAACCATAAGACGACGGAAGATATAATAATAAGAATACCTCGCAACCATAAGACGACGGAAGTTAATAATAAGAAAACCTCGCATTCTCAATAAGACGACGGAATATTAATCATTAAGAAATTTAAGTGAACAGTGATTCATAAAAATTTGTGCTCTCGCAAACGTAAGACGACGAGACTAACCTGCCAATCAGACGCAGCGATAACCATTGAAAATTAAATCTCTCGCAAACATAAGACGACGAGAAAATAATAATTAATTGAAGACCAAAAATCAATTGAGTCATTCGAAAACAAAATCTCCACACCGAACGAGCCCCGGTATCCTGAGCGAACGAGAGAAGCAGATAAGGACGACATCAATTCGACGCAGAGCCCAGCTGTACCCAGCAGCTAGCCGTCGCTAGCCGTCGCTAGCCGTTGCAGCCGCCAGCCGTCATCGACGATCACCGATCGTCACCCCACCACCCAAACCCCTTGTCAGAAGAAGCTTACATCAATCGCAACCATGCGATACTTCCTCGCCATTCTCATCATACTCAGCTCTTTGTAAGTCTCTCGAAAATATAGAATTAATATTAGTTTTTAAACAATTAGCATTAAAATGACTCCTCCAGTCGAATCCGCGGCGACGATCCCGTCTCTGAACGCGCAAAGTGCTGCAAGCATGGTACCCACATTTAACGGGCAGAACATTCCAGTAGAATCATTTATACGTAAAGCCCAATATGCTATTCGCTCAGTCACTCCAGGAGAATTACCTCTCCTGACGATGCTAGTTTGTGCCAAAATTGAAGGCCCCGCAGAAGAGTATGTCCAATCTGGGACCCCAGAAACTTTGACTAAAATATTAGAAAATTTGAGACGCGTTTATTCCTCAAAACTAAGCTTGCAGGACATTCAGACACAGATCGGAACCGCAGCGCAAAGAAACAACGAAAGCGTTGTAGAATATGGCAATAGAATACAAAAACTAGTACAAGCTGCGACAGAATTAATAAAATCACAGGCAGCTTCAGAAGATTCAGCATCAGTAGTCAAATTTGTAACAAATTCTGCCGGATCCGCGTTCATGAGAGGTTTGAAAAATGACTTGGAAATTAGAGTCGTTAACGAAAAACCAACGTCGCTACGCGATGCTATTGAAAAAGCGATCAAAGTCGAAGCTTTGGTCCAAGAAAGGCGCACCTTAGAAGCCTACCGCAACATACCGTCACCCACAAACAGCCCGCGAATTGAGTGCACAATTTGTAAATTGACAGATCACATAGATAAATATTGTCCACTCAGAGAACGACTCTCAGGACCAAGTCATCAATCAAAGTTCTTTTGTAGATTCTGTAATAAACAGGGACATTCGATCGAAGAATGCAGATCAAGACAACGCAATTCAGGAATTTTTTGTACATTTTGTAACAAAAGCAGTCATTCCACTCAGGAATGCAGATCGAGACAGCGCACAAATATTCGGTCTTGTACATTTTGCAATAGGATTGGTCACACATATGAATTTTGTAACAGGAGAAACCTCAACAATCGGTACAACCCGCAAAATTCGGGATCTGATCAAGGTAATAACGGTAATCAAAGTCCCTTCAACCGTCAACAAAACCACCGCTCCTCCAACCGTAGACCCAACTACCAACAGTCCCAATCAAACAATCAGAGACAGTATAATAATTATCAACATCAGTCAGATCGGTACGACAATAGAAATAATCCACAAAATCGCGATAACCCCTACCAACAACAAAATCACTCGCAGATCAGTTACACAAATTTAGGTCAGCCGGATGGGCAAGGCCAACAGCAATATCAAATGAATTCAGCTCAAAATGATACGCAAAATTTAAACGAGTACCGGGACCGCCGTGTGGACGCGTCGACAGCCCGTTCTTAAGTAAAGCGTCCGACAATTCCAAACAGCCATTGAATGGATCACCGATAATCGAGATCAATTCACCGCAAGTAATCGGAGACATTGCGAGATTAATAATTGACACAGGCGCCAACATAAATTTGATTAAAGCTAGAGTAATAAACAAAAAGTTTCAATGTCCGCCGACGGAAGTACGTGAAGTAAGCGGAGTAACTGATAAGGTAATGCAAACTATAGGAATTGTAAATCTAGACTTCGCAAACACGCGACACGAATTCCATTTAGTTGATGACAATTTCCCTATTAAAGAAGATGGTATTTTGAGTTCCGAATTTTTCAGAAGCGAAAACGCCGTAATATGCTTTAAAAACAAACATCTCTTTTCCCGAAAAACAGGAACCATTCCGTTGTCAAGCCGAGCTAAAAATCATCTTACACCCGCGTGTATACTAACAACGTCAGTAGGCGACACACCTAAAGTACACATACAAGCGCCTCAGCTGGCAAAGGAGATAAGCACACTCTTGGTCGACACCGGGTCAGACATAAATATAATCAGGCATAGCGCGTTACACCGAGACACACGTTTCAAAGCACCGAACAAAATTAAAATCACAGGTTCAACACCTGGTACAGTCGAAACGCAAGGCATTGTAGAAATCTTGATCGGAAATCGACTACAAGAATTCCACGTCGTAAACAATGCATTCCCTATCAAAGAAGACGGGATCCTAGGTGCACAATTTTTATGTAAAGAAAACGCGACTATTTCTTTCGAAACTAACACAGTAACTTCAGACACTTCAGAACCCTTCAAAATTTTAGACGAAAACGTAATCTTAATTCCAGCCAGAACCGCACAAGTCATTTCGATCAAAGTTAATAACCCGTCAATAAAAACAGGACTACTCAGAAAACAGCATGTAGCCGACGGCATAAAGTTAGGCAAAGCTCTAGTGACGAACAGACACGGATTCGCATACGCGTACGTAATAAACACAAACGACGAAGCAGTTGAGATAAAAAGACCAGCGGTCACACTAGAAGAAGTACACGAACCCAAAGACACAGAGTATACATCCAATCCTCAGATCCTATTCACTACTAACACGCGTAAGATCAACAAAAATACAGACCCGCTTATCATTGCTCCTAATCACGGCTCAAAACGTCTAGAAATTTTGAAAGAAAACTTACGACTCAAACATTGCAATAAAGAGGAAAAGAAAGCAGCATTAGATCTTGCAGTAGAATATAACCACCTATTTCATTTACCTGGAGATAAATTAGGTCACACACATCTGGTAAGTCACAAGATACCTACGACAGACGAGATCCCTGTACATACGAAACAGTACAGATACCCTCCGGTACACAAAGAGGAAATTAAAAGACAGGTAACCAAACTCCTTGATCAGGGGATCATTAAAAATTCCTCATCACCCTACAATTTTCCTGTTTGCATTGTTCCTAAAAATCCTGACGCAAGTGGTGAAAAGAAATGGCGCATGGTTATCGATTTTCGCAAGCTAAATGAAAAAACCATCGGAGATGCCTACCCCCTGCCAAACATAACAGAAATATTAGATCAGCTAGGCTCCGCAAAATATTTCTCAACGTTTGATTTAGCTTCCGGGTTTCACCAAATTCCAATGCACCCAGACGATAGCGCGAAAACAGCTTTTTCCACACCTAACGGTCATTACGAGTACACGAGAATGCCCTTCGGTCTAAAGAATGCACCGTCGACCTTCCAACGTTTAATGGATCAAGTACTTATGGGTTTGCAAGGCAATGAAATGTTTGTTTATCTTGACGACATTGTAATCTACGCGAGATCATTAGAAGAACACGCGATAAAATTCAAAAAGCTAATGACACGATTATCCGACGCCGGACTCAAGTTGCAACCCGATAAATGTGAATTTTTAAGAAAAGAAGTCGCCTATTTAGGTCATATCATTTCTCGCGAAGGCGTCAGACCAAATCCAAAAACTTTAGCTGCAATCAGAGATTACCCTCAACCGACAAACGCGACGAAAATCAAAGAATTTTTAGGACTAGTAGGTTATTATCGGAGATTCGTACCAAACATGGCGGAAATCGCGAAATGCCTCACTAACTTGTTAAAAAAAGACACTCCTTTTATCTGGACTTCTGAACACCAGCTTGCATTCGAAACCCTACGCGACTACCTCTGCAAAGAGCCAATTTTACAATATCCAGACTTTAGCAAACCATTCATAATAACATCCGACGCCCCAAAATACGCTCTAGGGGCAGTGCTCAGTCAAGGAAAGATAGGCGAAGATTTACCAGTTGCCTACGCATCCAGATCACTACAAAAAGCAGAGATAAACTACTCAACAACAGATAAAGAACTGCTCGCGGTCGTATTCGCGTTGAAACAATTCAGACCATACGTCTACGGTAGACAATTTACGTTGGTAACGGACCACAAGCCGCTAACTTGGTTAAGAAGCATGGTAGACCCGTCATCACGATTACACGAGTGGAAAATATTTATCGGTCAATACACGTGCGATATAGTACACAAACCGGGCAAATTAAACACGAACGCGGACGCGCTTTCGAGAAACCCCGTGCCCGATACAGCTCAAGTATTGCCAATCGAATCAAAACGTCTCAGAAGCACGGACGAGTACTCTACGAACCCCGCGCCAAATAAACGACCTAGAGAAAATCAGTCAGAAGACATAGCAGAAGTAGGAATCATCACAGATTCAAGTTTTTCAGACGACTCTGACGTAGAAATGTCATGGCAAAATCCAATATCGGTCAAACGTAAAATAAATACAGAGTCCAGTAACAGCGCAGAACCGCGAAGAAAAGTATTAGCCCACAAGCCCGACAGTTCAGATTCCACATACGACGCCGACGACGAAGACGGAGTAGGTCCAAGTGTAGCAACCCGACACGTCGAGAACACCGACACAACCAACACACTGCCGACAATACAACTAGACAGTAACCCAAGTACAAGCACAGACCGCAACACAGATGAGAGAGACGCAATAGACAAATATTTGGACAAATTATTAGAAGAAGCTCAGAGACCAAAAAGAGTAAAAAATATTCCACCTAAATTCCTCGCAACTAAAAGACATCGCGAAACAGAATCCTCTAGCAATCCTGCACCGCGGCAGAGAATAAATAAAAACAATTATCCAGAACCCTCAGACGATTCTGATGATCAAATAAAAATACCAAAGAATCCTTCTGATTCTAGTCAAAAACTTTCAAAGAAACGTGCGGAACGTACCTCAAAATCTAAGCCAAAATTCTCCCCTTCGAAGCGCTACGCTAAAAAGAAAAACCCAAAACACAATGGGTTGCCACAGAACACTCAACCGAGTGCCATACCTTCTACTTCGCGAAATCCCAATCCAGGAAGTACTCCACCGTTTGTAGAGTTTTTAAACGACTTAGATCATCTTCCGATAATTAGCAACCCTAATGTCACGGAAATTCAAGCAGATCTATTGAAGCAAAAAGATAATTTAGCACATTGTATCTCAGCGGACTGTACAACCTCGCTTGGTGTAGCAGCCCAGATGATAAGACAGGGACTCATACATAAAAAGAGATTGCAAGCAACGAATCCTGAGATCAGTGACGTCATTGCAGTAGCGTACCCTCGGCGTAACATTTACAACCTCGTCACGAAGGATAAACATTTCCATAAGCCGACAAACAAAACCATGTACGACACCTTGGTAAATCTAAAACTCGCATTAGTAGAAGACGGCAAGAAATCTATATCGATACCGAGACTAGGATGTGGACTAGACAAGCTCGATTGGAATTTGGTTAAAAGTATGATAAAGTATATTTTTAAAGACACGGATATTAAAATCACGGTTTGCAATTTTGATCCCAAAACATCGCAAAAACACGATGACACATCAGATCAACAAACAAAACCCCCTCCTCGACCCCCTGACCCACGCGCAGCAATTCCAGCTCCTAACGCCTCACCTTCTCCTCACACGACCACTCGCAAGTCCCCTCCACCTCGCAAGATCATACACCAGCCCCCTTCTCCGCCGGACAACTCAGCTGACGACCCTAGCCCAACACCTGACACCCATGCTCGCTTAGACACCGACGACGATCACGACATACATACAGACGAACACGACATCAATTCAATTGATGAACGCGATACAAACCACGATAGTATTGATCCACCTATGGATATATCAGACAATCCTCGAACAGAACAATCAGATCCTTCGATGATAGTTTCAAGCGACCATAATCGTCCCGTCAACAAAGTACACAACCAAACTCAGTCCTACGAACGATTTGTTAATATTCTAGACGATATTGTTTCAATACCTAACGTCACACAATCCAGAGACGGAATTTTTATGTTAAAAGACAACTACGCTCACTTCATAACGGCAGACTCTCCTTGGACTGATGACATAGCGAAAAAACTGTTAGACGAGAACATGATAAAGAAAGAATCTTTCGACAGGCTAACTTTGAAGAAACCCGAAATATTCGGAACCAAATTCAAGAACAAACACATTTTCACATTAGTAATCAAAGACAAACGGACAGACAGAAGTAATTTGGAGGAACTTTTCAACATCCTTGCTCACTTGAAACGCATTCTTATCAGTAAAGACATTCACTCCCTCGCATTTTCCAAAATTAACTCTGGACTAGAAGCCTTCAGATGGACAATAATCAAGAAACTTTTCTACTACATTTTTGCTGACTCAGACATTAATATCACACTCTGCACACACGAGACTACTGTACCAGACGTACAGTCAAGACCAGAAATTATCCGAGAATGTCACGAATCTCTCTTAGGCGGTCATAAAGGCGTAACAAAGACATACGAGCGAATTAGAGAAAAATACTATTGGCCAAACCTCAAAAGCCAAGTACAAGAGTTCATAAAAACTTGTGACAGTTGCCAGCGCAAAAAGCTCACGCGAATCAAAACTAGGCTACCTATGGTGATCACGGACACACCATCCGACGCGTTCGACAAAGTAGCCCTTGACATAGTAGGACCCCTACCAATCACGAAAAACAATAACCAATACCTACTGACGATCCAATGCAACCTAACAAAATACCTCGACGCCATACCTATCCCCGACTCAACAGCTCAAACAATAGGCTCAACTTTCGCAAAGGAATACATGACACGTTACGGCTCACCAAAGTCAATTCTCACAGACCAAGGACAAAACTTCCTTAGCAAAGTCTTTCGACAGATTTGTAAGTTATTCAAGATTAAAAAGATCAAAACGACCCCCTACAGACCTCAGTCTAACGGCTCTCTAGAACGTAGTCACATTTCAATAACAGAACACATAGCACACTATACCTCTCAAGGCAAAGACTGGGACGAGTTCATTAGATTCGCGATCTTTTCCTATAACACCGCAAAACATGAAGCAACAGGCTTCACACCACACGAACTAATCTTCGGTAAAATAGCGAGATCACCGACTGACACTACACCTACAGAAGCCACAACTAACACGTACGACGCATATCTGTTTGACCTGAAAGATAATTTACGCGGAGTTCGAAAAGAAGCCAAAAAGAATTCAGAAAAAGCAAAGCTAAGATCAAAACAATACTATGACAGGAACACAAATACACAAACATTCGAAGCCGGACAAAAAGTCTTTCTCATAAACGAAACACGCAAGAAATTCGACGACCACTACAAAGGACCCTTCGTAATTAAACAAATAATCAACAACATTAACGCAGAAATCTACCTGACTCCTAATAAAACCAAAGTCGTCCACCTAAACAAATTAAAATTAGCACACGAAACTCAGAACCAAGATTAAATTAAACCAAACCCTACTGGACACCAACATTTCCTTTTTAAATTTCAATTTCCATTACGTAATCAAACAAATTCACACACTTAAATACAACATTACACATACCAACAACAAAGTTCCTTTATATAGCGACCAAGAATGTATGAGAGTGAAAGAATGTATAGAATATTTGTGTATGATTAAAACTGTATGATGAGGTACCTCGTATAAATGGGAATGAATATTGGTATCGGATAAAGGAACACTCACATATTTAAAGCACACTTACTATAACATAATACATATCACTGAGCCAATCGTTCTTCTTCCTACCTAACACCCACATCCTAAATCCTACTAACTCTTAACACCAATCTCATAATTAACAATCTAACCACACACCTACCCTACAAGAAGTAACTAATGGAAACTTATTACACTGATGGCATTACACACACTATACATCGCTTACACCATGCACACGCCCACAGATGAAATCCTACCCAAAATCCACACCCTGAGCCATACTAATATTTAACTAATGCCTCAACTGCAACTAACAAACTAACGCCCCAACTACAATTAACAAACTAATATAAACTCAAAACAAGTAAACACAAGTAACAAAGAGTACAACACCATTTTTTTTTATTCAAATCATACATCCTCCTCAACTATCATTCACCAACTACTCTGTTTCCGACAAACCCATGGCCGGTACCTCTCGAGATCTTGATCCAAAGATTATACTACCATTAAGCAATTTCGTCACACATTCAGACGACCTGCCTCGAACAACTGATTCGATTGCCAAAGAATCAAACGCGGATTTGATCAAACAAATAGATAACTCAGCTCATTGCATCTCAGCTGACTGCACAGCCTCGCTTGGCGTAGCAGAGCGCAAGGTAACACGAGAACAGATACGCGATAAGAGATTCAAAGCAATCAAACCCAAGCTCACAGATGATTCTGACCGTTCAGCATCAAAAGCAAAAAGACCGTCACCCGAAATTCTACCTCCTCCTCGACCGCCAGAGTCAAATATAAAAAGACCGTCACCCGAAATTCTACCTCCTCCTCGACCGCCAGAGTCAAATATAAAAAGACCATCACCCGAAATTCTACCTCCTCCTCGACCGCCAGAGTCAAATATAAAAAGACCGTCACTTCAAATTTTACCTCCTCCTCGACCCCCTGACCCTATTGCAGAAATTCCACCTTCCAACGCCCCACCACCTCTTCATACGACCAAAAACGCAGATCTCCTCCACATCGTTCCTCTCCTTCATCAGCTGTAGACTCAGACCAAACACCTGACACTCCTGTTCGCTTATCAACGACTCACACACATTCAAACCAACACAGCAAACATGCGATTGACGAACGCGACCTTAACAGCGATACTTTTGATTAACCGATGGTAATATCCGTCCTTCCTCCCGCAGAAATCTCTGACCCCTCAATGATAGTTTCAAACTACAACTACCCTATTGACAACGATTTTCCAAAAAAAAAAACTTACATCAACCGACAGACTCGCTTCCGACTTATCAAACCAGACAAATTAATTTCTAAGCAATTTCCAGAATCCAAACCTATTTCCCCTTTTATGTTACAAAAATCGTTCGCATAAAGTTATATCAGTTTAAATCGAACTTAAAGATTTGCCTTTTTTTCCAAAGTAACCGATTTCAAGATAAAACAGATTCTTGCGACGCATTCTTGATCATCCTTCGAAATTTAGTTTAACAACACATTTTTTTAAATATAAGCTTAGTATTACAATATTTACAATTAACAATTATTGTACGTTTTCATGCATTAAAACAAACCCCTCGAAGAAATATATTGTTATTATCCATTAGCCACAAAACCAAGAACATTTGTATCAAAATTATTCGAAACTTTAGAAACAACCCCCACCACTTCGAAATATCAATTACCCACCATTTCATTTCAATTAAAAATTAAGTATAATACTAAGACACATTTGTATTCACCAACATCCAATAAATAATTTGTTTTCCTTTCAACATCTACCACATAAGACCGATAAAAACAATTAAATTAAAATTACAACAACCTTATTGCATTCATTTTAGAATTAAGAATAGCCAATAGATGACATTTGTATTTGACCAACAATATCCAATAAACCAATTTTCAAAAACAAAGTTCACTAACCCGCTTAAACGCGCACTAACCCTAAGCGCATTTACCCTTAAGATCAATGCACCAAATTGTATCAATTCATATCCATAAGTAAATTTCAATCAATAGTTAACTTCATATGTCACACAAAAATTAAAAACACATTCACATTGTAAACCAAATTCACAACAACACAAACACCATTCAAATCGAATCACCATTTTAAAATAATTTCCAAAATTTAAGTAATCATAAGAAAACATTGTAAACTAACCTTAAGCACATTTAAATTTAAGTTACATCATAATTGTAATCGAACCTTATTTTTTTAGTTTATACCTTCTTTACTTGAAACACATGCTTAACACCCTATGTTTCATCTAACGGGGGGGGTGTCACGTCTGGTCCCACGGTCCATACGACGCCTACCCTCACACACTCTCACACACACACACACACGCACTTAGACTTAGACTTAGACTTAGTTAACTAGATCTTAGAATATCTGCACCCCGCTATCTTACTCTTTTCGCATAAGCCTGACGGCGCATCACCCGATACTTCGCGTACCGTGGGATAGCTTGGTCAGTCTTATGCACTCCCCTCACCCTTCCCGCTGGCTTCTTCAGTCTTGACTGAATTAGCTGGACTCACTTCTGGAACTACTCTCTTAGGAATAAGAACTGTTGTACTCTCTTTTAAATCACTTGTCTGAATAAATCTGTTGAATATATAATCACTTCTGTTCTACGCTGGATACTCTTATTGAAATATCGCCCGCTTCACACCTTCGGTGTACTTTTATGTATTTTACACGGGATTGAACCCATATAAAATACTTGACTTGCTTAGGCTTGTTACAGAGTTAGCCAATTTTTTCAAATCTAAATAAATTCTATAAAAACCAGTGGATGACGTAAAACAGCAGTTCGTTGTCAACAATTAGGTGGAAAGAATTTTTTCACTCATCTCGGGATTTGGAAAATTGTCAAAACTGACATTAATTACTTAAACTGACTTTTTTAAAATTTCAAAATTCCGAATTAAGTGAAAAAAAGGCGAAAACAACTCTTTCCGCATTTTCGGAAACGGGGGGCTGTTCTAAGTCTGCATACATTGGATTTGTGCGAAATTTTTGAGTTTTTGAAAAATGTGCTTCCTCAATAAACTTCAAAAATTTATTTTAAAAAATATACGGCTTGATACACAAATGTAAACGAAAAACTAGACACGATTTTCACTGAGTAGAATGTTAGAAAAAAAACCTGGGATGATAAATATATGTATACTTGCGGTCGAAAGGAAATTGTCAATAGAAAACAAATCGTTGCATATATATAGTGATACCGGGTGTACACACGATAAGAAAATATGTTAAAAAATGTTTGACAATAGTCCGATTTAGCAATTGTTCCTGTTAATTCTCTACATCTACAGTGCATTTTTCTACATACAGGCCAGTATATACTGGGGCTGCCTCTTTATATATAGCTATGCTGCCGACGCTAGCAAGCGCTCACTCTCATTGTCAGTATAAGTGCGAGCAAGAGGTGGAGACTCATCTCCACCTCTCAACAGGTATCGATGGCCAGTATGCAGAAAGTCACAACAAGCTTGGAGCCGTGTGGATCGAGGAACGCATCAGAGAATATGTAAACAAAAATGTCTCGGCATCGTGCCATCGACACCCGGAGAATTCTGAGTGTACGACTGCACGGAACACGAAATTCAACCTGCATTAGCCAATTATGAAGCATATCGGCAGTTATAAACAAAAATATGGCTGCCATACATGACCTTGACCGAGCGTTTATGAATCGCGATTTCCACACGTAATAGAGACGATAATATCCGCGTGTCTTTTCTCACTTAAAATTACGTAGATATGCATCGTAAGAGATGATCTGAAATAATTCGGTATCATATTAAAATACAAGTTTCGCACTCACCTGCTATACGGAGAACTTGGCAGTTGATGAGCTTGTCTTGAGATATCAGTTTGAAAACTTTTTTCGATGGATCTCCTTTGCCCAAATACACAGACCAAAAATCTAAGATCTTCTCAACGTTGACGTCTTGTTGCTTATTTTCGTCTTTGATAAAAATGCGTGCATACGGCATGATTCCTGTGCACACTTACACCACTGCATATAATCAATAAATTACCTTTAGCCGGGTCCTGCTCGACGCGTCTGAACCCATCAGCAGTAATCGTACGTGTGGCGTCGTGTGCCCGAGTGTCGTATTAAGGTGTAACGCAAGCTGTTTCCGAGAGCGTCTCTCTCGCTCCCGCGGTGCAGCCTATGGCGCCATCTCTCTCGCACTCACGCACCTTTCATTTCCTCTACGAATGTGCGAGTCAAACACTCGTCGTGGCGAAAATTAGAACTACAGGTAAGAAAAATGCAGCACGTGGATTGGACAGTATTGTGTGACCCAATGTTGGCGCCAAAAAATCCTGCCAATCACGGCAAAATCCTGCTGTCCTCTCATACGAGTAGTTCCAATTTGCGTCATACAGGATGTGACAAATGAAACCTGTACCTCTACGTAAAATTAACGGTAACTAACAATAAATAAACGTGAGTAAATTAGTGAGCTTGTATTATAATGGCCTCACATACGCCTCATAAAGCGAAAAAACGACGAGGGCTGTACAAAAAATACCTTCATAACCATGATTGTGAAATACCGAGGACCACGGCATTTAACAAAAGAAAAAGAGATGAAGCAGCTGAGCAGGTACGAATATTACGTTTTATCTTGCAAATGTCAGTATAATTTCACCTAGGGATCGATGTTATACACTCGCCGAAAAATCGAAGCTGCGCCTATATGTATAGGACTCTGTAAAACATTAATGGTCGCAGAACTCAAATAAAGAGATATATTAAAAAAATTAGGATTGATATATTCTGCTTTACGTTCTTCTTCTAATGTAAATGTATTGGTTTCAGATCCCGTTGAAGAATGTCTGTATGGGAATATCTGCTCGGAATCATCATTTCTCGGCAGAGCAGGAGTACATGGCGGAGAATATTTTACATACTACAAATGATTATATGCCTGCATCAGACGAAGAGCACGACACCAAAAATACTGGCACACATCCTACCTCCAGCCGCAGTGATAGTCCAGCTATGACGGAGCAAGAGTATGACGCAGAGGATACTGTACGGCCTACCTCCAGCCGCAGTCATAGTCCAGCTATGACGGAGAAAGAGTATGACGCAGAGGATACTGTACGGCCTACCTCCAGCCGCAGTCATAGTCCAGCTATGACGGAAAAAGAGTATGCACTCAGAGAAAAGATTTGGTTGACCATACTATAATGATATTGTTGGAATTTTATAGTGGAGGTAACCTACTTTTACGGCGATGGTGACTAAAAAATAGTTTGCCGTACTTTATAACGATGGTGAAGTCAACAACATGAATATGTAAGTAGATAGGGTCAGCTCTGGAGCGTCACAACAAACCGATGTAAACATCAACACGGTGACGTCACTGGCGCCATACCCCCACTCCTCGTCCGTCGGCGTCGCGAAAGAAAGCAAGATGGCTGCCGCCTCGGAATCGGCGCGGGTTTATTTGAATCTTTTCGAACCTGTTATGACTTTATTTTTTCTGAAAAACAAGATGGCGGCCTGGAATTGGCGGTTTTATTCGAATGTGTCCAAATCTCAGGATGGTTTGATTTTTGTGAAAACAAGATGGCGACGTCCGTTGGATAGGCGGGTTTATTTGAATAGTTTTAGTTTTCAAGAAAAGCAAGATGGCTGCCTGGAATTGGCGGTCTTATTCGAATGTGTCCAAATCTCAGGTTGATCCGATTTTTGTGAAAACAAGATTGCGACGTCCGTTGGATTGGCGGGTTTATTTGAATTTCTTTCTTCAATGCAGGATTTCAATACATCTAGATCTGTAAAGAAAGATGGCTGTCGTTTTGAATTATGGGATCGTTGATGACGGGTGAGGTAAAATAACGGGGATTTCAATTGGAGAGTCGACAAAAATATAAGTTTACAAAAAACGTTTTTTATTCTTAAATCTAAACCCTTTACATATCCTTAAATCTAAATATCACAATTCAAACACCATCCACCATTTGTACAATTATACATTTTTACATCTACGCACGCTTCTTCACACACTTTTGAACGCAGGTTAGACAGGCTGCTTTGGTTTTCGTAGTTTTTCTACAATTTTTCAGCCTGTTCATGAGACACGTGTAAAACGAGGCAGCGATGTGGTCATTTTTTACACAATTTTCCGAAAAAAGCCGTGTAAACTGATCGAGAGTGTAACCGCGGTGCATGTAATACAGAAACATAATACAAAACTGGCCACACACGGCCGAAGAGGCACTTTGAAGCTGATGCGTGTTGATCCGGTAGTTGGGGCAGTTCCTTCGCAGACGACGAAGATGATGTGGGATAAAAGGTGGTACTCCGTAACTGTCGAAGTAAGTCCCGTGTCCCGTGGCATCGCTGTAGAAGGCAACCCAATGGCTACCGGGTTGATTGTGATCGTCCGTATTGACGACAATGGCTGTCGGTCGGGACCATCGAAGGGGGATGCGATCAGCGGGGTAGACCCCACAGGTTCTTGCAGTAATCAGGTTTATAACACTCCGGATCTGCAAGCTGTTCATCGTCGCCGAAGATATCGCGAGGCGTTGAGCAGGCTAGCGGTGAACCGAGGGGATTCGCCAGCGTGTACACGTCCGTCTCGTCGATGGATTTTGTGTTCAGCCACTTTTTTAACTGAGCGCTTTGATTCAGTGCGCAGACGAAGGCTCCCCGTCTGTGTATCGCGTGGTACAGGCAGTATGTGTCCGATGACGGCAACTTCTTGAATGAGGGACAATCATCGTCTTCGAGATTGGTGACCCTGCGCGACAAGACGTTCTGCAACAGCGTGGCTTTTTCCGTACCCCTGGTATAGATCGTGCGAGCTGTACGTGCGACTTCCCTGAGCTTAGCGTAGATCTGCTTCTGCGGAATGTCTCCGTCGAACCACTCGACGCCGTGATGATTGCATGTGAGGTGATTGTTCGTAGCACGAATATCGACGGGTAATTCGGTGAATGGAAAAGGCGGAGTAGCGAACCAATGCCCGATGGTATCTCTGTGCAGAGCCAACACAGCAACCTCCTTGACGATAAACAGATTGGAGGCGTCGCGAAAGCCTTGTAAATCTATCACGTAATCCATGGTTGATTATTTCACGACCGACCGACGAAACAATTAGCTGGCTACTGAGACCGTGTCCGGCTCCCCGGGGTGCGATCTGGCCTCAAATCCCCACCACCACAGCACCACCCACTGCTCTTCACCGCATGATAAATTGCAACTATGCATTTATACGCGACTTCTGAGAACGATGGACCGCTGCTCCGTGTCACGCGAGATGTCTGCAAACGCCGCGACTCAGCCGCCAAAGTCAGCGATTACCTGACGAGAGGCATCGATTTCCAGGACGTTGTCGAATTCGGCGTAAACGATGCAATTTATTGTTTTCACAAGCGATGTTTCGAAGCGCACTTCGATTCTGACACTACCGTGTCTGACCAGATTCCAATGAGTGTTACAGCTAGCCGACAGATCGGGTGTCAGGTCGAAAGCCGTGAGACAATAACCGTGAGGATATTCGGTTCGGGTGATACCGTTTCCCTCGTTCAGAAAATGAATCCCCGTGCCTGAGAACAGGGTCTGATAGGTGTCAACGTAGAGCTTGTCTTTGGTGAAGTTGGGTTGCAGAGGTTTGGACGGCACCTGAGCACCGTCGACGTACAGGGAGAGAAAATTTATATTGAAATGCTGAAAGTTGAACGGATTGCGTGTTTTATCGCCGTTGAATGCTCTGTTATCGACGAAGCCTATGATCATCCTTTTCGGCAGCTGGCCGAGAAATACATTGTCCAACGTCTCGCCCTGTACACCTCCGTGAATGGTCATAGTTTTCACCTCGACTCTGGTGAGAGGATACTTGGCTGTACCCTGCTGAAGAGCCCGAGCGTGTGCCAGTAAAACACCGGGGTTGATTGAAACGCGACGTATGAGTAACGAGGCCTCCAGTATGTGTAAACTGTGCGTGTTGACGCTTTCGAGCAGGCAGAATGCGTCGCGCGCTCTCACGAGACGCAGCCGTAACTCGACACCGTTTAACAGAAATTTCTCCTGATTAAAGACGTCGCAATGAAGATGACCGAGCAAATCTATAGTGGTACCAGGATTCAACAGGGAGCCACGCTTGGAGAATCCCTTGTTACCGGGGCCTAGCTCGTCCATTCTTCCAGACGTATCGCCGTACCAGAGAGCGGTCGAGAGATGTGATTCCTTGGCGTGAGAATTATAATTCAGCAGAGTTTCGATGTACGCTCGGTAACCGTAGGCGTTATTCGCCGGTGAGACAAGCTTCTGGTTGAAGAACACGTCGGCCTGACTGAACATCGAGTGCAGGAGATTGTTTACGGGTGCGACCACCGCTTTAACAGGAGGTATAGCGGGTGTTGTAGACGTTGCAGGAGTCCCCGGTTCGGGTGGCGGTAGTATACTCACACGCAGGCTGAGCATCGTGTGAGACAGATCCAGATACTCGTCGCTGAGTCCGGGCACCATAAACTCGATCGGTGAGTCATCGGTGAGCGACGAAACAGGCTTGTAGTGTACCCACTGACCGCCCTCGATCGTCGTCTGCGTCGGTGGTAGTGTGAACAAGTCGAGCTCCGATTTCAGACATTCGTCCGAGTGCGCGTGCAGATAGGCCATAGTTAGGCGAGTGTTAGGCAAATATATCAGCCACCGTACGTTTCTTGCAGCAGCTCTTCTTCTTCTTCGCCGGTTTTTTCTTCGGCTTCGCAGGTTTTTTCTTAGTTTTACGTTTATCCCCGACTCGCTTAACGGTGACGCGTCTCTTGGCTCGTTTGATCGGTCCCAGTCCGTGCCCCAGCATCAACTGGCGTCCGCGTTCGGACCCGCGTGTCTTATAACCCGATCCCTTCATCAAAGCTTCAATTTTACTCGCGGCACTCCGACGCAGATTAACACCTGATTCCATAGCTCGATTCTTCAAAGCCTGTTTGAACGGTATGTCACTGTTCATATCGCCCACAACGTTTATCCCGGCACGGAGAGCCTCTTTGCCAACAGCCCGAGCCCCAGATTTCAAAAACGGTAAAGCGCGTCGGAACAATCCACCCAGGAAGCTCCCGATTCCGTGACCGCGCTGGTTCTGAGTGCCTACGTAGACGCGTTCTATACCTCCGCCCACCTGATTGCAGTAATGAGCTTCGTAATGAGTCATCCTGCGCTCGCTCGCCGATCCGTTCTTTATCAGTTTACACGTTTGAAGTGCAACGTAACCGTCAAGGTCCCGCCCGTGAATGGTATCGATTTTCCCAGAGAGTCCCTTATATCAATCTCGATCGTGTGAAAGTTGGTGATCAGTAGCGGTATATAATGAGCAGCCGACAGAATTCTGATTTCCGTGCCACCTCGGCGAAAATTCTTACCCACGGTCTGTATTATACGCAACAGGGGTGCGTAGACGTCGCCGACCATACGCGGCTCCACTATATCCCCGTAAACGAACATATGCGTGGGAATTACGGCCGTGGTGTCCACGGGATGATCGGCCTCCAATTTATCGCGTATGTTGCAGGTCATTTTATCGAAACCCAAACATCGGTGCAGGTGCGGTGAAAAAGACAGATAATGACCCATCGTGCAGGAGCAGACCCTCGTGACGGTCATCCGAGCCTCGTCGCCGTCTACGCGTCCGAACTTGACGTGGCGCTTGAGGTCTTCGACGGCGTTTAAAGCTCGCGCAATCTCCCTGGAGTCTGTGTACACACCGGGTTCGATTACATACGCCTTGGAGCTAATCTCTCCGTTGCCGGTGCCCAGTGCAGCCGGTATATCCGGGAAATTTTCTTCAGGCGTTTTCGAGTGATGCGTGTGAAGCCTCACGATGCCGTGTTGCCTGGTGATTGTCTCGAAAGATTGAGGATACTGGATCTCTACGAGAGCGGCCTCCCACTCGCCTACGAGTTCTATGCGACGCGGTAGCTGCGTGGTGAAGCGTGTGGTCGTGTTTTCGGGGAAAAATTTCATCGAGCTGTTGCTCGGCAGCGTGATGTAAAACTGATCCTTCATGATGACTTTTTTCCTCCGGACAACCTCGCGCGCCGACGAACAGCCTCCTACTGGTCCTCGATCACGAGCTGCAACTCGGCTTCGTAAAAAATACCGTCAATTTCCTCGCCTGTCAGATCCTTCAATACGTAGAGAACGGGTACTCGATGCCCCAGAACACGTAGGATTTCAAAAACCTCCGTGGTCCAATTTGCCTCGTATCCCTTAGCGAAGGCTCCCTTCTCCTTGCTGATGCGCACACGATCGCCAGCCTTGAATCGGGGATTTCCCCTACGTCTTGGAGGGCCGCCGCGAGATGCTTCCATATTGGCGCGAGCCGCAGCCGCGTTCTCCAGTGTAACCAGACACGGAGCCATCCGAATGGTGGAATGTACCGTGTTGTTGTAGGCTGCCACCAGCTGCTGTAAAATATCCACGTATCGACGCGAGCTCGAGTGCGTGAAGAAGCGCCACATTTTCTCCTTGAGTGTACGGTTGAAACGCTCCACCACGGCTGCTTTGATGTCTGGATTACGGGTCACGCGGTAGCGTACGTTCTTGGCAGCGAGGAGTTTTTGCATGGGGGCGCCCACGAACTCTTTACCCTTATCCGTCTGTAGAAAAATCGGACATCGGTCGGTCGAGGACAACATACGGTCGAAGGCTTCGGCCACCGCGGCGGCTGTTTTATTCGGGAGCGGTTCCACCCATGCAAATTTGCTCAGGACATCGATAACCACGAGCAGGTATCCGTAACCATCGTTGTATTGCTTGATGGACTTGAGATCCACCAGGTCGGCTTCCCAGACGTCGTCCACGTTCTGCACGTTGTACCGGACCCGTGGGAATCGTCGACGTATAGCTTTGTGCAGCGTGTAGGTGTCTTGAGATGCCAGCCAATCGCGCACCACCGTTCGATGTATTTTCTTTGCCGCGCGTATTAACCCTTGGGCCCCCGCGTAGCCCGCCGGATGAGCGGGATCGTAGTACAATTTTTCCAACGTCTTCATCCCAGCTTCAGAGTCTGCCAGTGACCTCCGATTTGCTGTTGTCCAACCTTTTTGCCCTGTTTATTTGTTCGGCTCGGCGGCGTCTCCGAAGCTGAAGACCACTGATCACCGCTGCTGCCGGCAGTCCACTGTTCACCGCTACTGCTACCGCTACTCGTGCTGAAGATACCTCCAGCATTTCTTTTGGCCAACCGTATCTCTCTACGAAGCCGCTGCGCCGGGGTCATGGGCCTCTCCGGACGCATTCTTCGCGCAAATCTCGGTGTTTTGTTCACTTTCAGGAAAGCGGGGTTGCCGATATACTCGAGCGGTGTGTGGACCTTGTGTAGAAAATTGGCAAACGATTGTCTGCCCACAGCCACCACGTTTTTTCGCTCGCGTACCACGTCGTTTACCAGATCTACGATATTCGCACCCTCTAGCGTTGCACCGTCGATAAACACCTGACCCTCGCGACTCCACGACAGTTTTCCGTCGGTATTCCGAAGCAGGTGTTTCAACAGCAATTCCGCCTTCTTCTGGTACTTTTGCGGCACGCTGACGACAATATCCCCCGTTGACGGCTGAGTCGGGGCCTCCGCATCGCTTACCGTCTGCTCCAGCGCTTGCTCCGTCGCTTCCTCGTTCGCAACGCTACGTACGTTGAACTGTAGCGGTTTTCGCGACTCGCCGGTGAAAAACAGATAACGGTGCAGCACCTGCCGGTAGAGTTTCCATTTCTCTCTGTCCGTTTTATCCTCCTGCGCGAGGATTGAGCGCATTTCCTGATCCAAGCGACCGGCAGGATCCGCAGGGGCTGTCGTGGGCGTCTTTTGCGACTCGAGACGCTCCATCGTCTCCTGCGGTACGAGTATCATTTTCTTCGCGTGCTCCATTTCTCAACCAGCGATCAATTTCGTGACGAGACCAGCGAGGATGGGTGCTATCAGCATGGGTAGAAACCCCCCTCGTTGAACCAGCAACCGCTTCTTACCCTTCCAGCTACCCGTGCTACTGGCCAGTCGACGTAAAGTTTCTCGATGCTTCCGCAAGCGTGTTTTCTGTCTTTGGTTCAGTTTAACGTTACCTCCGAGCGTGTTCAGAGCGCACTCGCAGATGTTCTTGACGAGTCGATCGTCGGCCGATCGCAGCAGAGCCGTGCGTCGCGGTGCGTCCAAATTACAGATAGCCTGGAGAGCCGCTAAGTTGGCCGGTCTGAAACGACCGGAGCCTGTCTTCGTCATTACCGATGAAAGACTGGTGCACCGCGTGTCGCACCACCACCCTTTATATCTTTTCGAGGTACGTAAACGTGCATACGCTCGTCCGTGGGAAATATATCTGTTCTGAAACGGCAGTTTTCGGGTGTAGACTGTTTCAGATCCAGCAACAGATAACCATGCGGACTCGTTGTGGCGTCGCGATAGGCCTCCTGCAGAAAACGTACGTCTTCCGGATAGACTTGACGCGCCAGGTGTTGTATCTGACCGCGGTCTCGCGGGTTCTTGAAAAAAACTATGTAATTAGCGTTCAACGATATGTCGCGCTGACCCCGCCCCTGATGAAATAGATTCTGTGTGATCAGAAAGACGCTCATATTCTTGTGATGGCAACCCTTGGTGAAGAGATCGACCACAGCGCCGCCGTTCGACGATTCTCTCATCAGGTCGTCGATGACGAGTAATTTAGGTCGCGCGTCGGCCTCGTAATCAGCCGGCTGCGGCAATCCCTCTTGATACTCGATACCCTCGCCGCCGTACAGAGGCTGCCACTCGGCGTAGTGCCACACGACTCGCTCGAATCTCGTGTCGCACATGGTCTCCGAGTGTTTTAGGAAGTTTTTCACAAAGTTTGATTTACCGCATCCCGAAGGACCTGCCACGATCGCGGAAAATGGATGCTTCCAGCGCGTGTCCATAGTCGTGACTCGTGGGGATCTCTCGATCGACTGATTCGAATACCTTTCTGAAAGTCTCGCGGCGGGCACCACACGCGGTGTGCTCGCGTTTTGGATCAGCTGATGAAAAACGCCAGCACGCGGACGCGGAAGCGACCACGACTCCTCAGCTGGTCGCCTACACCCGTGCAATCAGCTCCAGAGGCACGGGTAGAGCCGCGCGCACACGGCGATAAGCTTATCACCGTGCGCTGAGACGCTCGGGTGTCGAGACCTGCAAGGTGAGGAATAAAAAAGATTGACCGCCACATTGATTATTATGAAATGTTTATTCAGACAATATTTTTGAAAATTTTCTTTGACAAGTCGTACAAAATAACATTTTATTTTACATATTTTATTTTTTTCACAATCTTAATCTCTTAAAACAGGGTTTTTCAGTCAAATTTTAAAAATCTACACAGCATTTTATTATTATTATTATTTTTCTTTCCACGTGGCCTAAGCCTTGTAACCAAACGGAAGCGTGTCGTAGCTGCCTACGCAACATCGCCTCTTCGTCTGAACAGGCCTACAAATTTTACTGTCGTCACACGTGACTACCTCGTGGAGAGCCGTGCGTCTTATCGCCCGACGCGTTACGGGTATAGGGTTCGCGGCATCCACCACCATGGCTCGGATCGTTTTGAAGTTAATCTTCAGACGTGTTTCGTAATTTAGAGTGATGCCTTTCACCTTGCACACCTCCTTATCCTCGAGACCGTCTCCGCGACAAATCATGAAAGCGTAAAATTTCGGCCCTCCGGAAACGAATGAACGTATATAACTACCGGATCCGTACTGTTCCAACTCATCGGTCATTTGACCCAAAAAGTTTCCTACCTCCGGCTCGTGTTCGCCGGGTTCCCCCCGAGACACGTAGATGACGGAGTCCGTGTCATAGTACAACACCCGGCGCCCTAGCCTCTCCAGATAACTGTAGAGTTTTAGGCGAGCGTGAGCTGTCGTGTACGCCGCCAATACGACATTGGTCAACGTCGAGGGCATCACGCTTTCCACCCTGTGTTGCCAGCGGGCGTACAGGACGTCGTTCGTCACGGGTAAAATATCAGTGACGAGCGTATCAGGTCCGACCATCAGATCCATGAGCCTTTGGCGTGTACGTATGATATCGGTCTGAGGTAAATTCTCACGCTGTCCGAATTTACCCCAGAACGAGTTCAAACATAGTTTAGCCACCGCTCGCATACCGGGGTTAGACGCAATTTTTTCGTGGTCCAGCTTGATACCCTCGATGCGCTCGTATTCGGCCAGGTAGTGGGCCCGCGAGGCGTCGTCGACACACTCACTGGGCCAACCGCTAGCTTCTTGTTTAATCTTCAGAAAAGTATTTATATACTGCGTGAAGAGGCCACCTTCTCGGGTCGTCGGATCGTACTCCGACGTATCGCTGTAATGCCACAGCTCAGCCACACGTATAACTCTATACCCCAAAGAGACGGCTTTTTTCAGCTCTGCGGAAATCCACGTGCCCTCCAACCAACGGTCCTCGATCTGCTCGTGAGGGCACGAGGTCTGCACGGACTCTTCGCAACACGTTCTACAGAGCGGACACATCAATTTTCCGCGTATGTGTGCCGGCAGTAGGGGGTGGTAAAGATCGCGAGGCGGTAGGACAGTGCATTTTACGACCCCTTCCACGCGGCTGATGTCGTTGTTCCGCGGACCCGTCATAACGCGGCATTCATCGCCCACATAGATTTCCGGATGACCGACGGGATAGCGAGCCGTTTTACACACGTACGGGTAGAGCGAGCACACGTCCACGTAACGAATTCGCTCGCCCGGAGCGGCCTCGTAAAATCTATGCGTGTTTCCAGTCCTACCGCCGAAAAACGCATCCCGAGGATTTAAAACAACCGAATCCGATGCTCTCACCAAAGGGTGGTTCTCCATATGTGTTCGCAACGCTTCGTTTTCCCCCAAAACCGCACCGTTCCATCGGTAATCGAAATCGCACTCCCATTCCTCCCTCACGACATATCCGAATTTGGTCATTTGACGGGTTTTCGCCTCCGTTTCCTCTAAACGCCTATCCATCGTACCTCCCGTCAAAAGAGGTACGTCGCGATTCAGCCTGTAACATTTCGGACACCCGTGCCAGTAGCAACCGTGAAATTCGAAAACCCGCTTGCCGTCTGCAAGGTACCCATCAACGGGGCGACCAGTCTCCGGAATCTTGAACTCCCGACCTCGACCCGCGTGTATCAAATCGATACCCAGCTCGTACTCCAGGCACACGAGCCACTTGATAGCCTTCCGCGACTGATTAGACGCCATTCTGTAGCCACCCGAGGGTAAAACACCGATGGTTTTTGGTTTCAGGAAATTCTTACGGAAGAGCACGTTACACGCCGAAGCTATCGTTGTGCTCTCGGCAAACGGACACACATCGCCGCAGTCTAGAAATATTTTCCGATAAACCGCGCAGGCTCTCCGGAGAATGTCGACGTCGAGACGACAGTAGGCTATCAAGTCGCGCGCGAAATCAAACACGTTACCGTCTTGCGAAGCCTTCTCGTACCACGCGTTGAAGAGCTCGCGAGTGTCCTTTGACATAGAGTCGGCATCGTAATAACGTCGCTCGGGGAGAGGCCCCACGTAACCCTGATTTTCCGGTCTGTTGAAGAGGTGCGGGAAGACACCTTTCGACAAGTCGTCCGGCAGACCAAAAGCTTTGGGCAAGGCCGCGAGAGCCATCGGCATGTAAGCCAGAGAATCTAGGAATCGCGTGTGACCCGTCTCCATCATGACTATCTTTGTACCGTTCAGAATGACGCGGGGAGGAATTCGATCGCGCTCGACTAAATAACGCAGAATGAATTGCGAGTCGAAGCCTCGAGCGTTGTGTGCTATGCATATGATTTTTTTGAACCGACGAATATCTCGCGTCACGAAATCTACCAACTGTTTCACAGGATTTTCTTTGAATATAAACTCGCGAACAGGCCCACATTCCAGACACGGGCTTCTTATGTCCGGTTCATCGATACAGCTTGTACAAGCCTGCTGAGCAACGCACAGGTTGGGCACGTGTAGGTTTACGGTCGCTTTGCCCTCGAGCGATTCGCACTGCTGTGTTTCAAAATCGTAAAATACAAAGATGTACGCCGCGCGCTTGTTCTTGCTCTCAAGTGGCTTCATGAAACAATTGTGATTGACCGGTTGGTTGGAGCTGCAGGTGATACACCAGACAAATCCGCAGGTGTGCGTAAACCTTGTGCGATTGACCATTTTCGAGCAGCCTTCACATATCTGCAAGACCTCGCACACCGATCTGCAAGGACTGTACGAACCCTGCAATTTGTGTTTCCGGAAACATTCGGGATTTTTGAAAAATCTGCGGCACTCGTTGCACCATATATAGCCAAATCCGTTTGCCTCGCCACACTGCGTCGTCTCGCACGCGGGTGTGCATTTGCAGGACGGACATTTGTGTGAGCACGAGTGTCGCCCGCGATGACGATAAGAGAAATTGCAAGGCTCGCAAAATTGTCTGTTACCCGCTGCAGCTACAATATTCAGAATTGTTTTGAAGTGTCTTCTTCGCGGTAAATAAAGTATGTTCAATTTATGTTTTATAACCTGACCGCACTCCGTCACTACTGTCTCGCCGTTGTAAATATGGTCCCCGCCACGACCCAAGGTGTTAAAATCATAGACACAGATAGCGAGACCGTCGAGCGCGAGGTGTGCTTGAAATCGAGCGATTTCACCCATACCGCATCCCTCATCGGGAACGACGACTCCGGCCTCTAAGCAGAGTCGTTGAGCGGCCTCGTACTGAGCTCTCGAGTTTGCATGACGCACATCACTCCAAAATTCCGTAACACCCGGACGATCAGCCTCACTACTACCTCGCCTAACGTACGCCCTTGCGACTACCAGAGATCTCGGCAAACATAGATTATCATCAGGTATTGCTAAAATAGATTTTTTCTTCACACCCGCATGCGTCAAAGCCTTTGCTTTTCCACCTCTACCTACGGGAACATTGACACGACTGGCTGTCAGTGTGAATGTCTGGTCGATAACAAACTCGGTCGCGCTTTGTGTTACGTTGAAGATAAGTCTCCACAGATCATCCCTGTGACAGGCGCTAGCTGGTCGGAATGAAAGACCAGCTGCCCCGTGAGAAAACGATGGTGCGTTGAAACCGAATCCTACGTAATCACCACTTTCTACCGCACCCCGCATCGCATAGTCGAATATTTCACCCACAGACTCCTCCAGCCATGCGACGGCGTTCGCGTCTTCGGGTGGTGTTTTAATCTTAATCGTCATTTCCCGACCTGTCATTTTAAATCTATCATAGAATTTAACGATATCCTCGACCAAGATAAATTTACACTTTGTACTCGGCGGTATATGAAAGTTCTCGTCGAAGGAAGCATCGGAACTCGCTGTGTAGTCGTCTTCGCCGGCGGTCTCCGTACTCTCAGATTCGTAGTCTGCCTCGACGGAACTCGGCGTACTCTCGTCGTTGTCGTCGTCATCCGTGCCGTCAGTTTCTTCATGGTTTCGCCTAAGTCGACTCGATCCTCCGCCGTACTGACCCCTCGATGTACCGGGTTGCGGGTCGAATCGTTGCCCTGAAAATACAAGAAACTTTGTAAACATCATGACATGAAACACCCTCGACTCCGTCGTACGACTGCATACTCGTGAAAATTATGTTTCCCGTCTGCCCAAGCGGCGAATTCTACGCATTATGACAGATTCATACTCCGTAGGTACGCGTTCGAAG
>JAEUYN010001066.1:0-251032 GCA_018257835.1 Euura lappo | reverse complement strand
TAAACTCACTTAATCCATCGTCTCTTCCTCCCCATGAATTGCGATTGCGGGTTAACACCGTTGTGATGTTGGTTAGAAATTTAAGCATTCACGAAGGTCTTTGTAACGGGACTAGATTGCTAATCTTGGATCTGAGAAATAATTTGCTACGATGCGAAATTTTGACGGGTGATAAAGCTGGTGAAATCGTGTTTCTGAATCGTATCACATTGTATTGTGAAAATATTTATCCATTCGTATTCAAGAGGCGACAGTTTCCGATTAAACTAGCTTTCGCAATGACGATTAATAAATCGCAGGGACAGACCTTCGATAAAATTGGGCTTGATCTTCGCAAGGACGTATTTAGTCACGGACAATTATATGTTGCTTGCTCGCGAGTTCGTTCGTGGGATTCTTTAAAAATTTATATTGGTAAACAGCGCGAGAATGACCTAATTAAGAACTACGTTTTCAAAGAACTCTATTAGTTATCGATTTTTTGAATTGAAAAATCTCATTTGAATTTGTATCAGCAAATGCAATTAATCAGATATGTAGTTAATATCATCCATTGATAATTTAAAATTGATTCGACTTGTATTCGCGTTTGTCAACATACTGAAGTCATTTCTAATATTTTACTATTTTACTATGATACAAAAAAGTAATCATTTTTTAAATGTTGCAGGATAACTCAAATCTGTCGCAGGATTGTGCACTTGGATGTAGCAGGTCAGGAAAGTTATCGATAGCACCTTAGAGAGCAATTGCACCTCACCTCGGCGGATACTGACTATTTCAAGGAAGGCTTGCAGCAAATGCGACGATACTGATTCTACCTTACGGCGGACATTGACTGTCTGAGGGAAGGCTTGCGACAAATGATAACTTTCAAAACCTGAATGAATTTCAAGTCAAAGTAACAAATCTAGGCCAAACATTTAAGATGACGTCATCACTTGCGAAAAATAAGGGACTCTGTAAAATTAGCGATAGCAGTGACTTTGTTGTCGTCAGAGATGTCAACCTATCAACTGAATGCATAGGTAATTAATTGTATCACACATTTTTTTATAAAGATTTATGCAAAAAATTAAAAACAAAAATGATACATTAGCAATGAATTCATCAGAATTACTATTTATTCGCTAAGCTTTGACAATTTGAATCATTTTTTATATCTGACTATTCAGCATGTTTTGACAGTCACAATCATATTCTTACATTTGAATCAGAACACATACTCTTTAAATTTTTTTTGGTTTAATTTATCGACTGTTACTTTTTAGTCAATCTCCTCTCTCGCCTGTTACTCTTTTAGTAGCTTCTTTTCAACCGTCTTTAGTACGATTATTCTTCGCTCCACAGAACTCGATTAATTACTTCTCGTTTTTTACTCTTCGTTCTGTTCTCTTTTCAATTTTGTTTGTATTGAAACTTCAACTGCTATCCCCTGAAACCATACTTTATACTCTTGCCTATCTTCATTCTGTCACTCATTTTTCACTACAGCCGTATTGCAATATCCTCGAATACTTTCAGATGTGCACGACTCCGTAAAAAGCAGCTTCGAAACAACCAAAAAACAGTCTGGAGAGAGTCAGGAATTCAAGTGTGGATCTGTCGGATGATTGGTGAAAACTATGAAAAATATAATAAAATTTTGAATGCCTGGCGTAGATTAGTTACTTTCACTGAATATTCCTTCGGGTTTTGACAATATTACAGCATGTGTCACATAAATTCTTGGATAATTTTATTAATTATTCAGTCTGTGTTCATAAATAAATGAAATTGATATTTTAAAAAACATTATTGTACTCATTGTAATAAAAAAATCACATTGCAAAGTTTGAAACTCCCGTTATATTCTTTATCCCTCATTAAAAAGTTGGTTGCCACGATTATTTATCGCTGATAATCGCTGCTTCTCGCATCGTACTCATTGTAATAAAAAAATCACATTGCAAAGTTTGAAACTCCCGTTATATTCTCTATGAATGTAAAAGATACAAAAAGAAAATCGATTAAAAAAAATTGAATGATTCTTATATTCGAGTGAAATCACAAATAGGTCTTGAAAATGAAAACAAATTGCATTTGTCATTATTATTGTTCACCCTCTTCTGCAGTGGACGTTGCAACGCGTCGGTTTGCATATCAACAAAAAATATTCGTGCAGTGATATAATAATCTCAAGAAATGGCAGATAAGAGTAAGTACATTCAAATTGTATCATGACTATTATTTTACATCATTGTTCTTGAATTTTGTACATATAAATTTGGTAAAAATACGTCGATCGTCGAAATTCTTATCCTTCTTCACATGAGAAATAATTAATATTTCTAATCATTATACTACGTAATATAATTATTGCTTTGAACGATGAAAGTGATTCCAAAATGTTGATCAAACTACAAATAAAATTTTAGTAATACATTTTGTATTATGTATAAAAATTCATATCATTATTCATATTGAAAAAAAAAATCTATAGCTGTGTGAATCTATGGCTGCCATATCGCTTTCATAGATAGTAAAAATAATAAAGCAGGATAAATAATTGATGACCATTGATCATTCATTTCTTTTATACAAAAGAAAAAATAATAATAATAAATGAAATACTGATCCAGTCGTCCATGTCTATCACGCCGCAGTTTTCGTTGTCCAGGTTGATCGCATCGTAGTTTTTGTCGTCCAGGTCGATCGCGCCGTAGTTTTTGTTATCCAGGTCAAGCAAACCACAGTTCATGGTTTCCAGGTGATTCGCACCGTAATTTTCGTTATCCAGGTCGATCACGCCGCAGTTTTCGCTGTCCAGATCAGTCACACCACAGTTCCTGGCGTACAGGTGATTCACACCGTAATTTTTGTTGTTCAGGTCGATAGCGCCGTAGTTTTCGTTGTCCAGGTCTATTAAACAACAGTTCCTGGTGTCCAGGTGATTCGCACCGTAATTTTCGTTATCCAGGTCGATAGCGCCGTAGTTTTCGTTGTCCAGGTCAATCAAACCACAGTTCCTGGCGTCGAGGTGATTCACACCGTAATTTTCGTTGTCCAGGTCAATCAAACCAAAGTTCCTGGCGTCTAGGTGATTCGCACCGTAATTTTCGTTATCCAGGTCGATAGCGCCGTAGTTTTCGTTGTCCAGGTCAATCAAACCACAGTTCCTGGCGTCGAGGTGATTCACACCGTAATTTTCGTTGTCCAGGTCAATCAAACCACAGTTCCTGGCGTCCACGTGATTCACACCGTAATTTTCAATGTCCAGGTCAATAGCGCCGTAGTTTTCGTTGTCCAGGTCAATCAAACCACAGTTCCTGGCGTCCACGTGATTCACACCGTAATTTTCAATGTCCAGGTCAATAGCGCCGTAGTTTTCGTTATCCAGGTAAATCAATTCACAGTTCCTGGCGTCCAGGTGATTCACACCGTAATTTTCAATGTCCAGGTCAATAGCGCCGTAGTTTTCGTTGTCCAGGTCAATCAAACCACAGTTCCTGGCGTCCACGTGATTCACACCGTAATTTTCAATGTCCAGGTCAATAGCGCCGTAGTTTTCGTTGTCCAGGTCAATCAAACCACAGTTCCTGGCGTCCAGGCGATTCACACCGTAATTTTAGTTGTCCAGGTTGATAGCGCCGTAGTTTTCGTTGTCCAGGTCAATCAAACCACAGTTCCTGGCGTCCAGGTGATTCACACCGTAATTATCGATGTTCAGGTTGATAGCGCCGTAGTTTTTGTTGTTCAGGTCAATAGTGTGCGCACGTTTTCACATTTCACTTGAAGAATCAGTATTATTAGGTTTTATACTATTTTTAAATAACAATTTTGTACGTCTGTTCGTATTCTAGACGAAAATGAAGATGACATCCCATATACATCGTCGAAGGACCTCGCGGAAGTAAAGCTGTACGATTCTACTGTGTGAGTATTTTTTTGATTTTTATAATTCATGTAAATATTGCGTGGATTTAAAGCATTCAGCAAAATTAAATTGAAAATGAACCATTCTGATCGTAATAAACTTGTAAACATATGCATAGTGAAATTGTCGGGTTCGTCGATTCAATCGAATGCACAAGAGTCGTTGGAAAACAACAAGGCCACACGATATTGAAATTTTACATGAGTAATGGACTCGGAGATAGAGTACAGATCGTGGTATGGAACAAGCAGATTGAGAGAGTAGAGCCAATAATCCGAGTGAATTACGTAAGCATAAAAAAAAATCAGACACAAAAATAATGCAAAATATATTGATTTGCGCATCTTATTACGAATATCGACGAATGTTGAGAGGATATTCTGTATCAGTGAATAATGAGTAAACAATAAATCTGTTACAGATCGTTCATCTCGATGGAGCTTATTGTAAGCCAACACAGCAAAGCAAGTACAACAGCGGAACCGTCCCATACGAGCTAATTGTACAATCTAATACGATTATTAACGTATTGGGAAAACGTATCGTTGAAGCACAAGATGACTCGGTCGATGCTGAACTTGTCGAAATCGGAAAAATAGGCCAATACAACAAATGCATAAGTAAGTGTAACTATCTGTACTGGTACCCCGGTCGAAAAATATTTCAGATTCAAAAAAAGAAACATATAGAATTCAGTTGAATCAATCAATGTCGACGTATACCTTTGATTATATTTCAATTTTATGTTCAAATTTTTTAACATAAAAATCATTATCGCGAATTTTCGGAATTCTCGTGAAACTGACAAAGATTCTTCAGATCTTTTATGGGTTCATATTTGGTCGTGAAATCTCAATTAACTTCTAATATAACTTGTGAATTTTTCGAAAGAAATATCTTATAAACGTAAGAAATGTATAATGACATTCATGTAACGTCACGTACAGTACGGGAATGAAATTATCTTAGGTGGATAGGGTTTGTTTCATTTCATCGAAAAGGCTCGGTATTCTTCGATTAAAAATAATAATTTTTTTTCATTGTCATGTTTCAGAAATTAAAGGGTTTATCAAAAGCAATTTTGCTATTATCGAAAAGCAGACTGGGTACGGCAAAGAAATTAGGTGTGGGTCTATGACAGACGGCGACTGGAAAATACCAATCCACATACCAGTGATGTCCACTAATTCCATCGACGATGACCTGGAACTTGATTTTGAAAAAGGGGATCACATTGAAGCAACGGGATTCCCACAATTGAATGGTATGTGCAGCCTTTTGTCGAATGAGTCACAACGTAAAAAACAAATAGACCAATCATCCTTCTCTTACCATTATTTTTTATTACTGTGGGAACTATAAAGAATATTGCAGAGGCATGATTGAACATTTTAACAGTCAAATCTAAATCCGTTACAAATACCCATGCAACTTTAATTTCAAACAAGCCACACACTGATCCTACGATACATTTTCAGAGGGAAGAGTTGTTGAACACTATTAAGTAACACTATTGATTATTTACAGCTAATCCAGTCCACTTGCTGGTAAAAACCATGGCGGATATTAAGAAAATCGACGAAACCAAGATGACGCTGAAAAAGTTACTGCGAGGGACGAAAATGGTTCAGAAAATTCCAGAAGCAAATTAAAATGCAAATATTTAACAAGCAAATATTTATTTATCCCGTTCAGCGAGGTAGTGCTTTTATGACCTATCTAGCGAGATCGCGCTCTTTTTTCCTCTTTCCTTAATTTCACATTCGCATACAATTATCTCCGTCCAAACATATTTCAGTGAATATCTATAGTTATTGTATATCATAGAATTAAGTTGAGATGACGCTCTACTCGATTCCTACCATGGGAGCGGAAAAAGTGTGTGCACGACTTATTTCGATTGATATCTAAGTCTAAGCGCGAAAAAAGTATTCTCAGCAGAATGCGAACAGATATCAATCGAAATAAGTGGTGTGCACACTTTAACCGCAAACGTGCTAAAAATCGAGTACAGCATCACATAAAAGTTTAATTTTGTTATCCATTTTTGTTATAAGCTTGCCTGACGGAAAAGCGTTCTTCGATTTACGCGGTGTACTGATACAATATAAAATAAAAATTGATGTTTGAAGAAAATTGGATATTCATAATTATTTACAAAATGCACCTGAATCAGCTGCAAACCTACCATGAGTTTCTCGCTATACGGAACGCTAGGTGCGCTTGAAGCAGACAACCGTACGTACTCCTCGTGTTTAGGTTTCGGAGAGCACCGTATTGTTGTACAGTACATCTGTACAGCGTATTACGAAGCGGATGGATCCAGTAACTGCGTTTACTTCTCGATGGCACTCCGTAACACGCTTCAAGTCCCTCGATGGAACTCCGGGATCCAAATCGAGGCTCGCCTAAGCCGCGAACGGATTGAGGAACTGCCACTACTTCTCGACGGCACTAGCGTTCCGTATAGCGAGAAACACACGGTATATGGTCTTCCTACAGTAATTCGGAAATGGATATTTATGAATATTTGTGGATAGATGGATATTTACAGGAATCCATGTTGAAATTCATAGAATACAGTAGATTTACAGTTCCAAATTCATATAGGAAAACCATATAGGTTCATCCATAGACTTTCACCTATAAATTTTTAGTAGGGGACTTCTCAAAAAATGAGGAGTAAAGTGGAGACGCGCGCGAAGCGCGCGCGTGAGCTAGTTCAAATAAAACAGGAATTAATATCGACTCGGTTTGCTTGTATCGTCACGGCCACCAGGCAGGGTCTGTTTCGGCGCGGGATTCAAAAGGGGTTTCAGGCATTCCTTCACATTTTCTCATGGGATGTTCTTTATTACTGGTCCGTTGGGGTTCGGGGCTTTTTGTAACAACAGGTGGAAGCTATAAATCCCGATGTTTCGTAACTTGACTGATATTTTTCGATATTATTATAAACAATTCGACATGCCGGCTATAAATTCCTACGTTTCGTTACTTGACTGATATTTTTTGATATTATTATAAACAATTCGACATGCCGGCTATAAATTCCTACGTTTCGTTACTTGACTGATATTTTTCGATATTATTATAAACAATTCGACATGCCGGCTATTAATTCCTATGTTTCGTTACTTGACTGATATTTTTCGATATTATTATAAACAATTCAACATGCCGGTTATAAATCCCGATGTTTCGTTACTTGACTGATATTTTTCGATATTATTATAAACAATTCGACATGCCGGCTATAAATCCCGATGTTTCGTTACTTGACTGGTATTTTCCGATATTATTATAAACAATTCGACATGCCGGCTATAAATCTCGATGTTTCGTTACTTGACTGATATTTTTCAATATTATTATAAACAATTCGACACGCCAGCTATAAATCCCGATGTTTCGTAACTTGACCGATCTTTTTCGATATGATTATAAACAATTCGACAAGCCGGTTATAAATCCCTGTGTTTCGTTACTTGACTGATATTTTCCGATATTATTATAAACAATTCGACATGCCGGCTATTAATTCCTATGTTTCGTTACTTGACTGATATTTTTCGATATTGTTATAAACAATTCGTCATGTCGGCTATAAATCCCGATGTTTCGTAACTTGACTGATATTTTTCGATATTATTATAAACAATTCGACATGCCGGCTATAAATTCCTATGTTTCGTAACTTGACTGATATTTTTCGATATTATTATAAACAGTTCGACATGTCGGCTATAAATCTCGATGTTTTGTTACTTGACTGATATTTTCCGAAATTATTATAAATAATTCGATATGCCGGCATAAATCCCTGTGTTTCGTTACTTGACTGATATTTTTCGATATTATTATAAACAATTCGACATGCCGGCTATGAATTCCTATGTTTCGTTACTCGACTGATATTTTTCGATATTATTATAAACAATTCGACATGCCGGCTATAAATTCCTATGTTTCGTTACTTGACTGATATTTTTCGATAATATTATAAACAATTCGACATGCCGGCTATAAATCTCGATGTTTCGTTACTTGACTGATATTTTCCGAAATTATTATAAACAATTCGACATGCCGGCTATAAATCCCTGTGTTGCGTTACTTGAATGATATTTTCCGATATTATTATAAACAATTCGACATGCCGGCTATTAATTCCTATGTTTCGTTACTTGACTGATATTTTCCGATATTATTATTATAAACAATTCGACATGCTGGCTATAAATCTCGATGTTTCGTTACTTGACTGATATTTTCCGAAATTATTATAAACAATTCGACATGCCGGCTATAAATTTCTATGTTCCGTTACTTGAATGATATTTTTCGATATTATTATAAACAGTTCGACATGCCGGCTATAAATCCCTGTGTTGCGTTACTTGAATGATATTTTCCGATATTATTATAAACAATTCGACATGCCGGCTATGAATTCCTATGTTTCGTTACTTGACTGATATTTTTCGATATTGTTATAAACAATTCGTCATGCCGGCTATAAATCCCGATGTTTCGTTACTTTACTGATATTTTTGATATTATTATAAACAATTCGACACGCCAGCTATAAGTCCCGATGTTTCGTAACTTGACTGATATTTTTTTATATTATTATAAACAATTCGACATGCCGGCTATAAATTCCTATGTTCCGTTACTTGACTGATATTTTTCGATATTATTATAAACAGTTCGACATGCCGGCTATAAATCTCGACGTTTTGTTACTTGACTGATATTTTCCGAAATTATTATAAACAATTCGACATGCCGGCTATAAATCCTTGTGTTTCGTTACTTGACTGATATTCTTCGATATTATTAGAAACAATTCAACATGCCGGCTATAAATCCCGATGTTTCGTTACTTGACTGATATTTTTCGATATTATTATAAACAATTTGACATGACGGCCATAAATCCCGATGTTTCGTCACTTGACTGATATTTTTTTGATATTATCATAAACAATTCGACATACCGGCTCTAAATCCTGATTTTTCGTTACTTGACTGATATGTTCTGATATTATTTTAAACAATTCGTTATGCCTACTACAAATGCTGATGTTTCGTTACTTGACTGACAATTTTTAATATGATTACAAACAATTCGCCATGCCGGCTACAAATCCCGATGTTTCGTTTCTTTACTGGGATTTTTCGATATTATTGTTAACAATTCGTCATGTCTGCTATACATTTAAACTTTTCGTTGCCTACCTGGTTATTATCAATATTTATATCAACAATTCGTCATGTCTATTAAACATTTCAACTTTTCGTTGCCTTCCCGGTTATTATCAATATCATTATCAACAATTTGTCATGTCTGCTATTCATTTCGACTTTTCGTTTCCTTCCTACTTATTATCAATATTATTATCAACAAACCGTCACGTCTGCTATATACGTCAAATTTTCGTCACCTTCCCGGTTTTTATCAATATTATTATCAACAATTCGTCATGTTTGCTATACATTTCAACTTTTCGTTGCCTACCCGGTTATTATCAATATTTATATTTGTTGATATTATATTTATGCCGACCGTGGTAGGCGCGCGGCTAGCGTGTGCGACTACGGAGCGGGAGATCGAGGGTTCGATCCCACTACTCGTCGTCAGTCAGGCCACGCCGTTTTTCAGTCGTCACGCCGAAAACCGGCAGCCTGCAGCGAGTTTAGTGTGGGTATCGTTTCGTAAGGTCGGCTACACCCGGGCGGGTTTTCTGCAGTTTCCCTTGCCCCTCGTGCGAATGCGGGTGTTTCTATAGAACGCCTTAAGACGGCTGCAGACGTATAATGATGATCACTAACCATCCCCTCCCTCGCCCCGCACAAGCTTTAAGTAGCTTCTGGGGACATACCCACTCGGGTATGGCGGGTAGTAGGTAGTAGGTAGTAATTATTTATTAATTATATCAATAATTCGTCATGTCTATTATACATTTAAACTTTGCGTTGCCTTCCCGGTTATTATCAATATCATTATCAACAATTTGTTATGTTTGCTATATGTATATTCCGATGTTTCGTGACTTTACTAATATTTCTGGATGCTTATAAACAACGAACGTTGCTTGCGTGGCTAAATCTCAACAAGACCAATGTGGAAGCACGTTAGTATTTATACTGCGAAATTCCGAATCATTGTATGTTTAATAAAAATACCACGGAGTGGACAAAATGAAAGGAATTTGCGAAAGCTGTACTGAGCAGAATGTATTTCGTGATTCCCAAAAAAAACAGAGCGTTATTATTTGAGATCGTTGTTATTACGTCTTCGGGGATCACAATCATATGATTGGCGAACTGACGAAGGTACGATATACTCATCCTTTTTGGGGCAACTGTAGCGCGAAAGTTAGCTACTGGTGACGAAGAATGAGACAACTGTTGAGATGAAGGATCGTGTATCAAATTTCCGAAAGAGATGTGTAGGCTGTTTGCGTATATGCATATGTGTTTTCGACATGTCAATTAATGCATGCGCATCGTTTGAACATAGTACAGTTAACAGTATTTTTTATTACAAATGCATGAAAAAGTTTCTTGTTTGCACGCCGTGCGCGACAAGAATCTTGTTGTGCACGCTGGATCTGCGCAAAACGAAGTGCGCAGGTCCGGCGTGTTACGTTGCCATTGACGACGTAAACGTCAGAAAAGTGCCAGAATATACACGCTCCGCACGGCGAAACAAGAAACTTTTTCAAGCATGCGCAATAAAAATACAAATACGAGTTGGTCGATCAAAATGAATACAATGAAACAAACGAATAGGCCTTGCGGGTGATCAATGAAATACTCGTATTTCGTAGATTCACGTTGCAAAAGTTCAATTCAATAGACTTAACAGAAGGTTACATATTTACGTGTGTCACAGACAATGACGAAAACATCACTGCTATCGAACAGATAGTGGGAACATTAGTTAATAGTTCAACGAAAGATCAACGTATTGTATATGACGCAGTTATGCGTGCTGTACGTTGCGAAGGATCTGATAAGTGCATTTATTTGGATGGTCCGGGTGACAGCGGAAAAAGTTATTCACGTATTTATATCATAACTTCATCGGGAAGTATGGGTCTGATAGTGTTGCCTGTAGCATGGACTGGAATCGCAGCGAATTCATTGAAAGGAGGAAGAACTGCACACTCTACTCTCAAGCTGCCGTTACAATTAAATGAATGCTTAACGTGCAATATTAAATCGAATTCTGCACAAGGGTTGCACATTCGAGATGCGAAAGTCAGGATCTAGGATGAAATGATAATGGCCTCTTAGTACGCACTGGAGGCTGTTGACCGTATGTTTAGAGATGTATACGAATGTAACGAACCATTCGGTGGTAAAATAGTCATAATTTCTGGGGATTCTCGGCAAATTTTACCAGTTAGCCGTGGAAGTAGAACACAAATTTCAGTGGCGTGTGTGAAAATACGCAGCCTATGGAATCAATCCGTATACTTGTCATTGAAGGGCAACATTGGCGCCTCTGATGGACAAACAGATTCGCAACACTGGCTTCTGCGGGTTGTGGATGGTGTATTTGGCGATTCTTTTAAACATCACAACAGAGTTGTATGCATTTACACGAAATTCTGCTCGAATGTTGAAATTGTGCGAGTAATATTTGGAGAGAGCGTCGATCCTCAAGATCCCCCAAATTATGGAAAGGTTATATTAGCTGAAACCAATGTGGATGTCATTGCCATAAACAATGAAATAATGTCCAAAATAAAAATTGTTGGAGTAGAATAAATGAGTGTCCGTACAGGTGAAGATGAAGATAATACTGATATGAGTAATATTCTCCCGATAGAATTCATGAATTCATTGACACCCCATGGTCTTCCACCTAATAATCAAACGCTAAAAGTGGGCAGTATCGTTATTCAATCCTCTACCGATTTCAATTGCACAGCGTAATAGTATACACTCCCAAAATATTTGAAATACCACTGACAACCGAGCGAGCGAAGCGAGTGAGGAACAACGCTCTTTTCCGACCGAGTGAGCGAGCGAAGCGAGCGAATGAGGAACAACGCCTTCTAGTTGTTATTATTCTACAAGCGAGGTTGGTTTTCAGTCAATCGAAAATCAGACTCCGTATTTATCATCAGCAGCCTCGAAGACTTCCAAAAAATGTATTTCGTGCTAATTAAATCGACTTTCCAAAAAGTATCCGTCAATATCGAGCCCGCCATTTCGTTTTTGGCAATTCCGACTCTGGATTCGTATTCAGCGACCCTCAAAACTCACGAGTACAGATCTACCCCTTTCGAAGACTCCCAAAAAATGTATTTCGTGCTAATTAAATCGACTTTCCAAAAAGTATCCGTCAATATCGAGCCGGCCATTTTGTTTTTGGCAATTTTGACTCTAGATTCGTATTCAGCGACCCCGAAAACCCGCCGAGTACAGACTTTCACCTGAATCGAACCGGGTTTTGAAGAAATTTTCACCGGTCTGGATCCGCCATTTTATTTTTTGGAAATTTTGAATTTGGATTCGTATTTACTGACCCCAAAAACCCCCGAGTACAGACATAAACTCGAATCCAGAATTATGTCCGGTTTCTGGGGATTTCGGACCCCTATGCGGCTATTAGCTGTAGGGTCTCAGGGGTAGAAAGAACTCTGGATTTGATTATGTGTTTTATTCACATCAGCGAGCTGCATCTCATTGTTTGTCTTCGATCGTCGTTTTGTTCCATTGACTGAGTGAGGTCGCTCGATCAGGCTGGGGCGCTGCGCGGCAATCCCCACTGAAACGCGACGGCCCTGTGCCACTGGCCTATCTGTCCCAGGATTGGCAGACTTAAAGTGACCATAACTCGTTAAGCGTTGCATTAAACAAAATATTGCAAGAACAAGTTTCGTCCTAAAATGATCCAAGGAATCTGCCAGTGAACTCATAATCAGGGATAAACGGGACACCCTGTATATATATAGAGATTATAGCATAATGACGTTCATGCAGTGTATAATATTTGAAAATAGAACTGGTAATACATATTTTCGAATTGTCTTATTTACCTGCGCATGCAAAGTCTTATGAGAGATTGAAAAGATATATGGAAAATAAATTTAAAAAAAAAAAAAAAATGTGCGGGGACGCGAACCTTCAGCGTTCCAGTCCGTCGTCTTACCGCCTCAGCTACGCCAGCTCTTGGTTCCAGCGTGCACGCTCAACGGAGTAGACGCGCGAGCCCCACTCCGCCCGAAAATCTCTAAATTTCGAATCGCGATATCTCAGCAACCAAGGCCTATTCGATCAAAAATCAAAAACCACGTTAATTCGGAGGTCTTAAACTTTCACCACGTGAAACGGGAACCCGATCCGCGACATCGAAGGTCCCTAGTCTCCTTGTAAATGTTCTAAAAAGTCAAGTGTGATACACCGTGGACGGTGCTTCTAGACGCAGCGGAGCAGAGAACTTTCTATACAGGTTACACGGTGAATATGTTGAGAGACGTGATTTGAGATTCAGTCATTATTATCGTCCAGACTTCTAAATTATACAAATATCTAAAGGTGAATGGCTGCCTGACACTGTGTGCCTATGATGTACACTCAAAGATTCAAAATTTTCCAAATATTTTACAGAACCAAACTTTGTACATGCAGTTTAATTTGTGACATAATTCCCATCAACATCCTCCTCAGCCTGTGTCTCGGAATAATGGATCATCGGTCTCGCGGCCACGAACGTATTATACTTCTGCAGGATCTGTTTGTCTGCAGCTTGCGTAGCAAAACTGTTTGGATTCAGACTTGATGTCTGTGAGACCGTCTGTACCAACAATCAAATTAACAGCATTATCACTTGAGTTCTCATAAAATGAATCATTTTGTGGCAAAATAAATGGATAAAAAATCGAGACAAGGAGTGTTCACGACTTTATTGGATCAGTTTCTCATGAAATAAATATGTGGGAGGATACATTCTAGCATAGTCGGGTGCATATCATACTTGTCGTACATTTTTTGCTGGTTTGACTATGGTCTGTTGTTTTTTTTTTCTACCACCAGAGGAACTCGTGTTCAAACTTATATTTCGTTTGTTTGGAATTTTGAGCCGAGCTTCGCTTCGTCGTTGTTGTACAGCCGATTCGCTCTCTGTAATGAGCGAATTTTTCGTGTTATTTGTCAGATGTGATGAAATCAAACCAACGATTCATGTACAGGTCTTATCTATCCCACGCCTCAATCTGACACAGCTGCATCAAATCTTGGTATTGTAGTTTTACATTGAAGGAACCTTTCTCAACCCTACTGCAAATTTCCAGGTGGAAAACCATAGGAAAATCCACCTGGAAATCCACCTGGAAATCCATACAAAAATCCATGTAAATTTTCATGGTTTTCTACCGGAATTTGGAACTGGGAATCTATGGGATTCCATATAGATATCTGCTGGTTGTGGCGGTTACTGGAGCATGGATTTCTATGTGCAACACTATGTGGAATTTTATGGACTGTCCATAAAATTCCACATGGTGTTGCACATAGAAATCCATGCTCTGAATTTTATGGACTGTCCATAAAATTCCACATGGTGTTGCACATAGAAATCCATGCTCCAGTAACCGCCACAACCAGCGGACATCTATATGGAATCCCATAGATTCCCAGTTCCAAATTCCGGTAGAAAACCATGAACATTTACATGGATTTTTGTATGGATTTCCAGGTGGATTTCCAGGTGGATTTTCCTATGGTTTTCCACCTGGAAATTTGCAGTAGGGAACCAGCGGATATCTATATGAAATCCCATAGATTCCCAGTTCCAAATTCCGGTAGAAAACCATAAACATTTACATGGATTTTTGTATGGATTTCCAGGTGGATTTTTCTATGGTTTTCCACCCGAAAATTTGCAATATCTATATGGAATCCCATAGATTCCCAGTTCCAAATTCCGGTAGAAAACCATAAACATTTACATGGATTTTTGTATGGATTTCCAGGTGGATTTTCCAATGGGTTTCCACCTGGAAATTTGCAATATCCATATGGAATCCCATAGATTCCCAGTTCCAAATTCCGGTAGAAAGCCATAAACCTCTACATGGATTTCCAGGTGGATTTTCCAATGGGTTTCCACCTGGAAATTTGCAATATCCATATGGAATCCCATAGATTCCCAGTTCCAAATTCCGGTAGAAAGCCATAAACCTCTACATGGATTTCCAGGTAGATTTTCCTGTGGTTTTCCACCTGGAAATGCGCAGTAGGAATCTATATGGAATCCCATAGATTCCCACTTTCAAATTCCGGTAGAAGGCCATAAACCTCTACATGGATTTCCAGGTAGATTTTCCTGTGGTTTTCCACCTGGAAATGCGCAGTAGGAATCTATATGGAATCCCATAGATTCCCACTTTCAAATTCCGGTAGAAGGCCATAAACCTCTATATGGATTTCCAGGTAGATTTTCCTATGGTCTTCCACCTGAAAATTTGCAGTAGGGATCTATATGGAATCCCATGGATTCCCACTTTCAAATTCCGGTAGAAGGCCATAAACCTCTACATGGATTTCCAGGTAGATTTTCCTATGGTCTTCCACCTGAAAATTTGCAGTAGGGATCTATATGGAATCCCATAGATTCCAACTTTCAAATTCCGGTAGAAGGCCATAAACCTCTACATGGATTTCCAGGTAGATTTTCCTATGGTCTTCCACCTGAAAATTTGCAGTAGGTATCTATATGGAATCCCATAGATTCCCACTTTCAAATTCCTGTAGATCCTGAAAAGTTCCGGGTGGAAATCTATGGATGAACCTATATTCCTATCGGAAGACCATATAGGTTCTGTTTATTAGAAGGAATGACACTTTATTATTGGCTTTAACTTGCGTATTTATTTAATATTTCTTACAAAACAATTCTTTACTTAATCACGCGTCTCTTCAGTATTACTCTGTATCGCCATCTTGTCCTTTCTATATACGAACAAACCCGAGCTTGCCCGAAGTGCTTCACTCGGTTGTGGCGCGTAGCTCGGTTTCATACAGGTTCATCCATAGATTCCCACCTGGGAAATTTCAGCCTCAAATCCATATGAAATTCACAGTCGTCCCCATGAAATGCTACAGTAACCTATAGAATCCTGTGGACTGTCTGTGAAGATTGCTACTGAAATCCCCATGGTCGTTCTCCTCAAATCCACGTGTAATTCATAGTCATGCTACAAAATCTGCAACCAACGTAGCAAATTGTGACGATTTGTTACAAAAATCGATTCCATATTTCATTCAAATTAACACTAATCAATCCACACATTCGATCAACACCATAAATTCAAACAAAAAAAATCGATGATCCTTGTATTCGAAATTCTTATACTACAGATCAATCTACAATTTATTGTCAAACTCTGTGATATTTTTTGGGAATTTTTATTCGATAAAACATGAGTATCCAAACTTGGAACGAGTACAGACTTTTTTTGAGACGACAAAAAAATAAAATAAAAAATAACGAAACTAAGAAACGAGCTAAGAAATGATATCAAAGAAAATAAGCTTTCCAAACATCTTAGGAAAAGACTTACGTCGCCATAATATCATGCTAAAAGCTAAAAAAATGGTATCAAAAATTGAAAGTACGTAGTATGGTTATAATATATTTTTCAGTCGCAGACATTGATCGAGATGACCAAGAAAGAGTATTTAAACTTGGAGCAACGAGACTTTTCTTAAGACGTGACGAAAAAAACCGTAAATGAACAAGAAAAATAACAATAATAGTGAAACTAAGAAATGATATCACAGAAAGTACTTTCCGAACATCTTAAGAAAAGTCTACGTCGCCATAATATCATGCTAAAAGCTAAACAATGGTATCAAAAATTGAAAGCACGTAGTATCGTCATCATATCAAATGGTAAAGCTGGAAAAAATGATATGATCAAATCTAAATCTACGTTCTGCAACGTATCAGATTGCTACAAGACGGACTAAGTAACAGTACCTAAAAACATTATAATTTTACCAGTGGTACCTGGTAAGTCTTACATCTCTTATTATGAGTCTAATACATGGTTAGATTTTGATAAGAAGCGAATACTGGTATCAGACGATATAAATTCATCCCAGTTTTCTGCGGCTTGAAGCTACGGGTACTGTAACTGTTACAACCTATGTGAGAGTTATATCGCTTATACCAGTTTGCCAGCGCCTTGACTAAAAATCTCACTATGATACTTCAGACTGTTTGACTCCTATATTGATTGTTCGATTATCAGCCACTAGGTACGTAGAATAGTTCCATGATCGACGATGTTTTCTTCACCTGACATTTCTTCGCCTGATTCGCTTACCGGGTTGCGAGTCTTATCAGATCCAATTTTTTTTCTCTTGTCAGATGCTACTTTTTTTTCTTCCCTGCTGCTTCTTTCTTCTCCTTGTCAGCCATTTTGTTTGTCTCTGTTTCGGTTTCCGCATTGTCCTCTTCTTCAGACTTTTTCGTTTCAATTGTCTCGTCGACTTCCTTTTTCTTCTGATTGGCCGTCTCCAGAACCTGTGGATGACCTGGGAGAACAAAAGTATTAAACACAAAGATATCAATGGGGCACTGAAAGTAATTTCAATAACGGCGAAAAATATTTACTTTTTTTCAATTCCTTTAGCTCGCGTTTTATGTAATCATTAATCAATTCGGTCAGATAGGAATTCATCCTTTTTAGTTCTCTGGTGAGTTGTTCCCCCGCATACTTTTTTTCTTTGAGTCTATGTTCGAAACATCCTGAAAAAGTAAGTAGGCGAAAAGGTAATTGACAAAGTCTGCTACATACTGGAGTAAAATATCTGTCATAGGTAGGTCATGTTTTGTAGCCAATAATAAATGGAGTCGGATTCTGCAATATTGAATGAAACTAGGCGTTACATACTTCTCAATGTATTCAGTTTCAATGGGGTTAGAGCTTTTCTGACTCCCTGATTTGGGAGTCTTCCGGCCGCTTTCCCATCCAAAGATCTGTGAATGATAACTTTTCGACTCCAAATTACAGTTGCAAGATCTTTCACGAATTTTGGATGTTCGCTCTTCGCCTGAATCAGGTCCCACACGTCTTTGTCTATGCTTATACCAGAACCGAGATGGGTACGAGTTACCTGTCGAAACAAAGAAACATTATTGGTTTCGATTTTTTCTGTTGGGATACCATTGGACTGTTCAACAATTTCATTTCTGGGTGAACCAGAAAGTTCAAACTCTGTTAGAGACAAACTGACAGATCTCTAGATGATTCATCATAATTAGCTATACCTTTTCAGAATCTCGGGTAATCACGAAATCAGTGAATCGTGGAAGCTTGCTAGTTTTGTCTTCAATACCTTCCGTTTGAAGCGATTGGTCATCATGGTCAAGGCTGAAGTCCAGAACATTTTCTGCAAGAAATGATTTTTCCATTGAAAGATAAAGCATATTAATGAATACACATTCATTACAATACAGAAAAGTGAACAAGGTGATGACCGTTAGCTATTATTACCTATTACTGTTGAGGTTTTTTGGTATTACAGGTCAGAAACAAAACATCACGATTTTTTCAATTCGGCCCTAGACGGGGCCCTCTTTAGTACTGAAGGTTTTATTCACACAATAAACATCTCTTAATTAGAAAAACATAATCTTCGTAGCAAATACTTACCAGAAAACATAAATAAACTGAAGTAAAATTTGTTGTATTTCATATTTTCTCAATTTTCAGATGTTTATTGTACGAATAACATTTTCAGTTCTGGCGAGGGCCCTCTACTAGGGCCGAAACATAAAAATGGTGATGTTTTTTCTTTAACCTGTGGATGTATCGTTTTCGTGATCGTTGGTCCAAAATAAATCAAGAACTTGTCGGTGTGGATCAATTTTTTTGAAAATTAATATTTATTTACGACGTTTCGGCCGGGCCAGGCCGGCCATCTTCAGATATAAAAATCGTGACTATCCTAGATTGACGTTTCTGTCCCTAATCATTGCGGAAAGTTTAACCTGGGATATCAATACTCCGCAACATTATCCAGGATGAGGTCAATGAGAGAAAACATGAATAGTTATCGCTATAATGTTACCTTATGTATATATACTCCTCGTCAGTAATTTTGTAACTGCCGCACGTTCCAACAAAAGACCCTAACTCTATGTTCCCACTAAAGAACAAGTGTCTCAGAGTAAACAACTTAACTCTGATATATAAGAATAGATTCGATACTGTGATACATTTCAAGATAGGTCTTTTTGTAGCAACAACATTAGGCTATTTAGCAGAGCGCACCGCATATAAGCAGTTGATGATGAGCAGCGCATACAATATAACGATGGCCCCTAATAAGAAACGCGTCACTTTTTGGTAGCAGGTGATAAAACAATTATATTGCGTCGTCTCGTCCTCTAGATCATATTTGTAGTAGCGCTGCTCTGCGCGGTTTTATCACACAGTTTATATTAAAAACAAAAACTGTCATACTATGCCTTCTATGTTGATACGGTGCGATCTTCATTGTGTTTCTTTGTGCGGTTTAATTAACACGTAAAAAAGTTTTTCGGTGTGAAAAATGGGAAAATCGAGAAACAGATCCAGGAGCAGATCGCCGAGGGAACATCGTCATCGGAAGAAGGAGAGGAGCAGATCCTCCGGAGCAGAAATCTTGCAACAGATTCATTGTTTGCAGCAAAAATATGAGAAAAATCGGCGTCAGTCCCGAGAACGCCGCTCCGGCCGTGATCAGTTAGACAGGTATGAACGCTATCCGAGAGATACGTCGTCCTGTGACTGATCAGCTCTTTTGACCTTTTTTGGTTATTAGAAGATTTCGATCGCTGCCTGCGAGGCACGACGAATCTTGAGCTCACGGAAATATCATCGATTAAAGGTAAATTTTTCTTCATTTTGTCTGTATAGGAGTAACATGGAGTCGATTAGGTCAAAGAGATCTAGATCGCATCACCAGCATGCGCATTTGAAAAAGAGGACGAACGCTTGTTTGTTACGTCAATCTCCGAGAAACTGCAGCGATTCCATGACAAGCTCGGAGCAAGACCAAAATTCAAATGACGAACGATCAACAAGTTATGTGACAGCCGATCGATCGAGCGAATCGAGAAGCAGAGGCTCATCGTCGAATTCCGAGCGCAGTGGACATTCTTCGATCAGGTGTGTGAAACAAAAGAGTGTTGGTGAACAGTCGGAACCAATTGGTTCGACATCAAGACTCGATAGTGAGACTCTGAAACTTTTGGGGGACGATTCGATTAAGAATAACCTGGCAGGTCCGAAACTTCATCAAGATTTAGTCGACAGATGGACAGAGATAGTGAAAATTGGACTGACTAAGGAGGTAAAAGATGTCATTATCAAGGAATATCCGGCTGCAGAAAATTTTCAAATGAGCAAACCACCGATCTTAAATCCAGAAATAAAATCCACTATGACGGATATTGCAGTTAAGAAGGACAAATTTCAAATAGTTACCCAAGAACAATTGGGAGCTAGCATCACTGCAATAGGCACAGCTCTCACGATAATTTGCAACTGGGAAGATGCAGTGCCGAATAAATCTGAGCTAGTGAAGTGTCTCAGTGACGCAGCTCGGCTGTTAGCTGACAGCCATCACGACGTTTCAAAAACCAGGCGTGCTTTCATTACCCCAAATCTGAATCGAATTGTTAAAAATATCGTTGAAGATTTGACCGTGGACAAATTCCTATATGGAGAGGATTTTTCGGACAAGTTGAAGGCAGCCAAAGCAGTTGAACAACAAGGAAAGGATCTTACAAAAGCTCCGGTATCATCATATCAGCCTAGTTACAACTATAAGAAAAAAGGATGGGATCAGCAACGGAAAACCTCAAATTACAAGAGTTACCCAAAACCGAACACACAGTCAAGTGCTTTAAACTCGAAAGGCCCGTCCCGGAAACCGTACAACAGTTTTCATCAGGGCGGGCGCAAGAATCAATCCCAGTTTGCAGCACGTCGACGTTAAGGGTGAGTAAGTCTGCTGGTAGGCTGAAATACTTTATTTCAGCCTGGAAAGAAATTACAATGGATTCTGTGATTCTTCAATGGGTTAAGGGATATCGCTTGACTTTTGTTGAGCATGTTTGTCAAAGATCCATCCCTAAAATACCTTCTTTTTCCACAACTGAACACCAACATTGTTTAATAGCTATTCAAAAATTAATTGATTCAGGAGCAGTTTCACAGTGTTCACCATGTGAAGGTCAATTTTTATCCTCGTATTTTTTAATACCAAAACCTAATGGAGATATGAGATTTATTCTAAATCTTAAAAAACTCAACATGTTTATGGATCCTTTACATTTCAAAATGGAGGATGTAAGAACAGTCACACGATTATTATTTCCGAATTGTTACATGGCTTCGATGGATTTGAAGGATGCCTATTTTATAGTACCTGTTGCAACTGAATCGAAGAAATATTTGCGTTTTCAATTCAATGGAATATTGTACGAATTTAATTGCTTACCGTTTGGTCTTTGCACGGCTCCTTATGTTTTCACAAAATTATTGAAACCGATTGCTTGTCATCTTCGTAGCAAAGGATTAATTTCGGTTATATATTTAGATGACATTCTGTTGTTTGGAGCAACGAAAGATCAATGTTCATTTAATGTATCACAAACAATAGAAGTCTTAGAGACTTTGGGTTTTTTGATAAATTTCGAGAAATCTAATTTAAAACCAAAACAACAGTGTAAATTCTTAGGAATGGTATTCAACAGTAAAGACAGTCGAATCGAACTTCCACTAGAAAAGAGAACGAATATTTTCGAATTGGTGGAAAAGTTTCTTAACAAATCGAGATGTTACATCCGAGATTTAGCTCAATGTATTGGTACTTTAGTAGCTGCGTGTACTGCAGTTAAATATGGTTTACTTTATTTGAAAGATATGGAAAGAGCAAAGTTCTTGGCATTAGGAAAAGCAAAGGGCGATTTTGATTCGCCCATGACATTGCCGGTACAAGTGAAAACTGAATTGATGTGGTGGCATAAAAATATCTTGACCATCACAAATCCAATAAGAAAATATGATTTCAAAATCAAAATCTTTTCTGATGCATCGACAAGCGGTTGGGGTGCTTCTTGTAATGGAAAAAAGACACATGGTTTCTGGAGTAGTGATGAAAAGACAGAACATATAAATTATCTTGAATTGAAAGCCGCTTTTCATGCACTACGTTGTTTCGCTTCGGATCTTAAGTCGTGCGAAATACTCATGCGTATAGATAATACAACAGCAATTTCATATATAAACAGAATGGGGGGGGTACAATACCCGAAGCTCACTAATGTCAGTAGAAACATTTGGCAGTGGTGTGAGGAAAAAGATATTTGGATTTTCGCTTCTTACATAAAATCTAAAGAGAATGTTATCGCAGATTCAGAATCGCGAATCATTTCGGTAGAAACCGAATGGGAGTTGAGCGACGACGCTTTCCAAAAAATAAATCAACGATTCGGCGAATTTGATATTGATTTATTTGCATCCAATATCAACAATAAATGTGAAAGATTTGTGTCGTGGCATAAAGATCCGGACGCTATTGCTATCGATGCATTTACCATATCCTGGAAAAGTCGATATTTTTATGCATTTCCTCCTTTTTCTTTGGTACTCAGATCGTTACAAAAGATTGTTCTAGATAAATCAGAAGGGGTTCTTGTAGTACCTCTGTGGCCAACGCAATCTTGGTACCCAATTTTTCAAAGTCTATTAATTGAGGAACCATTGTATTTTCGACCAAAAACCAACTTACTTACTTCTCCTTTTAGCAAGCATCACCCGCTTCACCAGCAACTTACCCTGGTAGCAGGCAGGTTATCAGGGAAGCGTTTATAACAAGAGGAATGCCGGATGATGCAGTTCCAATCATTATAGCTTCACTAGCCGTAAATACACTAAAGCAATATGAGAAACCATTGAGATTATGGTGGAAGTATTGCCAAGAAAAAATTATTTCAATGTTTAGTGCAGATATTAAGCATGTAATTTCATTTCTGTTAGAGGTTTACAATAATGTTGGATCTTATGGGACAGTCAATTCGTACAGATCTGCATTATCATTGATTTTTTCTTATGATATGGCAAATGACCCTAGAATGAAGCGGTTCTTCAAGGGAATCTCCAATTTGAAACCGCAAAGACCTAAATATAATTGTACATGGGATCCATTAACGGTATTGGATTACTTAAAAACTTTATATCCTCACGAATGTATATCACTCGAACAGCTGACACTAAAACTAGTTACTTTATTAGCATTAGTAACAGCTCAAAGAATGCAAACAATTTCTGCGATAAGGTTGGATAATATTCTGGTGTTACCGAATGAAATTCAAATCAAAATACCAGATCGTATCAAAAACTCGAAAGTAAATAGGCCGCAACCTTGCTTATGCATTCCATTCTTTCGAGAACAACCAGAATTGTGTGCAGGTTCAACATTACAAGATTATATAACGAAGACATCTTCTTTACGAGGTGGAAATGTTGACCAATTATTTATTACTCATAAAAAACCACACAAAGTGGCTCAGACGCAAACTCTGTCTAGATGGGTAAAAACTGTTTTGCACAAGAGTGGAGTTGATACGTCGGTATTCTCTGCCCATAGTACACGACATGCATCAACTTCAGCTGCTAATAGAAATGGTGTAGACATCGAAACTATTAGAAAAACAGCAGGATGGACTGTTAAATCAATGGTTTTTGCAAAATTCTACAATAAACCATTGTGTAATAAAGTTAATTTTGCAGAGGCTTTAATGAATAAGCCTCATTAGTATTCGTTTGTGTTGATTCGAATTCGTACAGGAATTCTTATGTTACTTGTATGTAATTCTTTATGAATTAATAAAGTTCGTTCAAATCACATTGAACTTTAAACATCTACAAATATGATCTAGAGGACGAGACGACGCAATATAATTAACCAATCAAACGAACTTACCTGAAGTGAAGTTCGATTGGGATTATATTAGTCGTCTCGTCCGAATAGATCAAAACCCTCCCTAACCCTCTTTTTACAAAGAAGCCCAGAATGTGATTTGAGGGCTTTAAAATAATGAAGATCGCACCGTATCAACATAGAAGGCATAGTATGACAGTTTTTGTTTTTAATATAAACTGTGTGATAAAACCGCGCAGAGCAGCGCTACTACAAATATGATCTATTCGGACGAGACGACTAATATAATCCCAATCGAACTTCACTTCAGGTAAGTTCGTTTGATTGGTTAATTATGTCCTATTCTTATGCACAGGAGATTCCTGTTTCATCATTGCCACCGAAAAGTTACACGCCTCTTATTAGGGGCCATCGATAAGGCCATGTTATCAGAGCCTGTATCAAATCATACGATATCGAATTTTATCAGTTTTTGTCGAATTTCATCTTAATCGGAATTCAGAATTATATAAAATTATGTGCAACCGACCTCATAAAATTTTATAAAATCATACAAAATCAAGAGCTATATAATTTTATATTGTTACATAAACTCTGATTTAATTTGATCAAAATCGATATAAAATTTGATACATTTCGATATCGGATCATCAAATAGAGAAAAAAATCGAGATAGAATTTTATAAAATTTGATCACACTCTATCGAATATGAATCAATTCCATCCAATCATACAAAAATCCTATTTTTCCGGGTTGTAATATGTAATAATATTCTCATATTCTCATTTCAGAATAAAGAAGTTATGTATCTTCACCTCAATATTTAAAATTATAGCCACGAAATTTCAGTTATATTCACAATGAAAATTTCTTTGATAATATTTTGCATTTTACAACATTAGTTTTGAAAGTCATTGAGGTTAAAGAGAAATTATGATGATGGTGAACTGGAGTAGCATGTAAGCCGTACCTTTTTCACAAAAAAGTTGCCTGCTGACTTTGTCCCCTGGCACAGATCCAGCCGGCTTTCGGGCCATGGTATTCAAAGCTTCGTCAACTTTTTCATTCAGTTCTTTGCATTGAGTTATCAGATCCGATACCTTGAGTTTCAGCTTTTGATACCTCAGGTTACACACTTTTTCACTGGCAACATCACTATGTTCTGATGACTCGTCACTGTCCTCATCTTCATCATCTGATTGTACAACCTTTCGGGACTTCAGGGTATCAATTTTTTTAGTCAGACTTCGAAGATTTGATTGTTTCTTGACAGCGGTCTGTTGTTTCTTTAAAATCTATAAATTGTTTTCATCGTCATTAGTCATCAATACTTAAGTATCGTCAGGTTACATTTGACAAATGTAATAAATTTAGTGAAATTCGATTGTTTGCTCATACCTACGGCAAGTAACACTAGATAGAGGGCTGGGCGGTTCAGAAACGATCACTACGGCGTGACCGGCGACTTCCAGTCGTGCTCGGTTTTCGAAGCTGCACAGAAAAAGGTTTCAACCATGCCTTGTTCAAGTTAATTCAATTTGATGTGGACGTGCAGAAAAGCCTGAGGTACATTTTATGGTTAGATTAGGGTTAAGAGTATTAAGAGGAATATTCTGATGTTTACGAACCATTGAAAAATAATCAGAGACTAAATTCTTCTCTTGAAGTCTACAGAGAGTAGGTTCTCTGTTGGCGACTGAAGTCTGCGATGACTTCTGGTAAAGAATCTAGTCTCTGTAGATTTGAGGCATCAACAGAGAATCTACTCTCTGTAAACTTCAGGCGAAGAATGTAGTCTCATTGATTATTTTTCAATATTTCATAAATATCAGGATATTCCCTTCAATACCCTCAACCTCAATCTGACCATAAATTTTGACTAGTGCTTTCATACGTGTCTACAAGAAATCGAGTTACCTTGAGGCATGGTTGGAATCCCTCTCGGTGCGGGGTCGAAACCCGAGAACCACCTGGCAGTCTACGGTCACGCCAGCGTGATCTTTGCTCAACTGACCAGACCGTATCTAGTGTTACTCACATTATAAGTTAAAATCCATGGATAAACTCGATTCGACAGGGAAATTCTTTGTTAGCGAACGTCAAATTGTTCTACATAGGTATGTATTTAGACGTTTTGGCTGGGATGAAAAGATTTGATTTATTCTGTCGAGAATTTCTTTCAATAAAAACCGATGAGAGACAAATAAGTACTAATAAATCAGCAACACCTCAATATAATACTTGATCCGTTGATCTTGAAAAACCGACTTCAAAACCAAACTACTCAACCGATTTTGATGAAATTTATATGGGACCAATCTAAAAGTATACTCTTTCGAATAAAAAAAGGATTTTCCGAATCGGTTGATAAATGACGGACCTATGAAGTAACAAACATTTAGAAAAAAAAAAATAAACAAAAAAATAATACAACCGAATTGAGAACCTCCTCCTTTTTTGAAGTCGGTTAGAAAGCAATTGAATGGACATTGACAAGGTAATATACCTCTATACTCAGAAATACTAGCAGGTCATTACAAGAATCTCATCGCTCAACAACAATGGCATCAATGAACGATATAACCAATTGATCTCAGCTTTATATAACTTTCATTCAATCTACTACGTATACTCATTTTGCCCAGTTTCTCGTACAGAATAATTTCCGAAATAATTAAAATACATTACCTTCTTTTTGGGGCTTCAGATGACTCCGAAGTAGGTTCATTCGTGTCGTCATGATCATTCAAGTCTAGCGCTCTTTTGTTTGAGAATTTCAAACGATTTGTCTTCAATTGAGCTTCTATGCTGTCGATACTTTCTGTGTAGGAGAACAACATTTTTCGTGAGTTAAATTTTCAATACATAGGGCATTTCACGCCAACTCGGCAAGTGTTGAACCGCGACCATTTTAAAATCACTCTATGCTTTTTTTTCCAGATTTTTATATCAAGCGGTTTATTCTTTACAAATTTCTTAATTGGATTGAGAATGCGCATATTTAAAAATCTAATAAAATCTGAAAAAATCCAGTGGATGTCCCAAAACAGACCTCCGTTCACGAAAACGTGGGCCGAATTTTTCTTCTGTTGTTTTTCACTTAATTCGGAATTTTTAATATTGCAAATCGAAATTAATCAAAAACTGAAGTTAAAATTCCGAACTAGGTGGAAATAAAATATATAGAAAAAAAATTCGGCCCACGTTTTCGTAAATGAGGGGCTGTTTTGTGTTATCCGCTGGATTTTTTAGAATTTTTTCATATTTAAAAAAATGGGCGTTCTCAATTAACTTCAAAAATTTATACAAAATAAACGGCTTAATGAAAAAAATCTGAAAAAATATCAGGACACGTTTCTTACTGAGTAGAATGGTAGAAAACAACATGGAATGATTTTGAGATGGTCAGGGTTTAACACTGGTCGAGTTGGCGTCGAATGCCTCATAAATGAATAAGATGAATTAATGAAAAAAAATACTGGGAAACTAGTTAACCCTCAGATGATGCCATAGATGGTGACTGAAAGTGACCGTTATTTTAGACGTGGCTGGAACACTTGTGTGCGAATAACCAACCACGTGTGAAAAATAACGAAAACGCGAGTCTTTATGAGTCGTATAAATACACAAAGCCGCATACTTACTGCCAAGGAGAAGAATGTGCGCTTCCCTGCTTCAAATAACCGATAGGCAACGATAAAAAAAAATGTATAATTTTCTATGCGGTTTGTGAACAGTATTTCACCAGTTGATAACAACAGCTCTAAGCCAGCTTGATTCCATAGTACTTATCGCATAGACTATGTATGGGATTGAATTGTCATTTACGTTACTCAAATGACATTCAATGCTATGTCATTTATACCATGCTTTTACAATATAAATCAAACGGTATCTATTAGGTACAATATTATTTGAGTCTATCGTGATGAAGTGTGTTCCTGAATCACGTTTCTATGTGATCCTTTACGCGAGACCAGATGAATTGTGAACTGAGATCAATCGTTCCTTATTCAGTAACGTGAAATATTATTAGGAAACTATACTGATATTCCATGTATAGGCATCTATCGTCTGCTTGTGTGCTCTATTCTGCCATTTTCTGCGGAATTAATGTAAATGTTTCCTACAGTTATCTATCATTTCTTATAGGATTCTTAAAATTTTCTCTATTCATCTCTATTGTCTGTATCGGTGCTCCATTGTGTTCTATCCGTCCTTGCAAATCACCGTGTATTTTTTCTATAGTTGTCTATCGTTCCTTGTGAATAAAAAGAAATCTTTTTATGTTTTTCTATAGTTTCTTGCGGGTTTCTTGTAGTATTCTCTATCGGTTTCTAACGTCTAAACTCAGGCCCTATATGGTGTTCCATCGTTTCCTATGGGATTCCCGTTATTGTTGCCTATCGTTCTTTATCATTCCCCCGAGTTTCCCGTTATTGTTGCCTATCGTTCTTTATCATTCCACCGAGCTTCCCGTTATTATTGCCTATCGTTCTTTATCATTCCCCCGAGTTTCCTGTTATTGTTGCCTATCGTTCTTTATCATTCCACCGAGCTTGCCGTTATTATTGCCTATCGTTCTTTATCATTCCACCGAGCTTGCCGTTATTGTTGCCTATCGTTCTTGATCATTCCACCGAGTTTCCCGTTATTGTAGCCTATCGTTCTTTATCATTCCCCCGAGTTTCCCGTTATTGTTGCCTATCGTTCTTTATCATTCCCCCCGAGCTTCCTGTTATTGTTGCCTATCGTTCTTTATCATTCCCCCGAGTTTCCCGTTATTGTTGCCTATCGTTCTTTATCATTCCCCCGAGTTTCCCGTTATTGTTGCCTATCGTTCTTTATCATTCCCCCGAGTTTCCCGCCTATCGTTCTTCATCATTCCACCGAGCTTCCCGTTATTGTTGCCTATCGTTCTTTATCATTCCCCCCGAGTTTCCGCCTATCGTTCTTTATCATTCCACCGAGCTTCCCGTTATTGTTGCCTATCGTTCTTTATCATTCCCCCCGAGTTTCCCCGTTATTGTTGCCTATCGTTCTTTATCATTCCCCCGAGTTTCCCGTTATTGTTGCCTATCGTTCTTTATCATTCCCCCGAGCTTCCCGTTATTGTTGCCTATCGTTCTTTATCATTCCCCCCGAGTTTCCCGTTATTGTTGCCTATCGTTCTTTATCATTCCCCCGGTTCCCGTTATTGTTGCCTATCGTTCTTTATCATTCCCCCGAGTTTCCCGCCTATCGTTCTTTATCATTCCACCGAGCTTCCCGTTATTGTTGCCTATCGTTCTTTATCATTTCCCCCGAGTTTCCCGTTATTGTTGCCTATCGTTCTTTATCATTCCCCCCGAGTTTCCGTTATTGTTGCCTATCGTTCTTTATCATTCCCCGAGTTTCCCGTTATTGTTGCCTATCGTTCTTTATCATTCCCCCGAGGTTCCCGTTATTGTTGCCTATCGTTCTTTATCATTCCCCCGAGTTTCCCGTTATTGTTGCCTATCGTTCTTTATCATTCCCCCCGAGCTTCCTGTTATTGTTGCCTATCGTTCTTTATCATTCCCCCGAGTTTCCCGTTATTGTTGCCTATCGTTCTTTATCATTCCCCCGAGTTTCCCGTTATTGTTGCCTATCGTTCTTTATCATTCCCCCGAGTTTCCCGCCTATCGTTCTTCATCATTCCACCGAGCTTCCCGTTATTGTTGCCTATTGTTCTTTATCATTCCCCCGAGATTCCCGTTATTGTTGCCTATCGTTCTTTATCATTCCCCCGAGTTTCCCGTTATTGTTGCCTATCGTTCTTTATCATTCCCCCGAGTTTCCCGTTATTGTTGCCTATCGTTCTTTATCATTCCACCGAGCTTCCAGTTATTGTTGCCTATCGTTCTTTATCATTCCCCCGAGTTTCCCGTTATTGTTGCCTATCGTTCTTTATCATTCCCCCGAGTTTCCCGTTATTGTTGCCTATCGTTCTTTGTCATTCCCCCGAGTTTCCCGTTATTGTTGCCTATCGTTCTTTATCATTCCCCCGAGTTTCCCGTTATTGTTGCCTATCGTTCTTTGTCATTCCCCCGAGTTTCCCGTTATTGTTGCCTATCGTTCTTTGTCATTCCCCCGAGTTTCTCGTTATTGTTGCCTATCGTTCTTTATCATTCCACCGAGCTTCCCGTTATTATTGCCTATCGTTCTTTATCATTCCCCCGAGTTTCCTGTTATTGTTGCCTATCGTTCTTTATCATTCCACCGAGCTTGCCGTTATTATTGCCTATCGTTCTTTATCATTCCACCGAGCTTGCCGTTATTGTTGCCTATCGTTCTTTATCATTCCACCGAGCTTCCCGTTATTGTTGCCTATCGTTCTTTATCATTCCCCCGAGTTTCCCGTTATTGTTGCCTATCGTTCTTTATCATTCCACCGAGCTTGCCGTTATTGTTGCCCATCGTTCTTCATCATTCGACCGAGCTTCCCGTTATTGTTGCCTATTGTTCTTTATCACTCCCCCCGAGCTTCCCGTTATTGTTGCCTATCGTTCTTTATCATTCCCCCGAGTTTCCCGTTATTGTTGCCTATCGTTCTTTATCATTCCCCCGAGTTTCCCGTTATTGTTGCCTATCGTTCTTTATCATTCCCCCGAGTTTCCCGTTATTGTTGCCTATCGTTCTTTATCATTCCACCGAGCTTCCCGTTATTGTTGCCTATCGTTCTTTATCATTCCCCCGAGTTTCCCGCCTATCGTTCTTTATCATTCCACCGAGCTTCCCGTTATTGTTGCCTATCGTTCTTTATCATTCCCCCCGAGTTTCCCGTTATTGTTGCCTATCGTTCTTTATCATTCCCCCGAGTTTCCCGTTATTGTTGCCTATCGTTCTTTATCATTCCACCGAGCTTCCTGTTATTGTTGCCTATCGTTCTTTATCATTCCCCCGAGTTTACCGTTATTGTTGCCTATCGTTCTTTATCATTCCCCCGAGTTTCCCGTTATTGTTGCCTATCGTTCTTTGTCATTCCCCCGAGTTTCCCGTTATTGTTGCCTATCGTTCTTTGTCATTCCCCCGAGTTTCTCGTTATTGTTGCCTATCGTTCTTTATCATTCCACCGAGCTTCCCGTTATTATTGCCTATCGTTCTTTATCATTCCCCCGAGTTTCCTGTTATTGTTGCCTATCGTTCTTTATCATTCCACCGAGCTTGCCGTTATTATTGCCTATCGTTCTTTATCATTCCACCGAGCTTGCCGTTATTGTTGCCTATCGTTCTTTATCATTCCACCGAGCTTCCCGTTATTGTTGCCTATCGTTCTTTATCATTCCCGAAGGTTTCCCGTTATTGTTGCCTATCGTTCTTTATCATTCCACCAGGCTTGCCGTTATTGTTGCCCATCGTTCTTTATCATTCGACCGAGCTTCCCGTTATTGTTGCCTGCTTCGTTCTTTTTATCATTTCCCCCAGGCTTCCGTTATTATTTGCCTATCGTTCTTTATCATTCCCCCAGTTTCCCGTTATTGTTGCCTATCGTTCTTTATCATTCCCCCGAGGTTCCCGTTATTGTTGCCTATCGTTCTTTATCATTCCCCCGAGTTTCCCGTTATTGTTGCCTATCGTTCTTTATCATTCCACCGAGCTTCCCGTTATTGTTGCCTATCGTTCTTTATCATTCCCCCGAGTTTCCCGTCTATCGTTCTTTATCATTCCCCCCGAGCTTCCTGTTATTGTTGCCTATCGTTCTTTATCATTCCCCCGAGGTTCCCGTTATTGTTGCCTATCGTTCTTTATCATTCCCCCGAGTTTCCCGTTATTGTTGCCTATCGTTCTTTATCATTCCACCGAGCTTCCCGTTATTGTTGCCTATCGTTCTTTATCATTCCCCCGAGTTTCCCGTCTATCGTTCTTTATCATTCCACCGAGCTTCCCGTTATTGTTGCCTATCGTTCTTTATCATTCCCCCCGAGTTTCCCGTTATTGTTGCCTATCGTTCTTTATCATTCCCCGAGTTTCCCGTTATTATTGCCTATCGTTCTTTGTCATTCCCGAGTTTCCCGTTATTGTTGCCTATCGTTCTTTGTCATTCCCCGAGTTTCTCGTTGGTATTTGCCTATCGTTCTTTATCATTCCACCGAGCTTCCGTTATTATTGCCTATCGTTCTTTATCATTCCCCGGTTTCCTGTTGTTATTGCCATATCGTTCTTTATCATTCCACCAAGCTTGCCGTTATTATTGCCTATCGTTCTTTATCATTCCCCCGAGGTTCCCGTTATTGTTGCCTATCGTTCTTTATCATTCCCCCGAGTTTCCCGTTATTGTTGCCTATCGTTCTTTATCATTCCCCCGAGCTTCCCGTTATTGTTGCCTATCGTTCTTTATCATTCCCCCGAGTTTCCCGTTATTGTTGCCTATCGTTCTTTATCATTCCCAGGTTCCATTATTGTTACCTATCGTTCTTTATCATTCCCCCGAGTTTCCCGTTATTATTTGCCTATCGTTCTTTATCATTCCCCCAGGTTTCCGTTATTGTTGCCTATCGTTCTTTATCATTCCCCAGGTTTTCCCGTTATTGTTGCCTATCGTTCTTTATCATTCCCCCGAGTTTCCCGTTATTGTTGCCTATCGTTCTTTATCATTCCCCCGAGTTTCCCGTTATTGTTGCCTATCGTTCTTTATCATTCCACCGAGCTTGCCGTTATTGTTGCTCATCGTTCTTTATCATTCGACCGAGCTTCCCGTTATTGTTGCCTATCGTTCTTTATCATTCCCCAGGCTTCCGTTATTGTTGCCTATCGTTCTTTATCATTCCCCGTTCCGTTATTGTGCCTATCGTTCTTTATCATTCCCCCGAGTTTCCCGTTATTGTTGCCTATCGTTCTTTATCATTCTGATTTCCAATTATTATTGCCTATCGTTCTTTATCATTCCACCGAGCTTCCCGTTATTGTTGCCTATCATTCTTTATCATTCCCAGGTTTCCGCCTATCGTTCTTTATCATTCCCCGAGCTTATTGTTGCCTATCGTTCTTTATCATTCCCACCGAGCTTCCCGTTATTGTTGCCTATCGTTCTTTATCATTCCCCCGAGTTTCCCGTTATTGTTGCCTATCGTTCTTTATCATTCCCCCGGCTTCCCTGTTATTGTTGCCTATCGTTCTTTATCGTTCCCGAGGTTCCGTTATTGTTGCCTATCGTTCTTTATCATTCCACCGAGCTTCCCGTTATTGTTGCCTATCGTTCTTTATCATTCCCCCGAGTTTCCCGTTATTGTTGCCTATCGTTCTTTATCATTCCACCGAGCTTCCCGTTATTGTTGCCTATCGTTCTTTATCATTCCCCCGAGTTTCCCGTTATTGTTGCCTATCGTTCTTTATCATTCCCCCGAGTTTCCCGTTATTGTTGCCTATCGTTCTTTATGATTCCACCGAGTTTCTCGTTATTGTTGCCCATAGTTTCCAATTGTTTTTTCACGAATTTTGTGGTGTACATTTTCTCCACCGATATCTATTGTCTGTTTACGTGTCGTCTAGTCTTTGTCGTTTCGTTTATTTAGATTATTAGCTCCATACTCTTCATCGGATTGTTCGTTGCCGACATTAGGGGAAAATTAAAGGTATGGAAGTTGTCCTTAACTATTCGTCCTGTGATCGTATTTTTACGGTTGGAAATAGGAGGGAAATCCGGCACTAGGGAAAGAATATTATCTTGAAACCAACCTTTTCACCTTTTCGGGAATTTTTTCAAACATTAAATAGCGCACAATCGGTCCAATTATTTTATTGAATACTCCATCCGAAATCTTAGTGGATATAAATATATTTTTTTTGTTCATTATTTCACTCGCAGCGTGAGAGCATCGAGATAAACGTGACACTATTCACAGTGGAGGGTACTGATGCTGCCGAAGAAATTGGCGTGATTTTATCAGGTATTTGCAATTGCCGCGAATCCACGTGCTGCAAGCTTCCTTCGTTGTAAAGTGAATTTTCACCACACCTGCACGGAAAGTACGACTTTCGGCCCCGTGCGTGAACGGGAAGTCGTACTTTCCGATCCAGGGGGTGGTGAAAAATAGTATACTACCCACGGGAGTGAAAAAGGCCATCCCAAACTGCGTTATTGCAACCCTCGCCTTCGGCTCGGGTGTCAATCTCACATGCAGTTTGGAATAGCCTACTTTCCCTCCCTAGGTGTGTAATACATATACTATTTTTTCGTAACCGCGAGCGCTGGATGTATCTCGGTGTACCACTCAAGGTAGCATGCACACGATTACGCAGACGATAATACATGGACATTAGTACATTTTCAGTCATGACAAAAAAATTCTCGCAAAACTGCTTTACCAATATCGTATAAATGCAAAGTGTCCCTGATGGTATATAATTTCATCACTGAATGCGAAATGAACCCCTAGCTCAGGAAATGAATTTTTATATAATCAGACAAAATTATATGTGTGAATAAACAAATTTTGTATAATCTTAAGACGAGAAAAAAAATGTCAATCTCGTTTCATGAACTCTGATGAATTTCGATAAGATTATGTTGAAGTATACAAAATTCAAACAAATCGTACGTCAGTTCAATTAAATCATCTTATCGGAAAACGTTCCTACTTTATTTCACAGAATTTCAGTGGATTACATGAAAACCATTTTCCCCGGAGTCTACGTGATTCAGTGAATGAAACATTTTTATTGTTTGATTGTTGGTCTTGAGTCTACAAGTTGAGACATCCAATACAGTTCAAGACAACATATACGTTGAAAAAAAAAACAACATCTTTGGAAAGTAAACTGTGCATGATGAGAAGTGTTTTCACGAAGAAAAATAACTCCTTGCAACCGACCACCTGTTGGAAGCAATTTAGTACTGCCCTGACAAAAGATGAAATGAAAAAAGGCATCTTGTCATAGAAATCAGTGCATTTAAATTAATCGGACATCTTTTTTCTAATGAAAAAGTGACCACTCTTTCAGCATGAATCGGTTGCTTCGAGCCAGATTGTTCTTCAAAACCCTTTGTCATATGATTACAGAGATACCGACTTTAAGATTCCCTGTTCCGAAGAAAAAAGAAAAAAAAATGAGTAACAACAATTGCTCAATAATGGTATGAATCAATGAATTCAATTACCATCATTAGGCTTTGGATAGCGCATCAAATTATTCAAACAGTATAGCAAACTTGATACTCTGCGGAGATTTATTTCTTTTTTTTCATTGTTTATATACTGCAGCATCACTTATTGTGTTATAAAAAGTTGGCTACAAAATCTATGCATCATCCTTCGTCTCGTCCGACTCATTTGCTTCTGCGTCGGACGCAAATGACATTTCAGGTTCGCATAGTACTGCTATGTCAGCGTCAAACACCTCCTCACAATCATCCTCTCTTTCCACAGCAGACAAATCATTGTCTGATATAGCGTTCTGTGGATCTTCTTCCTCTTCGACGTTGTATTGGGGGTTTGCACCTTCTGTCGCGCCACCTGTTTTGCGGTTAAGGTCGCAAATTTTGGCACTTATATGGGTGCCGACAAGATTTACCTCTAGGTCCGCTGCAACCTCGCCATATTTTTTTTTTGAGAACTAGCCAGTAGCGCAGTATATCTGTGTCATAAGAACGATCTCTATTGATACTTGGTTTTTAAGTTTCATGTAAACATAACACGAAACCTTATGAAGACAATAAAGTGATGCCAGCTACTTGATTGCATTCACGTTAAAGAAGAATAAAAGGGTTTAAACAAAATTTTGAATTACTCAAATCATTTTTGATGTGGAAAGTTGCTGGAGGAACTCTATATTGCAAGCAACAGATTTTGGTGGCTTAACAGTATTCACTGCACTGTGACTGCCAGTTATTCGAAGTAAAGTCGGTGAAAACATAAAAGTTTGACTCCATGAGGGTAGTGAAGACTGAGTGCAGCAACAGATTCAAAAGACTAATGATAAAATGTAATTTTTAAATTGTGTCGAGTTCGATAACAATTTTACTTTATATCAACATGTGAATGAAGTGCAGGACTGGACCACTGACAGAACGAAGAACGGCAAGTTTTTAGAGTTGATTCTCACCTTTTATGGCTAACAATTTGGTTGGATCCAATTTCTCGCGGGGAACAGGGTTATTGGCTCGTATTCGGTTCGACACAGCACCAGTCACAGAGCTCATCCGTAGGACTGGTGTGCTGAAGACGGCGCATGCCATGTTCTTCACAAATTATGCTGGCGTTTTACTCACATTTGAGATGGTATTGTAATTGTTGATTGTGATCCACTCGTCCTGACCGATATGTATCTATAGACCAAACAACATGAAGGTCATGATCAATTCAGATATTTGATAAGTCCTGGTCTGGCAATGAGTTGAATTCAATAATTGATGTACCCATTTGAGCTGAACCCAGAATACTATAATATAATACAATCTCAATTATACGTAGAACATACCAATTTTTTGTCAAGTCTTCGATAACCGACAGGCACCAGAGGGTCCCCTGCACTATGCACTTGTTGCGCATTCAATGGGCGGTGCAGCTGTTTCAGATCACCCATGACAGCTGTAAGATAAATTTAACCATGTAATCTCATACGAAGCTCTGACCAGGTTTGCGAGTATCAAATGCACAATCATGATCAAACTTAAGCTGTTGAAAAATTATTGTGTTCAATTTGCATTTAAAATTCAAGAAGCATACTTTTGTAGGCCAAAAAAGGTGTTTTTTTCGAGACCCCGCATGCATATGAAAACATCGGAGTTATAATAAAACATGAATCACTCTGGTACGTAGTACTATACTCTAGTTTCAGTCATATAGATTCAGCATCCATGACAAAACTCAAAGACTTCAGTTCCCGCTTTCAATGTGAAATCAGGGGTGTGCTGAAGATATATTGACACATGAGTGTATGTACGTCGAAATATCATTATATTTTACTGATTTAAATGTGGAAAAATTATTTGATCCAGGTGATAAATAACTTAAATGATGATACAACATAATTTAAAATCAGAAATGGCTTAAGATTTGAATTACAAACAAAGGTTATGTTGATGTACCTAGTCCGGATTCTGATGGTGAAAGTACCCACTATACGTAATACCATAAACCATACACTGCATACTTACATCTAAGGTGTTCGAGTTCACCAGCGACTGTTTCTTGTGATTTGATTACAGTTTGCTGCAATCCCATGTTCAAGTTGGTGATTTCCTTCAATTGATCTTTTAAATCACGTTGTACACGTATGTACTCCGCGTTACTTTTTTTTAGTCGAACATTTTCGAGAGTGATTTCCTTAAGTTTTTCTTTCAGGACTTTCATACCATTATTGTTCTGAAAAACAGTGACATCAGTAAGATTCAATATCTTCCATTATAGAAACGATTATCGAAATGTTTTGTACGAGAATACATTATAATAATACAAATTTTAGGTCTGCGTAGGAAAGCGTAAACGTCACTAAAGCTGTAAGAAGGTCGTAACTATACTCACAATTAGAGACGATTTTTCTCTCTGACCATGGTTAAATCCCTCAACGGGCTGATTTAAATAGAATTGATTCTGATTGTCAATGTCCTGATAATTTATAGTGTTTCAATCGCAGACATAGCATGGTGGCGACAAGTTCATTGAAATGGAATTCCCTGACTTTTCCATGAAATTTCTTGCCACAAATGCCTTAGTCCCGTATATCTAAGTGCATGAAAACCAAGAATTTTCCGACCTGGACTTTAACAAGTGTGATTCTAGTACATTAGGATTATGTTTCGGAAATTATATATAGAATTTGAGTTGACGCTGGGATACAAGATACCATCTATGATTCAAATATTTATCACAAAGAACAAGTACAAGAAAAAATTCCCTGTGGATCAGTGGAATTCCCTGTTTTTTTTCCCGGACTTTTCCCGAAAATGAAAATTCCCCGAGTATTCCTGGTTTCCCTGCCCAGTCGCCACCATGCGTAGGTAGGTATTCTATGTAAGCTAAAATATTTTATACGTTTGCGTAAGCTTATATATTTTAAACGTGTGCGAGCCTGGCTGCTCATAACGCTGAGCTCACCTCCAGACTTGGAAGTGTGGAGCGAAATGCACTGAACCAAGACCTATTGATCTCGGGTGTCCCAGAGGTCGAGAATGAGAACCTCTTCGCTGTGATGCACTCGCTTGCTACCCTTCTCGATGTCAATCTCATGGATACTGATATACGTGAAGTCTATCGACGTAAGAGCACCAGAGCCAGCAATAAACCGCGCTCGATCCTAGTTCGACTTCATTCCACTGGATGCAGAAATCGTGTTTTCGCTGCGAAGAGAGCTAAGGGGTCTATCTATGCAGATGAACTTGGAATCCAGGGAGACCATGCTCACACTCCCGTATTTGTGAACGAACATCTTTCTCCGAGTCTTGCTAACCTCCTGCAGAAAGTTCGAGTCAGCGCAAAGAGACAGGGATATTCTTTCATCTGGGCAAGGGGTGGAGCCATTCACGTAAAGCGGGATGCTTCCTCCGAGCTGATCATCATTTACACAGAAGACGAGCTATCCAAATTAGCTGCTGATGGTGCACATGCCCGTGTCGCTGCAGCCCAGAGCTCTGGTTCAGTTACCACGGGCTCAAGTCGTCCAATTTGACCTTCCTTCCCTCCCTCGGGCACCGTTAGTCTTGTCCAGGTGCCTACCACCTCAACAACCTCCTGCTTCTCATCGCCGCAGAACCTCAAGATTGCGCACCTTAATGCCAACTCGCTGTTGGGTCATATAGATGAATTTCGATTATTTTTTGTAAATAGCAATTATCACATCATATCTGTATCTGAGACTTGGCTCCACCCTGCTATTCTTGATGATCTCGTGTCCATTCCTGACTTTTGCCTCATACGAAATGATAGACTCGGTAAGCGAGGCGGTGGGGTTGCCTGTTATGTACATAAATCTCTAGAATGCAAACTTCTTGTAGCTTCCCCTCCCGCCTTCTCGAACTCTCCTGAGTTTGTAATTATTGAGGTCAAGGCAAACTCATCCAAAATTCTGTTCTCGTCGATCTATCGTAGACCCAAGGGTCTATTCTTCGACGGTTACCTTGAATCGCTCAGCGGGCTCAGTCACAGGTACAGGGATATTATTATCTGCGGTGATCTGAACTGTAATCTGAGCGGTCATAATTCGGAAGCCAATCACCTACGCGATTTGATCGACTCTCACTCTTTCTTTCTTGCCCCACACGGCAATACCTATCATACGTCGCACTCGGACTCGTGGCTGGATGTCGCGATTATCGACTCCCCTGATAAGTTGATATCATTCGCTAAGTCTTTGGTTCCGTTTATTGCCGGTCATGACATGATTGAATTCGAATTTAAGGTGGCTGTACCTATATTTTCTTGTAGTGTAAGTACGCGGCGCGACTTCAGACGGTGTGACTCGCTAGCCCTCAGCAACTCTCTTGCAGAAAACTTATCCGAAGCTGAGCCGATGTCGGTTGAGAATGTTGACGCCGCAGTCAAGGCTCTCTGTAGTGCGATTACGGCTGCCTTGGATGTACATGCTCCTTTATCCTCTAGTTTAGCTGTTAAGTCCCCTGCTCGGTGGATGACGACCGAAATCAAAAAGCGTATAAAGCTGAGAAATCAGCTTTATGCATCGGCGAAACGCTCAAGTTCGATCCAAATGTTTGAAAACTACCGTACATTACGTAAAGCCATTAAAGCTGAAATTAGGCTAGCTAAGAATAACTATGTCAAAGGACGCCTTATCAACCTTAGGTCCCCTACCAGTGTCTGGTCGGAGTTGAGGCGATTGGGTCTTATCAACGCACCTGCATCATCTCCTCTCCATCATTTCTCTGCTCAAGATCTTAATCTTTACTACTCCTCTGTTACGAGCGTCCACTCGCCTTGTTCCTCCGCTGACCTTTCTCTGATCCTACGGAGCCAACCCCAAACGGTGGAGTCCCGCTTCTCGTTCTCACCTGTCCAGACCGATCAGGTCCTACGTATCTTATCCAGCTACGTTGCTAAATCGCGTGGTCGAAGTCCTGACGGTGTACAATTGTATCATCTAAAAAATGTATTGCCGACTCTGGCCCCGCAGCTTGCACGGTTGTTTGATATTTCCCTTCGCTCAGGGGTGTTTCCAGCCACCTGGAAGCAGGCCTTTATTGTTCCACTTAGCAAAATAAATCCTCCGCCTTCGACTGCTGATACCCGACCGGTTGCCAATTTGTCTCACGCTTCTAAGGTACTGGAAAGGCTGGTAGCTAACCAAGTCTCAACATATCTTGAACAAAACTCGATTCTCGATTCCAGGCAGTCCGGGTTTAGGAAAAATCACGGCACGCAGCCGGCTCTACTTAGGGTATTAGACGATGTTAAAAGGGCAGTTGATGAGAGACGCGTTACTGTTTTGTTGCTCTTCGACTTCAGTAAGGCTTTTGACAGTATTAACCATCGTCTACTGCTAGCTAAGTTAAGGTCGATTGGGTTTGATAATGGTGCTATGGAATGGTTCCACTCCTACCTTACGGGTAGGACCCAAGCTGTCCAGGATCTGGTGGGGGGTCACTCTGACTTCTTGCCCAACCTGTCCGGCGTTCCCCAGGGTTCCGTCATTGGGCCTCTTCTATTCCTCATTTTCATCAATGATATCGGGTCCATCCTACAACACTCGAGCCATATGATCTTTGCTGACGACCTACAAATATACCTGCATGCCCCGCCTCAGGATATCTGCGACGCCGTTGCGAGGATAAATGCCGACGCTAAGTCTGTCACTGATTGGGCCAGTCGTAATGGTCTTTTACTCAACGTCGGTAAGACTAAGGCCATAGTCCTTGGTAGCTTGGGCTATCTTTCCGAATTAGCGCGGACAGTTGTTCCTCCGATCACTATTGATGGTCGAGTGGTGCCGTATGTGGACAGTGTCCGAAATCTAGGACTCTATATGTCGGCTAATTTATCATGGAATCTTCATGTGGCTCAGGTTTCTAGGAGGGTTTACGCGTCATTACATAGACTCAAACACCACAGCGAGCTTCTCTCGCCCCAGGTTAAAACTTTCTTGGTCTCTGCCTTGATCCTTCCTCATATTGACTATTGCAGCCTGGCTTACGCTGATCTAACTGACTACCTAAATGCCAAGTTGCAAAAACTCGTAAACAGTGGGGTCCGGTTCATTTTCAACCTGAGGAGGGATGCCCATATATCGCCGTATCGCGCTAGGCTTGGCTGGCTGACGGTTTCTGATCGACGTCTTTACCTTCTCGGGTCCGCCCTGTATCAGGTTCTTCAAACCGCTTTGCCTAATTACCTTCGGGAACTTTTCGTTGAACGTGATCCTGCCGTCCGTCAGTCCGCCAGACTAGCTCAGGCTGGGCACTCGTCGATGTTCCAAATTCCTTTCCATAGGACTTCTGTCTATCGCAACTCATTTGCGCTCTCGGCTATGTATCTCTGGGACAGTCTCCCTGTCTCAGTCAAGTCCGCCCCTTCATTAGAGGTCTTCAAATCTAGACTCCGAACTCATTTCCGCGCCGGAGGCGCGAGGCCGCTTGCAAATTAGTTGTGAATCCAGAACGCGAACCCCCTTTAGGGTGATATAATCTAGTTCCTTCCTGACCAGCTTAAGTCTCTATTCTAAATTAGTTCTTATCTACTCATTTATTATTTCCACCTTATCTTATTCTACCCTAATCCGTTATTCCTATAGTTAGTTACCTGTTAATATTTATAAATTTATCATTATATTGTATGCTGCTTGTATCTATTCTTAACATCATTGTATTTTTTTGCCCTACGCCCTCTTTGGGTAAGGCATAATAAAAGTTATTCTATTCTATTCTATTCTAAAATATTTTATAAAACTGTAGGCAGTATCCAAAGAGATATTTTACCACGTCTGGCATTTTCCCGCTTGAATTCTTGGGAACCGCTTGGCCAAGACCGGTTGGCAACTCGCTTTTGGATTTAGCCCCTTTCATTCCATTTTTGCTATCAGGGCCAAGTTTGTCATCTTCATTTTCAGCTTGATGCTCACTGCATTCGCGGTCATCATCAGCAGCAGCATTGGACATAGGCAGCTCAGGTTCGACGTTCTATAATATTGAAATAAACATTAGGTATATCAATATCAATTCGAACAGTACATGTACATACATAACTATATTCTTCTTAAGATTTTTCGGGAAGTGTTTGATATAAAATTAATTCTGATGATATCTCTAATTCTGAATGTATGTTTCAATAGCATGCGGAGCACCAACACGTGTACAATATTCCAAGTAAGCTCAAGTATTTGCTTCGATGTAGGCAGTATCCCAAGTAAGAGTTTACCTACCCCATACAACATTCTATTGGTTGTATTGGCAGCAGCTGTTTGGCGACCACGATCGATTGTCGGTTTCTTTTTTTCACTGGGATCCTTAACCCTGGTGGCACTGCTTTCAGCTCTAGCACTTTTTTTTCCTTTTATAGCATCAGGTCCAAGTTTGTCTTCTTCAATGACGACTGATTGCTCACTGATCTTTTTGTTAGTGTTGGGTCTGAATATGGACTGAGGTACTTCATTCTATATCACAATTAGCATTACATTGATATATGTATATATATATACATATATATTCAAACATGAACATGTACAGTGATCTTGCTTTGAAGTGGTATTGAAAGCTGCAGTGAATTCATATTTGGGTGAAGATACATTAATATACTAATAGAAAACTAGAGTTATTCGTCTATTTCTTCACCTCACTGATTTCCACTTCTTCGACTGCCGTACTTTCATCATCTATCTTCTGGACGGATGGTTTCTTTGGCGCCTCTTTCTTTGGTTTTTCCTGTAACAAATTCCATCCTGTAGACTCCAAAGTAAATGCAGTACAAAGTGTTAGCAACCATGATGCATAGGATACATTCAATGAGACCATGTGATTGATACTGATAAACTAGTGAAAAATAAAGGTTGGTCAAACTTGATTGCGAGGCTGAAATATGTCACTCATCGAACAGTACTCATCATCTGAATATCATGACGTCTTGTTTTTGTTAAAAATATCGATCTCAAGGTAGTAAATAGGCGGAAGGAAATATTCCACAGAAATGTATTGAATAAAACCTACTATTTGTTTTTTCGTCGACGTCAGAAGTGGCTCTTTTTTAGGAACGCTGTTTTTTTTCACCACTGTCTTTACGCTCACGATTTTAGGCTTACTCTTGGTACCTACCGCAGCCTCATTTCTATTCTTCCTTTCACCAATTGGCTGAAGTGGCAATCCCTCATCGTGTCGTACTGGATTTTTCTGTACATGTATGCAACATATAAGATATTTCAAATGTTTTCATAAATTCAAATTGAAGACGTTGAGTCACAGTCATGGTCTAAACGTGTAGTGCAATTGCAGTTCAAGGTAGAATATATATTTTCCTATTTTTTTCTCTTTCATTTTCTTCAATATATGTATACTCATTTTCACTGTATTTTTGGCAAAATGGGGGGCGAAACACCAGCGGGGTAGAAATTTCAGCTTTCTCAGAAACAGTTTTGTACAATACGAATGTTTTGAGACGGATATCGCAAATAATCAGTCGAAAATTTCCATGAAAAATCTAATCCAAAATTTTGAGTGGAACAAACACCTGACCCGTGTTTTGTTTTTAAACAAATGTTACCCTTGTCGGAAGGCTAAAACTTGATGGAGATTTATTCTTCATTTTTTGAAGTTGATCTGGGGAGTGCTTGCCAAAAAATTCGTATGTACCCTAAATGAGATCCACCCCCTTTTTTACTGTTATCTCAACTGTTAAGTGACGACGAATTATGATTTTAACAATTTCATCTGTGTTTTAGAACACTTAACAAGTAGATCGCTCCCAGATCGGTTGAAGAAACGACAAGGTAAAGACATTAATCGGAAAATTGAGGGAGCGGGAGTTAGTTTGGAATTCGTCATACCTTCTGTTGTACCACTTTTCGTGAAAAAGAAGTACGTGTGTAGTGACGTACCAACAGTCTCTCACAGTTCTTTTGGCGCCAGAGGTTTTAACGGAGCTAAAAATTTCATACTTTCCTTATCTGAAAACTACTGCAAGGAAATTGAGATTGCACATCGTTGAATCATTTCAAAATGAGAAGAACTTTGAGTTTTATTTTCAAGCATGCGATGAATTTTTCTTTGTGGTTTATATTGCTGTTTTTCATTAATGTCAGTAACTAAATAGCATTCCATAGTGAACTGCCCACACGGCACGTTATATTTCAGAAATATTTCGAAATGTTTCAATGTTTCAGATTCATAACATAACTTGAGAATATTTCTGAAACGTTGCTGATAGATGTCAACAGCAATATAACATTTTCAACATTACCGAAATGTTTCCGCAATATTCCAGATGTAACATAACATTTTCATTATTTCAGAAACGTTCCTGACAGATGTCAATAGCCATATAACATTTTTCATGTTACTGAAACGTTGTGGAAATATGTCGGTTGAAACGCACATTTCCATAATTTTTGCAATATTTCCGCAATATTTCGGATGCGACATAACGTTTTGTATGTTGCTGGAACGTTGCTGAAATATGTCGATTGGAACACACATTTTCATGATTTTTGCCATTTTTCCGAAACATTACAGATGCGATATTACATTTTTTATATTTCTGAAACGTTGCGGAAATATGTCTGTTCGAACGCACATTTTCATAATTTTCGCAATGTTTCTGTAACATTTCGGATGCAATATAACATCGTCACTATTTCTGAAGTGTTACGGAAATATGTCGATTGATTCTAAGTCTACATAACATTGTGATGTCTCATTCATGTATCTGATACATATCTGTTACGTAACAACAAGTTCGAAGTATCGCCACATAGCGGCGCACTATTCTCGCAAGTGAAATGTGCCCGGTGTTATAATAGGTAGGCGACTGTTGGGCAGTGTTGGGTAGCTTCTTATGCGATCGAAGTTGATCGCTATATCTCATCGTGGGTTATACTCACGATCAGTTTTGTTTTATATTGGATTCTACGGAAAAACCGTCAGAGAATTCAAATTAAAAAAAAAAAACAGAATAATAATTCAAACAGAATATTTTTTTATATCCTCGGTACTAATGCAATGTCGTCGACAAATGTGAGTATCATATCATATCGCTGAAACATAGAATTGTTATGTTATCGACATTTAGGAATGTTACGTTGTCGATAAATATCAGAAACATGTCTGAAAGATGTCCGAAAATATTTCAGAAATATGTTAGAAACATGTCTGAAATATGTGTGGAAACATTTCAGAAATGTGTCAGAAACAGTGGAAAAGATCAAAGAAATATTTCAGGCATATAACTGAAGTATAACCGGGATACATGGCAGAAAGATTTCGGATATGTTACTGAGATATTTCTGAAATATTCAAGAAATATTTCAGAAATGTGTCAGAAGTGTAAAGTTGGTTATATCGCGGACATTTACACATTTCTGAAATGTTTCCGAAACATTTCAATGAAATATAACATGTTTCAGATGAATCATACCTGAAATATTTCTGAAATATAAAGTGCTGTGTGGGTGCCTACCGCTCCTTCCTTACACATGACTTGACACATTGAAATTATATTCATTACACTCACATATGCAATTGCACGATTTTAGCATCGAAAAAAAAGATCAGCACAGTACGCTACGGGCTTAAACGATTTGACGTCGTTAATGAAAAGGTAACCATTTTTGTACAAACACAATATTACTACTAATCTTCAGTCACAATCAAATGAACTTTCGAAATATACTAGACTATGTCATGATTCAGTCAATTCTTTGCATTTTCAGATATATCTCGGCTTAGATTATTTTATCGGAAAGGACGGTTGGACAAACACAATGCGCCAGAATCCACAAACTTTCATCCGAGACGTAGCTACCATTATTTGGCAAGAGGAGGGAATTTTGAACCGCTGTTTCGATAAAACTAAAGTATCTGTAGTATTCAGAGGCAGATCACCGAGGAAAGAATTCGAATCGGACAAAATGCAATTGTTAGAAGGTACAATATTCATTTCACGATATCACGTATCGTGTCTGTCTTTCAATATCCATATTTGAACCACTAACTATTTGCGTTTTGAATTTCAGAGTTACTGGATCATTACCTGAAATATCACGGGTACTCTGTGAGAGATTCAGCCAAGCACATGCAGAGTATCACGCCGACATTAGCGCGATTCGTTCAAGATACAAGAAAACCCTACAAACACCTGGTCCAAAGACAATTACTTTTCCCGGAATAAAAAAAAAAAAAAAAACATGATCATCAAAATATGAATAAAATATAAATAAGAATATTATCATAACATTGTCTTTTCATTTGAAAAAAAGTCGGCTCACCTAAGCTTTCATTCCATTTTCGATTGAAAATCTATCCACGATCACGGGATCTGACGTGAAATCTTAGTTGAAATGCGACATGCGATCTGAGATGAGATACAAGATGAGATCTCATCTTCAATCCGATATGAGATCTGTTGCAAGATCGCACATGAGATCTCAGAACCTTGACTCAGTTCAAATTCGTTACAAGAATCTCAGGTAAGATCTCATTGGTGCCAATATGAGATCTTGTAATGGGCTCATATCAGAATTCATCTGAGATCTTTTATCAGATCTCATCCCAATATTTTCAGTAGGGGTGCTCTTTTCGCATGGACCTCCGTGCGTTTATAATACGGAGGTAACCGTGCGTTCAGCGCATCGCTCTCGTGCGTTCAGCGCATCGCTCTCGTGCGTTCAGCACATCGCTCTCGTGCGATAATCGCATCGGTGCATGCCTTTCTCGCATGGGACACTTTCATACTAAAATCGCATCGATTCATGCTAGAGTAGTATGAATCGATACGATTTTAGTATGGCACCCCTGTTGCGAATATCGCATGGTACATTCCCATGCGATATTCGCAACAGATTTCTTTCCGTGTGAAGATGAACAAAATCAACCAGGATGCAGTGGTCCATCTGCAATAATCGCAGTTGACGGTGGAAAGGGCGATCGCCCGAAAAGAAAAGAAAGTCAAGTGATTAAGCAGGTGGCAATTGAACATGGTCATCGGAAGTTACGCAGACGACTAGCGTCAGAAAATTCAAACAATGATGAAGTGTCAGCAGAAGGTAACACATTCATCATTTCAATCCACAAAATGTTTCACGACCACAATAATAATGAATAATTCAATACAGTTGATGATGAGGATGAAGACGGTGAGCAAGAAATACAGGGAAGACGGATTCGACTGGAACCCATAAACAAACAGAGAAAGAGAAGTATGATTACTCATCGGAGGATTCAGTACCAGAGTAGCCTAACCCACACTGTCCATAAGGCCTCTTTCGTACGACTTACCAAATGTAAGATGAGCCTGATTGACAATATGGGCATTGTGAGGCTACTCTGGCATTGAACCATTCAGTTATGATGTAAACAAGAAAAGCAGAGTGGAAAATTAACTTTGCCATTCACAAAATTTTTCATTTATGGTGGAAAAATCTTTATGTACTGAGAAATGCTTCTTTAAGTAGTGAACTTTCCGGAAAAGTCAGCATACGCTATGTTTTCGATATGAAGAATGTGCTATACTAATGGCATGTTTCATTCAAACAATTTTCGTCCCACAAATTAGTAGTTTTCGCAAACTTTGTTGAGACGGTTATCACTACATCCCATATAAATTCATGTTAACTTTAGCCAATAAGGTATTCGAAGTTTGATTCAAAAACAATAATCGTCACGGAAAAAGTAATTCGATGCATTGTTTTCTTCCCACCCAGATAATGTGGCTATTCGATTGAAGAGAAAAATATCTAGAGATATTACTGAGGCTTTGCAGTTTTACAATGATGGGGAAGTTGACAATTATGGACGAAAACTATATGATATCACTGACGATAAGGTAAGCTCGTCGAATGTTAATATACGTTATACTTACCATATTAATATTTGAAAATCGAGATTCTCATTTGCGTGCTCAAAAATAAGTTTAAAAATTGTTTGATTATAGATCTACTTGGGCGAAGAAATGCAGATGTCCGTTCATAGGTGGTATTTGATACAACTGAATAAGCCAACCATCTTTTTTAGACATCTAGTGGAAATGATCTGGGGCAAAACAAAACTGATGAATCGGTGTCAAAATCTCAGTAAAGTGACAACACGATTGAGCGACCGTTCTCCAGTGAAAGTACTGACACCGGAAAAAAAAAGACTTTCATACAGTTATTAGAATTTGATTTTATATCATTACTTAAATCGTTTATCATGCGGTTAACCTTTTTTTCTTCCTAGAATTGTATAGTGATTTCTTGGAGACCAAAAAAATTGCAGGAAAAGAAAGAATGAGGCTGCTGCGGGGAGTACCGGAACTCTATTCCAAGAAAATCCATTATCTACGATCCCAATATTACGAATAAAGCAATTATCCCGCCACAGAAAAAAATGTGATAAAATATTTCGAATTATTATTATTATTAAGGAGTAGAAGGTATCGATCAAGTCGAGTCAGTAGTCAATCGGTTTAACGTTTCGGCAACGGGTTTGTTGCCCTCTTCAGAAACTATTTATTGGAATGTGTAATAAGTATGAATATACATGCAATAGAGAAAACATAGAACAAAAGAAGAGTATTTAATCATTACCCGTGACAATTACGGAGAGACCTCATATATCTATAGAAAATACGGACATGATGTATGGGAGTTGTCGTTGCTGTAACGAGAGATCGGAATTAGCCAGAATGATAGGTTATAAGTGTCAACTAGAGACGAACCTGGTTAGAAATTTCAAAGCAATGCTTTCTTCCTTTTTCTTTTTAGGGACGTCATGGTTTTGTCGTCAATGAGTCAAATTCGAACACCGATGGTCAGTAGTTAAAATACTGTAGTTACACACTGGGTAAAAAAACGATTAAAATTGGTTCCAAGAAAAAGGAAAGAACACCGTCGTGTTGTTGTGAGGACGTTCTGGCCCGGTATCGTTAGCCCACAACGAGACTACCAGAGCGAGAAGTGAGAACAGCTGTATAGGGATCGATAAGTGTACAATCGTCTCGATAATAAATATTACGGGTCGATATGGTGGCACGAATTCAAATCGAAGAACTCGTAGCAGCAAGGACATTACACGTGTTATTAAGAGCAACTTTTTGATCTAACCCTATGTAATAAGTGGCTATAAGGGGCATGTAGTTTTTTTGTGTCTTCCTGTTTGTTTAAGGAGCGTGATTGGAGCCGAATGTGGATCATTTCCGATGTGAGTCGTTTATTCCAAGAGGGCTCTTTATCTAAGATTTTGACATTGTCCCAGTCAAAGGAATGATTATGTTCTTTTTGATGTTCAGAAACAACTGTGTGGAGACTAGAGTCTTTTTTGATGTTGGAACGATGTTCCTTGATGCGGGTTTCTAAAGCCCGCTTGGTCTGACCCACATATGAAGCATCACAATTCTTACAGTTAATCTTGTAAACAACGTTGGTCTGAGCAGTTGTTGGGAGCCGGTCTTTCCCTTTGACAACGATGTTGGATAGGTTATTACTGATCGTTGGTATGGCTGACATCTTGGCCTTTTTTAGAGTACTGCCGAATCGTTCGAAAAAGCCTTTGAAATAAGGCAAAGGGATGAAACTAAGAGGACGTGTACGCGTATTGTCATTTATAGATAGAAAGGATGTTTTTTCTTGGGGGTCTGTCAATGTGATGGCGGGACAGGTGGAACTTTTTTTGTTACGTATGTGATGTAGGCGTTTGTCTATGAGTTTTTTATAGAATGAGGTTGGGTAATTGTTGTTGAGTAACAAAGACTCAACCAGTTCTAGATTCTCATGGTGGAATTTGACGTGAGACAATGTGATGGCTCTATCTACCAGGTTGAAGACCATTGCTCGTTTTTGTGATAGGGGATGTGACGAGTTGAAGTGTAGGAAACGACCTGAGAACGTAGGTTTTCTGAACCAGTTTGTTATGATTGTGTTACCCTCTCTTATGAGGGAAACGTCAAGAAAACTAATTGTTTTGTCCACCTCTAATTCTGTGGTGAATTGTAATCTCGGATGGTAAGAGTTGAATTCCAGCAGGGTTTTTTCGACTTTGTTCTTGGGGATGCACATGATAATATCATCAACATATCGAAAGTAAAAAATTGGTTGGTGATCCAATTTGGCTAAGCAGTCTCTTTCCAAATCCACCATGACCATGTCCGAAAAAATGGGTGAAACCGGAGACCCCATGGGTGTGCCAAAAATTTGTTTGTAGAAGGTGTCATTGAATTGAAAGTAGGTGTTGTCCATTAAGAAGTTAGTGACGGCCAGTAGCTCGCTCAGGGGCATTGTCGTGTGTTTGGAGATGTGGGAGTATCTATTTTCTAGAGCCTTTTTCACCAGTTCAATAGGAATATTAGTGAAAAGAGAAGTGACGTCCAAAGACATTAAAATGTGGTCCTCAGGGATGTGTGTTGTTTTTAGTTTGTTGATCAAGTCTGTGCTGTTTTTTATATGTGAAGGAGCAGCCGGAATGCTACGGGTTAATAAGTTGCACAGGAATTTTGAGATGTAATAGGTAGGACTCCCTATGGAGGAAACGATAGGTCTAAGGGGGGAATGCTTTTTGTGTATTTTTGGAAGGCCGTAACACCTTGATAATACAGTGTCGGTTTGGGTCATGGCGTTCCTCTTTAGTTTGTATGGAAAGTAATCATTATCATTCCAACGGTTGATTATACGATAGCATGCTTTTTGGAGCGGGGGTAGGGGATTTTTTGTGACCGTCCTGTAAGTTAGTTCATCTGAGAGAAGTGCGGACATTTTGAGATTGTACTGTGATTTGTTCATGGCTACTGACACGTTGCCTTTGTCAGCGTGTGTGAAGAAGACATCAGGGTTATCTTTAAGAAAGGTGCGTGTGATTTTCAATTTATGTGCAAATATGCGGTCATCGATGGATATGTGTTTGTTGGATTTCGAGTAGTGGTGAATGTTGTCGATGAGTTTTTCACGTAATTCTTTTTTCAATTCGGTTGGAAAGCTTTGTGTATCAATGACATTCTCTACGTTCTTTATAATGTGAATACTGGTTTTTAGATCCATTGGGACTTTGGGTGAATACTTTTGTCCTAGTGAGACAATGTCAATAACCTCTTGTGGGACTGTGTCTTCTGAGAGATTGACGAACCACGGGTTCGGTGTTGTAGTAATTGTACCGAGGGTGTAGCTCGGTCGTGAATCTGAATTTATGGGTACGAATAGCCGTTTAGAGGTCTCGAGTGCCTCAGATAACAATTTGTCGAACTTTTTTTCGTGTGTGTTTAGGTATTGGGATTTTTCATTTTCTTTCTTTGTTTCTTGTGTGGAGAAAAAACGTTTGTACGTTTCAATAGGTAGTGTTTCTTTGATTTCAGTAGTTGTGGTGTCAAGTTGTTTGTTCAGAAAGTTTGCTTCCACATAAATGTCAATAACCTCTTGTGGGACTGTGTCTTCTGAGAGATTGACGAACCACGGGTTCGGTGTTGTAGTAATTGTACCGAGGGTGTAGCTCGGTCGTGAATCTGAATTTATGGGTACGAATAGCCGTTTAGAGGTCTCGAGTGCCTCAAATAACAATTTGTCGAACTTTTTTTCGTGTGTGTTTAGGTATTGGGATTTTTCATTTTCTTTCTTTGTTTCTTGTGTGGAGAAAAAACGTTTGTACGTTTCAATAGGTAGTGTTTCTTTGATTTCAGTAGTTGTGGTGTCAAGTTGTTTGTTCAGAAAGTTTGCTTTCTGAACAAACGTCAAATTGAAAAAAGAATTACGTGAAAAACTCATCGACAACATTCACCACTACTCGAAATCCAACAAACACATATCCATCGATGACCGCATATTTGCACATAAATTGAAAATCACACGCACCTTTCTTAAAGATAACCCTGATGTCTTCTTCACACACGCTGACAAAGGCAACGTGTCAGTAGCCATGAACAAATCACAGTACAATCTCAAAATGTCCGCACTTCTCTCAGATGAACTAACTTACAGGACGGTCACAAAAAATCCCCTACCCCCGCTCCAAAAAGCATGCTATCGTATAATCAACCGTTGGAATGATAATGATTACTTTCCATACAAACTAAAGAGGAACGCCATGACCCAAACCGACACTGTATTATCAAGGTGTTACGGCCTTCCAAAAATACACAAAAAGCATTCCCCCCTTAGACCTATCGTTTCCTCCATAGGGAGTCCTACCTATTACATCTCAAAATTCCTGTGCAACTTATTAACCCGTAGCATTCCGGCTGCTCCTTCACATATAAAAAACAGCACAGACTTGATCAACAAACTAAAAACAACACACATCCCTGAGGACCACATTTTAATGTCTTTGGACGTCACTTCTCTTTTCACTAATATTCCTATTGAACTGGTGAAAAAGGCTCTAGAAAATAGATACTCCCACATCTCCAAACACACGACAATGCCCCTGAGCGAGCTACTGGCCGTCACTAACTTCTTAATGGACAACACCTACTTTCAATTCAATGACACCTTCTACAAACAAATTTTTGGCACACCCATGGGGTCTCCGGTTTCACCCATTTTTTCGGACATGGTCATGGTGGATTTGGAAAGAGACTGCTTAGCCAAATTGGATCACCAACCAATTTTTTACTTTCGATATGTTGATGATATTATCATGTGCATCCCCAAGAACAAAGTCGAAAAAACCCTGCTGGAATTCAACTCTTACCATCCGAGATTACAATTCACCACAGAATTAGAGGTGGACAAAACAATTAGTTTTCTTGACGTTTCCCTCATAAGAGAGGGTAACACAATCATAACAAACTGGTTCAGAAAACCTACGTTCTCAGGTCGTTTCCTACACTTCAACTCGTCACATCCCCTATCACAAAAACGAGCAATGGTCTTCAACCTGGTAGATAGAGCCATCACATTGTCTCACGTCAAATTCCACCATGAGAATCTAGAACTGGTTGAGTCTTTGTTACTCAACAACAATTACCCAACCTCATTCTATAAAAAACTCATAGACAAACGCCTACATCACATACGTAACAAAAAAAGTTCCACCTGTCCCGCCATCACATTGACAGACCCCCAAGAAAAAACATCCTTTCTATCTATAAATGACAATACGCGTACACGTCCTCTTAGTTTCATCCCTTTGCCTTATTTCAAAGGCTTTTTCGAACGATTCGGCAGTACTCTAAAAAAGGCCAAGATGTCAGCCATACCAACGATCAGTAATAACCTATCCAACATCGTTGTCAAAGGGAAAGACCGGCTCCCAACAACTGCTCAGACCAACGTTGTTTACAAGATTAACTGTAAGAATTGTGATGCTTCATATGTGGGTCAGACCAAGCGGGCTTTAGAAACCCGCATCAAGGAACATCGTTCCAACATCAAAAAAGACTCTAGTCTCCACACAGTTGTTTCTGAACATCAAAAAGAACATAATCATTCCTTTGACTGGGACAATGTCAAAATCTTAGATAAAGAGCCCTCTTCGAATAAACGACTCACATCGGAAATGATCCACATTCGGCTCCAATCACGCTCCTTAAACAAACAGGAAGACACAAAAAAACTACATGCCCCTTATAGCCACTTATTACATAGGGTTAGATCAAAAAGTTGCTCTTAATAACACGTGTAATGTCCTTGCTGCTACGAGTTCTTCGATTTGAATTCGTGCCACCATATCGACCCGTAATATTTATTATCGAGACGATTGTACACTTATCGATCCCTATACAGCTGTTCTCACTTCTCGCTCTGGTAGTCTCGTTGTGGGCTAACGATACCGGGCCAGAACGTCCTCACAACAACACGACGTTGTTGTTGTGAGGACGTTTGTTCAGAAAGCAGTTTGTTCGATGCTTTAGGATGTGTTCTATAGGATGTGTTCTTTCCTTTTTCTTGGAACCAATTTTAATCGTTTTTTTACCCAGTGTGTAACTACAGTATTTTAACTACTGACCATCGGTGTTCGAATTTTACTCATTGACGACAAAACCATGACGTCCCTAAAAAGAAAAAGGAAGAAAGCATTGCTTTGAAATTTCTAACCAGGTTCGTCTCTAGTTGACACTTATAACCTATCATTCTGGCTAATTCCGATCTCTCGTTACAGCAACGACAACTCCCATACATCATGTCCGTATTTTCTATAGATATATGAGGTCTCTCCGTAATTGTCACGGGTAATGATTAAATACTCTTCTTTTGTTCTATGTTTTCTCTATTGCATGTATATTCATACTTATTACACATTCCAATAAATAGTTTCTGAAGAGGGCAACAAACCCGTTGCCGAAACGTTAAACCGATTGACTACTGACTCGACTTGATCGATACCTTCTACTCCTTATAATGATGTCGAGTGATAACCTCAACCTTTTAAATTATTATTATTATTATTATTATTATTATTATTATATGGAGTTAAAGTTATACAAAGTCATAATATATTATCGGTTATAATCAAACGATGTATTAGATTTTAATAGAAAAATATTGGTGATAATCCTGTGATCAAAACGTGAAAAAAAAAAAATGTACAGGGTGAATTCCTAACGACTGAACAGTCCGGAGTCAGCTCGAATCCAAAACTAAGCATTTAGACAGTTCTGAATGGTTAAAAACTGATTTTTCAATTCTAGCCGACTTCAGACTTTTCGGTCATTAGGAATTCAACCTGTATATAAAATCATGGTATATACACATATAAGATATATTATAATTTTGTTATTATTATCTACTAAGGCAATATATGTGCAAAAAGTCTGCAAAAAAAAAACGAATTTTTTTAAACGTGAATAAACAAATATTGAGACAAGTAAAAGAGTTGTGAATTATTTATTATTTAATAAATTGAGCTGTAGTATTAACGTTCTACCCTTTCTGCTAACTCGTTTTGGTTCCATTTGTGTCGGTATTGACAAAAAAGGATTACGCAATAAATCACATAATGGAAGTATGAAATAAGTCACTAGCCTAGCAGTTCCGAACGAAGTACACGTTAAATTACATAATATATTATGCGATAAAGTACCAACTTCATGGTTTAGGAAAAATTACGTACTAAACTATATACCGAAACGTATACTAAGTTACATGGTGAATCATATACGAATATCGGTCATAACGGTAGATGATTCGGCATGTGATTCAATACGTGCTTTTTCACATACTTTAACACGTAACATTTTTTAGTAGGGCGGTGGTTAATAAAGGCTACAGGATCTTTAAATCACCTCGTACCCTCAGACAGATGATCTCTAGCGGCGCTGCTCCAAAATGGAGGTTCTGGGGTCTCGCTGGCCTTCTATCGTTGATTCCCAACATCGTAGGTTTGAGACGGAGGCTGTGGGATCTTGGCATCAACTTTGCCACCCTCGGACAGATGATCTCTGGCGACGCTACTCCAAGATGGAGGTTCTGGGGTCTCGCTGGCCTCCTATTATTGATTCACAGCATCGTCGGTGGTTAATAAAGGCTATAGGATCAAGAAATCACCTCGTACCCTCAGATAGATGATCTCTAGCGGCGCTGCTCCAAAATGGAGGTTCTGGGGTCTCGCTGGCCTTCTATCGTTGATTCCCAACATCGTAGGTTTGAGACGGAGGCTGTGGGATCTTGGCATCAACTTTGCCACCCTCGGACAGATGATCTCTAGCGGCGCTGCTCCAAAATGGAGGTTCTGGGGTCTCGCTGGCCTCCTATTATTGATTCACAGCATCGTCGGTGTTGAATAAGGGCTACAGGATCTTGGCATCACCTCCGCCACCCTCAGACAGATGATTCCCAACATCGTAGGTTTGAGACGGAGGCTGTGGGATCTTGACATCAACTTTGCCACCCTCGGACAGATGATCTCTGGTGACGCTACTCCAAGATGGAGGTTCGGGGGTCTCGCTGACATCCTATTATTGATTCACAGCATCGTCGGTGGTTAATAAAGGCTATAGGATCAAGAAATCACCTCGTACCCTCAGATAGATGATCTCTAGCGGCGCTGCTCCAAAATGGAGGTTCTGGGGTCTCGCTGGCCTCCTATTATTGATTTACAGCATCGTCGGTGGTTAATAAAGGCTACAGGATCTTTAAATCACCTCCTACCCTCAGACAGATGATTTCCAAAAGCACTGCTTCAAGATGGAGGTTCTGGGATCTGCTATCGTCTGGGAAATGACCCAGTGAACGTTATTCATCGTTTTGGAATTGATTACGAGTTTTGAACAATTTTTCAGCATGTCAAAGATTTCTTCTTCTGACCAAGTATCCGGTTTACCCGGATCTCCGAAGGCACCACATAACAAGACAACTTTTTTTGTATTATTGATATTATTATTATTATTATTATTATTATTATTATTATTATTATTATTATTATTATTATTACTATTATTATTATCACCATTATCATCATCATCATTATTATTACTATTGTAACAGACTATTCCCAAGAGTCAGACACAGATAGCGCGAATAACTCAGAGAAATAACCCGTTACCTTCAATTACCAGCAAGCTCATCACTAAGCGCGAATACACTCACCAGCAACTGAGTATCTCCCTAATTAATGCGTTTATGCACCGTAATACGGGGAGTTTAATTTAGAAGAATATCTAAGAAAGCGTTTACAATCTGGTTTTATATTATATTCTGGTATTATTTCTTACCTTCTCCGAAGACACAGCGAACCAGCGGTAAGGGCGTTGCGGGTGAAAGTGTGTGTGCGTCGGTGCGTTTAAAAGTCTTTAAACTGAAGTTAAATTCTAGTGGGTTGTTCTCCAAATAAATCTCACAATTATTTATCTTTACAATTGGTTATTTGGTTGTTCTCCAAATAAATCTCACAATTATTTATCTTGAATTTTCCATTTAAATAAACCATGTCCATTGAATCTTATTTCCTTTCGCTTTTCATTGCCGCTCTGTGCATAATTTATGAATGCATCGCATCAGTACCGGTATTTATACCACATTTTCAGGCGCAAATCCGTTTGGTGTGAAATGGATGTAAATTCGGTGTAAAAGTGGTTAGGTGTAACATCGGTGTAAAATCGGTGTAAAAACGATGTTAACAATGCAAAATTACACCGTGTACTTTTGGTGTGACATCGGACACAAAATGGTGTTTTACCGAAATATCACCAAATTTACACCATTTTTAACGGGGTATTTTCGGTGTATTTCGTGCGTAACCCAATCCGCTAGGGTATCCATAATAAAACCAAATTATTTTGTGATAAAGGGATAAGCTTCTACTTCATTATCCATTATCCTTCTTCTTTCTCCTTAATGGCTTCGTCATTATCCATTGAAGACGGCGCTGCACTAGCAAAAAAGAAGAGTGGGGGTACTATAGTTCAGATCTGACCTGCTTGAGGCGCTGAAAGCTGTGTACGCAAAAATACATTGCGGCCTTATGGCAGCGTTCCCTCTATCTAATCCTCCTTGGTTATTATATTCAACCGAAAACCGTTGGCTAGATGGTGAAAACCAGGAACCACAAACAACAGAAAAAGAAGAACCGAAAACCGCGCGGGCTTTGATCCATGCTAGTGAAAATTGCATCGTCGGTGTGTATATAGAATAAAGTGTGGTGATAGATAGACTGTGTACAAAGAGTAGAGTCCTACTCGTCCACATATATTTGAATTTCATTGCCAGTGGACAATAAGGTGATAGCCGTTTTTGAAGAAGGAGAAGAATTCCAGTAGACTGTCACCGGTTCAGCTCAGACCTGTATAACGTGCGAGTCATCTGCGACTACTTGCAGCGTGAACCTGGATTCTTTTTTGACATCGAAAAAAACGTAAGTATCTAGGGGAAGGTGGGGCGGAATGGCCAGGTGGGGCTAAACGGCCAACCAAAAAAAAAATGACTTACTCGCATTTTCGCATCAAGGGGGACCGTACGAAACCGTATGCAACGTGACTTCGCTGACAGTCATCAAAAATTTTCAGGGTGGGGCTAAACGGCCACCTAAAAAAAAGTGAGGAAACTGCATTTTCACGTCGATGCGAGTGAGATAACACTATATGCAACGTGGTTTCACTGAAAACGATGCAAAACCGAAACGATGGGGCAAATTGCTTACTGGCATTTCCGTTTAATTGATGAGTAACTAATTTTGTAATTTCTTTTTCGTGCACTAGAATTTACGTGGATTATCCGAATTACTGAAACTCAAATAAAATAATGAAAGCCAACTAGGTCAATAAACAACAAAAAAGTATTCTAACATATCAAAAATCAATCGAAACTTCAGAATATTAACATAAACTATAGAGTGGATGAAAGAGAATGAGCGATTTTGCCCCACCGTTTCGGTTTTGCATCATTTTCAGTGAAACCACGTTGCATATAGTGTTATCTCACTCGCCTCGACGTGAAAATGCAGTTTCCTCACTTTTTTTTTAGGTGGCCGTTTAGCCCCACCCTGAAAATTTTTGATGACTGTCAGCGAAGTCACGTTGCATACCGTTTCGTACGGTCCCCCTTGATGCGAAAATGCGAGTAAGTCATTTTTTTTTTGGTTGGCCGTTTAGCCCCACCTGGCCATTCCGCCCCACCTTCCCCTACACACTTGTTTGTAACGGGATATTGTGAAAATTGCGATTCTTCACGCGAGAATGAAATGAATATCGTATACCCGGGCCGGGGGAATGTTTACTCGAAGAATTACAAATAAAAATTTGATTTTTCTATAGGTTTTTTTCGGTCCCACCAAGGTTTGCACGCTCGAATAGAGGAAGAATCTCTCCTTGGTGGGTACCAATAATTAATTAATTTGGTTCGCCTCGTCCGATAAATTCAAATATGTGAATATCGTAAGGTTCGTTCGCGGATGTTTATAAAAAATTCAACATTTTCAAGTTTAAAATGTTCACAAAGTTTCTTGAAAATTCAATATATTGCAACGTCAATTGTTGAATTAATACAATGATTGAAGCGCTCAGTGAATCGTGCGAATGAATGAAGATACGGGAAAATTAAAGCAACTAGGGACGGTTACTGCGAATAATTTATTGACAGAAACTTATTGTAAGAATATTGAGGATGCGCAAAGAGCAAACAAAGGAATTTTGAACAAATGAATTATTTTCAGAATTCACTCGGCATACATTTATCACCTTGAAATAAAGATGATTGGTTTTGATTGATCAGTTACGAATCATTGATTGATAGTTGACGTGAGAGTTTCTCCTATGGACGACCCTGGTCATATGAAGGCCAGTGGCTCAAGCTCGACTCTGACATTAGTGTTTGACTTGCTTCGAGGGATCTGTGGCCTGATATAAAATCATCCACGGCTTTGGAGTTTCACGTCCTCCAATGAACTTGACGCTGGTCAAACAGAGCCTGTGTGGGTGAAGTCAGCGCTGTCGTTCGTGTTTCAGTGTCTTTGAGGTGTTCAACGTCAAGCGGAGTCCCTGCGGCTCAAAACCATCTCCGACGTACAGGGGCTCTGTTTGACCAATGTCAAGTCTCTCAAAGCGAGTGAAATGATAACACCGCAGATGAATCTGAACCATATGCACTTTGTTCGATGTCAGATCCCTTGGCGACACTGATTGTGAAACACTAACATCGGAGCTGACTTCTAGCCACGTAGCCTTCATACGATCAGCGTCAAGTCAATAGGAGAAACTCTCAGGTCAACTATTAATCAATGATTCGTAACTGATGATCAATTGAAGCGACTCATCTGTATTTGAAGATTAAAAATGTAATCCAAGTGAATTTCGACCATAGTTTATTGGTTCAAAATATTTTTGCTCCCTGCACATCCCCAATATTCTTACAATAACTTTCCGGTCATGAATTATTTGCAATGAGGGCAATTCCATACCAAGTGATCAAGGCTTTTTGGGCAATTTTTTTTTTTGTCTTGACGTCTATGTCAGAAACAGTAGTTTAATATACAGTGAGTAAACGTGGATGCGGGCCACTTGGTTTGGCAGAGATAGCGGCGGCGTGAACGTAGACAGCCAATGGTTCTCGGGATTCGGACCCGCACGGAGAGGGATTTCAACCATGCCTCGTTCAAGCTAACTTGGTTTTAGTTGAACGCGCGGAAAAAACGCAATTCAAATTTTTTGGTTAGATTGAGGTTAAGAGCAGTGTTGGGTAGCTGCAAATTACGTAGTGAAATTCATCACATTCAACAATAATAAATTACAATTATAGTTTACAACAATAATAAATTACAATTGTAATTGTATTTTACAACAATAATAAATTACAATTGTAATTGTATTTTACAACAATAATAAATTACAATTGTAATTGTATTTTACAACACTAATAAATTACATTTATAACAATACTGAATTACAATTGTACGCTCCCCATACAGCATTGCAATATTGCAGCAACATTGCTGCAATGTCACACCGCAATGTGTGCAATATTGCGGGCAATATTGCTGCAATGTTGCAGCAAGATTGCTATGTCCGCTTTTATTGCATTTCAATTGCAATATTGCTGCAATATTGCAGTGTCATTTTCTGCAATATTGTGATGTTGCCGCAATATTACCAGTAGGTTTGACCAATTCGTGCATTTATTCAATTCAATAGATCTGGGTAGTAAAAAATACCATCTGACGATTAATTTTGTATTTGAAAAAATATATATTGTACATAAAAGCTGGATACAATTAAACATAACAAGAATCCCATACAGCAAGCAAGTTGCAGTAATGTTGCTACAACGTTGCTGCAATCTTACAACCCTGTAGTAACGTTGCAGCAAGGTTGCAGCAACATTGCAGTAACATTGCTGCAACTTGTCTGCTGTCTGGGATATAGACATCTAATACACCATCAAACACAGCTTTATATAGAAAGAAACCTGATATAAGAGTACGTCATTTTATCAAACCATAATTATTAACGCCCTTATATTTCATCTGATGAACATCTGTGATGCATATTTACACTAAATACATATTATATATGTATACATCTAAATAATATAAAGAGGTTATTATTGAAACCGTATAGCTAGTATAATAGAGTCTGGCATACGAGTAAAATAGACATCGAAAACATAATGAGGAAAAATTTCTAATATAATGGTATCTCGTTGGTACTGTGCTCTTTTCAAGCCTACACGACTAACTAACAATAAGTTTCATCAAACAGTTTTGACTTCTTGAAGACACAGTTCTCCGAAAGGTGCATACATTGATGCCTGATGAATCCACCAGTTGATGAAAAACCTGTAGAACAAGATAACATAGTTAATTAAATCTGCCAAAATATTTGGAAAATTATTCAAATATCACAGCCCTTTCAGAATCAGTACAATGATAACAACACAACAAGTTTGAATAAAAATATGTAAGAGGACAATATACTAATAGTAGAAAGTAGAAAGTAGAAACCGTAGAACGAAAACAATATAAAATAAATGAGATGAACATAGGTAGGGCACGACTAACGCTAAGCTAGCATCGAGCGAAGACTGTATGCTACCGACGAAAATCTACGAGCCACAGACTTTCGGAGGGACTGATGAAATTCTGAAAATCGCTATTGGAGGTGGTATAAGAAAAAATACATCCAGCAGTTTTTGAATAATGGTAGAATAGACTGTGGAAAAAATGTCAGCCTCCTGCGATGAGAGTGTAAGAGCAAGGAACCTTGCGTAGAAGATTTTGCCTACCGAAAAGATTTTTTTATACCTCTGATCTATTTAATATTGTAAGAATTTCAAAACCTATTTTCGCCCAAAATTTCACCGAAGTCTCCCCTTAAGACGAAGAGCTCTGCGGCGCCTCTTAGGAGGGAAAGTGGTAAAAATGACATGGCAGGCACGTAATAAAACCGGCCTTTTTGGGATTTGCGTCAAAACCGAGTATCTCGAATTCTGCTTGAAAAACCGGCTATCTTGGATTTCGCCTGAATAACCAGCGTTATAACCTGATATAAGCTGATCAGCCCCGAGATGGCCGGTTTTTAGAGCAAACGCGATATAGTCACAACAATTGATAACTAAAGTGCCATAAATCTAATCTTTTCAGTATCTCACAATAGTCGGAAAATGTACGGTACATAACCTCAAACCCGTCAGATGTTCGATACACGGATTAACGTGTATATTCAGATAGGGCTATTCGTATAATAATTCTGTCGGATGATTTTATCCTAAATATGAGCGTATATGGCAAGATAAATACTTACTCGTTTTGATTATTTTGTGGACATGATAAACTGCAGCTGCACGATGGACGAGAACTATACGACGCAGTGAATGAGTGAAACCATTCGTTGGAACACCGCCATTATGCTAGCGCGCGCTATGCGAGCTTGTCAACATCGCCACGTGGGTCAATCGCACGGGCGCGAAAATTCAAATAAGGAAACTTTAAACTTCTTTCAAAGCGAAGTGAATTCCACCTCTAAACGGACAAGAATTGACATCTGATCGTTTGAACCGATCCAAATTTTTTCTACGTGTCATGTGTATGTAAAAAGAGCCGAAAAGTTTGTCAGATCATTCATATTCATATATTTATGAATGTCGATATATTGATATCACATTTTATAATTTGATTTCACTTTATGAGATGTCTTATGATATAAGTTGCTCATGATTTGATGCATTTCTTGCCATATAGCATGCAACATTGCTACAACATTGCTGCAATATTACAATATTTCATCTTTATTACATCGCATCTGCAATATTGCTGCAACCTTGCTGCAATATTACAATATTTCATCTTTATTACATTGCATCTGCAATACTGCTGCAACCTTGCTGCAATATTGCAGATGCAATGTAATGACGATGAGATATTGCAATATTGCAGCAATGTTGTAGCAATGTTGCATGCTGTATGGGTCAACACTGGAGGAAAAATGTTCTGATGTTTATGAACCATCAAAAATGATCAGCGAGACTGAATTCTTTCGCCTTGGTTCTACCGAGACTAGATTCTTCTCCTTGAGTCTACCGAGAGTGAATTCTCCGTCGACGCTTTGGGTGGACGCAGACCAGATTCTGCGCCTCAAGCCAACGGAAAGTGAATTCTCTGGCGACGCCTTGGGTCTACGGAGACTAAGTTCTTCGCCTTAGGTCTACGGAGACTAAATTCTTCGTCTCAAGCCGACGGAGGGTGACTTCTTCTTTAACGGAGACTAGATTCTTCGCCTTGAGTCTCCGGAGAGTGAATTCTCTGACGACGCCTTGGGTCTACGGAGACTAAGTTCTTCGCCTTAGGTCTACGGAGACTAGATTCTTCGTCTCAAGCCGACGGAGGGTGACTTTTTCCCTGACGGAGACTAGATTCTTCGCCTTGAGTCTCCGGAGAGTGAATTCTCTGACGACGCTTTGGGTCTACGGAGACTAGATTCTTCGCCTTAGGTCTACGAAGAATCTAGTCTCCGTAGACCTCAGGCGAAGAATCTAGTTTCCGTAGGCTCGATGCGAAGAATCTAATCTGCGTCGACTTGAGGCAAAGAACTTAGTCTCTGTATAGATCCAAGGCGTCGAAGGAGAATTCACTCTCGGTAGACTCAAGGCGAAAAATCTAGTCTCCGTAGATCCAAAACGTCGACAGATAATTCACTCTCGGTAGACTCAAGGCAAAGAATCTAGTCTCCGTAGATCCAAGGCGAAAAAATTCAGTCTCATTGGTTATTTTTCAATGGTTTATAGGCATCAGAATATTCGCTATAATACCTACTCTTAACAACTGTTGAGCGAATTTGTAATTTAATTCATTATTGTTATAAATGACAATTGTAATTTATTATTGTTGTAATTACCACTGTAATTTATTATTGTTGTAAATTACAATTGTAATTTATTATTGTTGAACGTAATCAAGTGCACTACATAATTTGCAGCTGCCCAACACTACCCTTAACCTCAATCTAACCAAAAAATTTGAATCGTGCTTTTTCCGCGCGTTCAACCAAAACCAAGTTAGCTTGAACGACGCATGGTTGAAATTCCTCTCTGTGCGGGTCCGAACCCCGAGAGCCACTGGCTGTCTACGCTCACGCCGCACAGTGGGACGAAACCCCGAATTCGTGCCCATAATTCCGAAAAGTGAATTTTGGATTCGGGGAATTTTGACCCTCGGGTGGGGTAGAGAAATGATTGGTGCATTCAAACCTCGAAGGGTATGGTCGTCCGTTCCATACCTGGCTCGATACATTAGTTCAAAGTCAGCCTTCGTTGAGAGTGCACGCAGCGAGTGAAAACGTAAGGAAAAACAGTGAACTTCAAAGATCAATAACTCGAAAGTTATTTAAGCGATTTTGATTTTTCAAAATAGATTCTACTCCTGGAGGTATGTAGAAAATATTTCTGTATGAGTTAAATTGAAAAGTCACGTTCATCTGCTTGAAATACGACCATGTTTGGTACCCTGTGAAAACGATATAATTTTCGAGACTTATACTTTCAAATGGACAAAAAGTAGGGAACTTGAGGAGACTGGACTTTGATTCAAGTCTTAGGTTCTAGATCAGTCTTTCAACTATCGAAAACGTTTTAGATCATCTGCTACGTTTTGCTACTTAGCGTAGTTTTTTAGTTAGCGTGAGCGAGTACGCAGCCTTATACCACGCGCGCGGCCCCGGCTGGCGCGGCGGCCGGCTGACGAGCGTCCGGGTCTGCCAGGTGTTCAATACGTACAATAGGGAACTTATACTGGTTTTTAACGTGTATAGGGTGTCCGTAACAAAGTAGTACCTACGGTTATTCTAGAGTCACACTGTTCATGATGATTTTTATTTGTGATTTGGTTAAGGAAAAAAATTAATTTCAGAAAGAATTCAGTTTATCCAATGAGTTTCATGGTATTTTATTAATTGTAGTTTCGTTAAATATTGCAAGTTCTCATATGCAAATCAATTTCTAATTCTCTGTTGCTTTATTACAGGGTCTAGTACCGACGACAATTTACTATACACCCGGAGGGAGGTCTTCGTTATTGTGAAAGGGCGTTTGAATGCACCATTCGCCGATTTATTGGAACACCTTTCAGCAGAAATTTCCAAGAAAAGTGGACGTTCGGTGCTCATTCGGGAGGATATGAAGAAGTATTTCACCACCCTATTTTCCGAAATGCGAACAAAGTGGCAATCGGTCGGCAGGTATCAAGACAAGTTTTACAACAAATACGAGAAATGGCTCGATGGGCACGTGTCCTTTCCGGTACCTGCTCCTTCTCAGAAGACACCTGCAGTGACCGCGACCGCTGCACGTGGTCCCCGTTTTAAGGACTTCGAGTCATTAAGTGAAAATTCGAAACGAAGGAAGTCCGAAGAAGTCCGTGCAACGTTGACTACAAGCGAGTTGGCATATGCTACTCAAATGAGCCTTCGATCTTCAGGACAACTGGATGCTGCGAAAATTGTGAAGGATGCAACGCAGACGAGTCCAACGAGAGCTTTAAAGTATCGAAAAGCTTTTGAAGCACAACCCAAAGAACCACTATCTGCAGATGAAGCGCTTTCTTATTTGGTGGACCGTCAATTGTCGAAGAGTGACTACCAAACATTGAGATCACTAAGTGTTGAGCGGCATTGTCGTCTGGTTACTCCGTACTCGAAAGTAGTAGAAGCCAAAAAACTCTGTTATCCACCCCATACGACTATTACTATTACAGAGAGGAAAGCAGAAGTTCAGTTACAGGCTTTGTTGAACCATACTGTCCAGCGTATTCTATTACTTCAACGGGAAGTTATTTAGAGTATAGCAGCTGAGGATGTAAAAAAGATGACCCTCATTTGCAAATGGGGCTGTCACGGAAGCTCTGGACAAAGTGCATACAAGCAGAAATTTGAAGATGACAGCATTTCGGATACAAGTGTGTTCTTCGGTACTTTGGTTGTGCCATTACAACTCGTATCTGTCGATTGTAAATCGAATGCTGAAATTGTGATTTGGAAGAACCCCAGGCCTTCATCTCCACGGTTTTGTAGACCACTAAGATTACAGTTTCTGCACGAAAACACGGATTCAACAGTCGACGAAGAACGCTACATCAATGACCAGATAAAGACACTTGTTCCTTACGAAACAATCATAAATCAGAACGAAATCTCAGTTGCATTCCAAATGACATTAACAATGATCGATGGGAAAGTTTGTAACGCATTGACATCAACGAGTTCGGCTCAACGTTGCTACCTATGTGGAGCTACATCCAAAAATTCAACGAAGAGAATTTCAAGTTTGGACTATCTACTTTGCATGGGTGGATACGTTTTTTCGAATGTTGTTTACATTTGTCCTACAAAATGAAAATAAAGAAATGGCAAGCACGTACTGAGGAAGAAAAGCGGATTGTACAAGAGAGCAAGAGGATTGTTCAGAAGGGCTTTCAAACGCAATTAGGACTAATCGTCGATTATCCGAAGCCTGGATTCGGCAGTACTAATGATGGGAATACAGCCCGGCGCTTATCCGAAAACTCTACGGTGTCTGCAATGATAACAGGTGTCGACGAAAAATTAATCACACGCTTCTACGCTATTCTGCATGCTATTTCGAGTGGCCATGCGATTAATATCGACAAATTTCGAAACTGCAATAGAAACTGCACGACTATTTGTACAGCTTTACCCGTGGTATTATATGCCTACTTCGGTGCACAAACTTCTGATCCATGGACCAGAAATAATAGCTCATGCATTGTTACCAATCGGCCAGTTATCTGAACATGCTCAGGAAGCTCGGAACAAGGACATCAAAAGTATCCGAGAAAATTTATCACGAATGTGTTCGAGATCAAAAACAATGGAAGATGTTTGGAACCGGCTGATGGTAACATCTGATCCGTACATTTCCAGCCTCCGTAAATTGCCACAGAAGAAAATGCGAAGTTTAACTCCGGAAGCTGTAGAATTGTTGATCCCACCTACAATATCGAGTCAATCTACAGTAGAAACAGATTCTGAATTTGACGACGATGATTCGGATGAGGAAATTGTATTCCACTAATTTTATAAGCCTTCACATTTCATGACGTTAACACTGAAAAATAAAAACTATTTATTCCTGTATATGCATATGCCATCATGATCAGCCAAGATGGCGTTGAAGGCACTTACATCTTTCTGACTGTCCTGATTTTTCAACGTATATTTATTGTTAAATACTGTGTATTTGTTCCTATCTGTGAATACCCTCCCCCTAAATTATTCTCAACCCAACGAGATATTCCTTGGGGATCCGAGGAGTTGATCCGTCCCTTTTGGAAGGTTTTTCTCGCGCGATTATCAACATAGGTTATGTTTACACATGACTGGGGTTATGTCATGGTAGTCCCAGTCCGACGACCATCTAGCGTGTGCTCACGTTATGAGTGTATCCTCTACCTATACCACCATGTCTTCGTCGAAACAGACCCGCAGCGTATGCGAAGTATGCGCCGAGCCAGGTACCAGCGAAAAGCCGCTTATCGTCAACTGCGATGGCTGCAAGCGCAAGTACCATGTCAAGTGCTCTAAACTTACCTCTACTGAAATACGAGTTATTGAGCTGAGACAACGTACGATGTCGTTTTTCTGCCCTAGCTGTCACGGTGCGCTGGAATACGTTCCATCTCTCTATCGCGCTAATAAACAAGTTTCTGCCGAACTGGCTGTGTTGCAGGCTAGCGTAAGTGACCTCGAGAGCAAACAACAGGAGCTAAACCAGGAGATCTCCGCAGTGAAAACTGAATACACACCTCTCGCAGTCTTCAACAATACGATTGAGACGCTTGAAGCCGGAATATCTAATCTGAATATCTCAACTACAAGTATTGAGCAAGCCCTTCGGGAAAACACAGCTGCCCTGCAAAACCTAAAGCTTGACCACACTGCAGCCGAGAAAACTTCGTCAAGTGGGCGCTCTACAACTACCATACCTGATCTGAGTACGCTTCAGGCCGAATTTGACGATAAGCTCCGTCGTGCGAGTAATGTAATCCTTTTTAACTTACCTGAGCAAACGGGCCCCGTATCCCAGATGGCAGCTAAGGATCTAGAAAACGTCCTTGTCGTAATCAAGGAGATTAAGCCCGCTTTCGCCGACGGAGAAGCGGTAAAGGTGCGACGACTTGGTAGGTTCAACGAAGCTAAGATACGTCCAGTACTAGTGACCTTACCATCAGCTTTCCTCGCCCAGGAGATAATCAGAAATAGAAGGAAATACAAGGGACCCATAATCGTTCGAGAAGACAGAACGCCAGCTCAGCAAGCGTGCTACCTGGAGGCTGAGAGAAAGGCCAATGAGCTAAGCGCCGCTCGCCCTAACTCTCGAAAGAGAGTCGTCTATCGGAATGGTGCTCCAACTATCATCAGCGCCAAGGGTTCGAAGCGTGCATCCACCTCAAAAAACTGAGTCGTTCTTCGCATGGTCTCCTTGTCTACTACCAGAATGTTCGTGGATTGCGTACCAAACTGCACCTGCTCAGGGAGGCTATCCCCGGAGTCTCGAGGAAATATGACATCATAATACTGTCCGAAACGTGATTACATGTAGGTTCAATAAACAATGCAGAACTTGGTCTTGATGATTTCTTTGTGTTCCGGAGGGACAGACCCACAAACTCCCCTGCCGGAAAGCGGGGGGGGTGGCGTTCTTATAGCCGTCAGGCGCGCCTTGCGTTGTGCCCTTTGCGAAATCCCTCACGGTACTGTTGAACATCTATTCGTCAGTGTGTCGAACGATCGGCGGAAGCTTCTCATCGGTGGTGTCTACCTATCTCCGTCATCCAGCCCTGATGCCTATGTGGAGCATACGGATACCCTGTCTGAGCTCTCAGAACGACTACCTGATCATTATCTCATGGTGGTCGGTGACTATAATCTACCTAGAGTCAACTGGATACAGCGAAATGGAGATATCCTACGTGATCCATCCGGAGCGGATGCTGCGACTCGTGCCAAGGCCATAGCCCTGTATGAGGGGTATGCCTACCTTACACTTAACCAAGTTTCCTTCATCAGAAACGACTATCATAATGCTTTAGATCTCGTTTTCTCACAACCGTTAGCGGGCGTGTCGGAAGCCCTGGACCCATTACTTGAGGAAGATGTCGCTTTCCACAAAGCCCTATCTATTGAATTGTGAGTTTCTTGACTGTTGTAGATTATGTTAGGGAAGGTTCATGGGTGTACCAGTCATTTAGAAATTCCAACTTTTCTTTTTATTCGACAACGTTTCGGACGTACATGGCCGTCCATCCTCGGGTCTGGGAAATAAACATCCCAAAATTATACAACATAACCTTAGACCTAATATACATTTTTTATGCGAGCAAGTCACACGACATCGTGGCCGTTACATTTTGAATTTGAACATTGAGGTTATGGAGACTTACGTAGAGGTAACCATAATCTCAAGGAGACTTTTTGAAACAAATTTTATTTATCTATTGAAGTGAGACACGAAAGCGCGTCCCCACTGGGATCCTCAGTATCAGGGTACGACTTCAAACGCGCTAACTATATGCAATTAGATGCATACTACCAATCCGTAAACTGGGAAGCCCTCCTCAACGGCCTTCCTCTAGAGGATGCTACTGCGGCTTTCTACTCTAACATATACAACGGCATGAATACCTGCATCCCCCGAAAGATCTGCTTTTCTTCCTCGAGGCCTCCCTGGATGACTGGGAAGCTTATACATTGCATAATAATCAAGAAGACTGCTCATCGCACTTACAAGATGTCCAAGTTGCCGGAGGATCTGGCCCGATTTAGGGAAATTAGAGCCAGATGTAAACAGCTCTCTAAGGATACCTACACAAGATACGTATCAGGGGTTGAAGAAGCAATTCCTGGCAACATTAAAGCTTTTTGGAGCTTCGTAAACAGTCGCCGAACATCCCATGGAATGCCATCCAGAATGTCGCTAGACGGCGAAACCGCCGAGTCTGGCCAAGACATCGTCGATATGCTCGCTCACTTCTTTGAGTCAGTATACACCCGGAAGACCCCAGCAATCCCCCAGAGCCCTCCGGTGAACACTAGAGTGCAATTAACAACCGTAACCTTTACCCCACAGGAGGTTAGACTCAAGCTTCTCGAGCACGACATGTCTAAAGGCCCTGGTCCAGACGGGATTCCACCTAGTCTCCTGAAGAAATGCCACGTGTCTCTCACCTGGCCTATTTGGTACCTTTTCACGCTATCGCTGAGTACGGGCACTTTTCCCTCAGCGTGGAAAAACAGCTACATCACAGCGATTCACAAAGGAGGCAGCCTGACTGACGCCCAAAACTACCGTCCAATCTCGATTCTAAGTATTATCCAGAAAATCCTGGATAATCTGGTGACAAGCTATCTATCCTTTCACCTGCGAGGCACCATAATCGACGAGCAACATGGCTTCACTGCTGGCAAGTCGACCGTCACCAACCTACTCGTCTATGTGAAATATATCACATCCCATATCGAGTCTAGGGCACAAGTGGATGCCATTTACACGGACTTCTCGAAAGCCTTCGACTCTGTCAACCATTCGATCCTCGGGAAAAAACTCGAAGCCATTGGCTTTGGCGGCAGACTCTTGACCTGGATAGTTAGCTATTTAACTGAGCGCACACAAGCCGTAAGGTACAAGGATTTCCGGTCACGCCCTATAAATGTCTCATCTGGCGTGCCACAGGGATCTCATCTAGGCCCGCTGCTCTTTTGCATCTTTGTAAATGACATACACCACTGCTTCACCCATTCCCAGTTCCTCCTATATGCGGACGATTTAAAAGTCTTCCGCGTGGTCAAGAAAGTCGAGGACTTTACTAAGCTTCAGGCTGACCTGGACAGAGTCTGGGACTGGTGTGCTGTAAATTACCTTTCACTCAACCTAGGAAAATGTAAGTCCATCTCCTTCGCTAGAAGTAGGAACACGCTTCCGAATGTCTACGCACTGGGTAACCACCAGCTGGGATCGGTGGTCTCAATCAAGGATCTAGGAGTCCTCTTTGACTCCCGCTTAAGCTTCACAGCGCACATCGACGACGTCGTGCTGCGAGCAAACCGTACCCTGGGTTTCGTGGTCAGAACCAGCAACGATTTTCGCGATGTCCAAACCCTCAGGTGTCTCTACCTGGCCCTGGTCCGGCCAGTCGTGTCATATGCCTCTGAAGTGTGGGCTCCTCTCTACGCCCGGCACATTGGGCGCCTCGAAACAATCCAACATAAATTCCTGCGAGCCTGCGCCTATAAACTCGGTAACCCTATGCGCCGCGACGACCACGACTACTCTGGTATCTCAGCCCGCCTCCGGATTCCGACACTTGAGTCCCAAAGGAAACTCGCCGACCTGATCTTCCTTCACAAACTTCTATCAGGGGTGGTGAATTGCCCTGCCCTGGTGGAACAGATACCTATTCATGCCCTCAGAAGACTGGGTAGGACGGTGGGTGTCTTCTACGCCCCAACAGCAAGAAATGTTTTCTCGGCAAGATCTGCGATACACAGGATGACGACAACGGCAAACAGCTTGCATGGCATAGACCTCTTTGGCGTATCGAACAGGGTACTTCGTACTTCTATCTCCGACCGTATCCTTCAATTCCGATAACTCCCCACCCCCCCAACCTCCATCCTTTTCACCCCCTCCCCCCCCCTTCTCTCTTCTCTCCTGTTGCAATACTAAACCTGAGTCAATAATGATATTATTAATATTAAGTAGTGTTGTAATTTAAATTTTATATTCACGCATGACGATCTTTTAACTTTTATCTGCTTTTTCCTCTCATTGTTATTGTTTTTGCTTTACAAAGTGCCTTCAACACGTTATATTATTTTTCTAATATGTATTCTAGTAAAAGGGTGTCTTCCCGTTGATTATGTAAATAAATAAATAAATAAATAAATATGCCTAAACATTTCCCACCATTTTGTTTTTGAGATTTTTGACTTTGGATTCGTCATCAGCGACCCCAAAAACCCCCGAGTACCGACTTTCACTCGAATCCATTAGGTTTTTCAAGAAATTTGTTACCGTTTTTGGTCCGCCATTTTGTTTTTGAGATTTTTGACTTCGGATTCGTCATTAGCGACCCCAAAAACCCCCGAGTACCGACTTTCTCTCGAATCCATTAGGTTTTTCAAGAAATTTGTTACGGTTTTTGGTCCGCCATTTTGTTTTTGAGATTTTTGACTTGGGATTCGTAATCAGCGACCCCAAAAATTCACGAGTACCGACTTTCACCCGAATTCATTGGGTTTTTGAATTATGGGTTGTAACACGGCAAATTGCTAGCCTGTTACAAGACCAACGCCTCCACCCGTGATTTTATTCTTTTGTCCGTTTTTCTGGCCGTGGACGCAGGAAAACAGGACGAGGAGTCGCAAATGTTCGTTTCCCAAAAATTATACTTTTATTTAGCTTTTAAGAATGTTTTTCTATTTTCTTTTTGTTTGTTTTGTCATATGTCATGTCTACGTTCCGGAGCCGGAGAAGATCTACAAGGGTCGGTTTTGCTACTGATTCGGCATCGGGGAATTATAGGGTCAATGTTTTCGGAACCATCGAGTTGCAGCAACTTCTACGCTTGGCTTAACGACACCGTGGCGAAAGGAAAGCGGTGCGCATATTTGACTAAGTCCCCCGCACACCTGAAGGGAAAGTCACTAGAAAAGAGCGCGGGAAAACCTGTTCAGAGTTCCTAGGGTCTTATTGTGGGCACCTGTCGAGGTTCTGTCCCACCTGAGCGGCCAAGCTACGTCGTCCAACGGATATGCCGAGGCTAAATCCTCACTTCAGCCGCCTAACAACAAGCGCGCCTGTCTTGCGGCAACCGCCGTCTCATCGCTGGGACTTTGCAGCAGCTGACAGCTGTTCCACCGTCGTAAAAGCGCGGCGTATTTGAACTCGCCGCTCGCGATGCCGCCAAAGCTTATCTTCTGCATTAATCGCAGCCCGGGTATCAGTTTTCCTAGCCGAAAGTTGTTTTCGACGCAGTTTCACCCGGAAGTCCTACGCGGGACATTAAGTCAAGTGTTTTGAAGATTCTGCAAAGATCCAGCCCTCTCGTCTTGAAGACTCCGCCCACCGAGTTTTCCTTATTGGTGCCGAATTGTCTAACATCACTTCTCGTCCTGCTGCGCCCACGGCCTCCGTCTTCTTCTGCCTCCTTGGGTGTTCCGGACTTCGACACACCAGTCTCACTACGATTTCACTTAAAGTTGAATTTTCGAGTTAGAGTTTCTAATAAGTCTTAGAAAATTTTCTTAAATTGTTGAGGGTCTTCGAGCCGTCGTTTTTACATCTTTAAGGTAAGCTTCTGTCCATCACGACTCCCTCAAAGCTTTAGATCGGTAAAATTCTCTTTGCCTAGACGCCTTGAGTTTATGACGAAACTGTGTAGTTAGGGGGCGTCCATTAATCACGTGATGCATTTTGGGCTGTTTCTGACCTCTCCCCCCCTCGTCGTGATCTTAAGTGAGACTGTATCCAATCCCACCCCCCCTCCCTGCTATCACGTGATTATTTATAAAAAAATACATTCTATACACACAAATCAGAGAAACATGAAATGAAATGACTCATTTGCGTAGTAGAGTCAATTGTCAATCGCGGGACATTTGAAAGTCTTCAATAAGTATATGAGATTCTTTCGCACTGTTGAACGAAAAATATACGTGATTCGTTCAAATGACCCCCCCTCCCCCCATGTGATCGGCCGTGATTTTTCTAGCGACCCCCCCCTCCCTGCCTGAAGCCTCACGTGATTAATGGACGCCCCCTTAGACCGTTGGGTCTCTTTCTTCCGATCTAAAACTTGCTGGATTTCGTGATATAACGCAGAGCTGATATTTTTTTGTTTCAAATTTTAAGATGAATATTAGTTGTTGGGAACGAACTTTGCTAACGAACCTTGTCGGTTGGTAATTTTTAAAGCCGATGGTCTTAAGTAAGAATCTCGGCGCTGTCGAGACTAAGAATATTATTTTGTTTTATTTTGTTGTTGCGAGTTTGGCGAGAAATAACCGTACGAATTCTACGCGGTCAATCATCCAGATTTCACGTTAGGGATACGCGTTTTCTAGTAGATTGTGAGAATTCTAGTGTACGAGTTTCCATACGGTCGGCGTCCTGTGAGTGTATTCGCTGAAAGACGCGATTCCTCGTCAACCGTAGGGAAATTCTAGTGTACGAATTCGGTGCAGGTAGCAATCTTGGGTATGCACGTTGAGAGACACGTGAATTGCTATTTGTGCGAATTCTAGTTTTACGATTTCTTCGCGACTAACCGAGCTGAGAATTAATACGCGATATGCTGCTGCGTTTCTCTGGTTGACTGCGAGAATTCTAGTTTCGTTTCTGAGTCCTGGCCTTTGATGGGGAATTCCTTTGTTCTGAACAATAGCTTCGTTGAAAGAGACAAGACGTTCAGAACTATTTAATTTAGTGGTTAAATACTTTTAGAAAGGATACGATATTTCCCGTATTTGCGAAAGATGTCAGAAGTTGAGTTTGGGGTTCACGCCACGGCCGGGTGAGAACCCACTATCGTCTTTAATCTCCCCAAAAAGGGACCATTGCTTAGAGCACTCATATGGTTGCCTCATTTTGATTAGAGATTAATTTCGTGACATTTAATGCCATTTTGTACCGCGGTGTCTTGGCATTATTGTATCATTTGCGTAATAATTTTGCATGTCATAACTTAAAGCCTACGAGCACGCGTATCCCCGAGATATCGTACTCTAGTTTTGAGATTCATGTCAAATCCATAATTTGCGTTTCCTTTTTGTTTATTACTTGGTTAATTGGAGGTTGTACTTTTTAAATTTTATTTTCATAATTTTCTTCTTCCTTCGTCCAGTAATAATTCGCATGTTATAACTTGAAGCCTACGAGCACGCTTATCGCCGAGATATCGTATTCTAGTTTTAGGATTTATGTCAAATTCAAAGTTTGTGTTTCTTCTTGTTCATTAATATTTTATTGTTAACCATAATAATTCCCTGCTATCTATTATAACATTTATGTGCACCTGTGTGAATGTTGTATGTTGAGTCTGCGAATTTTACCTTTAATTGTTTCTCATTTTGCCTTTGAGTTATAATTTATGTGGCTAAAGTTTAAATATGGAATTTTGAATATCTAGTTTTACCACGTGAACGGTATTTTTGTCTATCCAGTTTCGTTGATCGGGAATTTTGGTTTATTTGGTTCAAAATTTTGGTTTCTTGCTTTCAATTATTGGATTTGAATATCGTTTACGTAGTTGGAGGTTCCCATGATTTTCTAGCTAGATTAGAGCCTAAGATTAGGATTATTATTGTTTTAGGTGTTACAAAATTCGAGATTATTATTATTTTCTTTCGTTAGTTGGATTTGTTCAGATAATATTAGTCTTGCGTGTGAAGATATTTGGTTTGTTATTTTGATCTGGATAGTCTCTTCAAAGAAACCTTTAAATAAATGTTATGTTATCCATCGTTTATAAATTGAATAATAAGTGTGTGTAATTCTTGTCGCCCCCACGTTCCCCTCTCTACTGAGCTTAGCCAGCGTTTCGAGTTTTGAGTGGAAAATTGGTCACTTTCTCGTAAGAATTGGAGATTAAGAGAAATATCAGTTATAGAAGTTGATTAACTAATTTTTGTTGGCACTGAGCAGTGCCTGGCGCCCATCCGATTTCATATTTCGAGACTTTTCAGAGATTTTGAGGTTATTCGCGTTCGGTGCTAATTTTCGCCTTTTTGAGCATACTTATTTCTGGTTATAACATCTAAATTTCCCCAGGCTAGAAAAAGTACTGTTACAGGGTATAAATTCGGGGTTTCGTCCCACTGTGCGCCGCCGCCATCTTTGCCAAACCGAGTGGCCCGCATCCACGTTTACTCACTGTATTGTTTTAGTGTTATATGAACTGTAACGTATTCAACAATTTGAAAAATCATCTAATTATTAACTTAGAAGCATCAACAAACACATATAAATTCAATTTAATGTAACCAACACAATTAACTTCACCGTCATTTGGACAACAACACACCACACACTTAATCATGTTTAACAATTACACGTAAATTCACCAAATTATATTGTAAAACCTAAGGATATATTCCTGTCATACAGACAAACACACATGTACATATTCAAACGATTATACTTACACAATAAACGGGGATTAACACGTATGAAAGTGAACTGAATCTTGTAAATAGTATCAATACGCGATCAGTAGGGAAGTTGAGGAGTTCTTGGGTCAGTCCCCACTCCTTAAAAGTAAAGAAATGTGCCTACGCCATACGAAATGTAGTTCCTAAACCGAGGTAACGAGGAAAATCAAGGAACACAGAGCGGCACTTCGGTCCGGCTCGATCCTCGAATCAGTCGTGCCGATTTTTCAAGTATTCACTTCGGTCAGTCCTCCTGGACAAATAGGTACGTTGCTGCAGAGCCTTCCTGCAGCAGTCGAATTTAAAGTCAATTTTGGACTTAGAAAATTTTATTTTTCGTGAATTTTCGACTTAGAAAATTTCACGAGTCATACATTTAAGACTACGGTCTCTAAAGATACAAAGCATCGCTTGAGAATTATAGTAAATCAATTCAAATAAAACTTTTGATAAATATTTGAAGAATTAGACAAGCAGAATTCAGTTCAAAGTCATATTAATCTTCACTATCAATATTAAATCGGTTTTAACTTAATTATTTCAAAACCTTCACATATCACATCACACTACACGCATCCACAGACGATTCTTCCGATCCTATAATATCCTACCACAACTGGTTGGTCCTCGGATAGATTGCTATTAGTAGAAACCCCCTGCTCTTCGGAAAAGGGACTAAACGAAAGTAGTATATCGATTCTGAGTCTTCTCGATTAGCGTAGGTAGAAGAATCCCTCCTGGTAACAAGAAATTGTTACATTGCACAAACTTCCACAGTCTAGATGATTATTTCGATTTAGGTGTCCTTTTCGAAGCCCTGATGAGTCTCATACTCAACAAAAAGTTAAAATTCATATCAGAACGAGCACTATCAAACGAAATTTCGTGTAATGAACAAGAAGTGGTAATATCTCTGGTGATAGTGAGTTAACTCGTATAATATCAGTTTAATCTGAGTGATCGTGACGACAAACGACAGGATTACAGTGAGGATTAATGTTATAGAACTCTATCGTCTCATTCAAAATATACCTGCAACCCTCTAATTAGTGCTGAGTACACGCCGTACTTGTACTGAGTACACACAAAATTAGTTATCAGCATATAGTGCTAGTACTGAGTACAGGCAATGCTAGTACTCAGTACACGTCGTACTAGTACTCACAACAGTATACGAAGTATTAGTACTCAGTACATGAAGTACTGCTGCTTCGTGTACTATAAGTATTGCAAATTAAGTACTCAGTACTCGGATCCTGTGTACTAAGTACTGAGATCGGTACGGTACTTTTTCTACACGAGGGTTGATTCGATAATGTTCAAGTGACCGATTTCTTGAGTCAAAAACATTTTTTTCACCTTCTACTCAGCATCAAAATACTCATTGACGGTCGTAAAAAAAAACACGGCTGGCTCTCTCACTCTGAAATTTACACAGCACTGAGAGGATACACATATTCGCACTCGTGATTTTTTCAGATTAAAAAAAAAAAATTCATTTGTCCGCAATCTCGAATTGTTTCGGGACATATATGAAATTTTTAGATTTTATGGTAAGCGGTCAAAAGTCCCGATGACCTATTTCTTAATCAAAACTACAAGGCGTTGTTCCTCATTCGCTCGCTTCGCTCGCTCACTCGGTCGGAAGAGAGTGTTGTTCCTCACTTGCTTCGCTCGCTCGGTTGTCAGTGGTATTTCAAATATTTTGGGAGTGTATACTATCACGCTGTGCAATTGAAATCGGTAGAGGATTGAATAACGATACTGCCCACTTTTAGCGTTCGGTTATTAGGTGGAAGACCATTGGGTGTCAATGAATTCATGAATTCTATCGGGAGAATATTACTCGTATCAGTATTATCTTCGTCTTCGCCTGTATCGACACTCATTTATTCTACTCCAACATTTTTAATTTTTTGACAATATTTCGTTGTTGATGGCAATTACATCCACATTGGTTGGAGCTAATATAACCTTTCCATAATTTGAGGTATCTTGAGGACCGACGCTTTCTCCAAATATTTCTCGCACAATTTTACCATTCGAGCAGAATTCCGTAGGAAATCGTTGAGAACTTCGTTATTACGTTTGAAAGAATCGCCAAATACACCATCCCCAACTCGTAGAAGCGTTTGCTTGAAATCTGTCCATCATTGTCCATCAGAGATGCGAATATTGCCCTTCAATGACAAGTATACAAATTGATTCCATACGCTGCTTCTTGTCACACAGGCCTCTCAAATTTGTGTTCTACTCCCACGTCTAACAACTGGTAAAGTTTGCCGAAAATCCCTAGAAATTATGACTATTTTACCACCGAATGGTTCGTTAAATTCGCATACATCTCTTAACATACGGTCAACAGCCTCCAGTGCATACTTCCTAGATTCTAACTTTCACATCTCGAATGTGCAGCCCTTGCGCAGGATTCGATTCAATATTACACGTTAATCATTTATTTGATTGTAACGGTAGTTTTAAAGTAGAGTGTGCAGTTCTTCCTCCGTTTGATAAATTCGCTGCGATTCCAGTCCATGCTACAGGCAGCACTATCAAACCCATACTTCTCGATAAAAAACGTGAATAACTTTTTTGGCTGCCACCTGGACCATCTAAATGAATGCACTTATGCCTACGCGACGTACAGCACGCATAACTGCGTCATATACAATACATTGACGTTTCGTTGACGTTTCGTTGAACTATTAACGAATGTTCTTACCATCTGTTCGATAGCACTGATGTCTTCGATATTGTCTGTGACACACGTAAATACGTAACCTTTTTCTAAGTCCGGTAAATTGAAATTTTGCCACGTGAATCCATGAAATATGAGTATTTCATTGATCACCTGCAAGGCCTTTCGTTCGATTGTTTCATTCTATTCATTTCGATCGACCAACTCGTATTTCTATTTTACGCAAACAGCCTACACATCTCCTTCTGAAATTTAATACACGATCCAGCTTCAGCCAAACATTTGTCGCATTCTTCGACATCAGTAACTAACTCTCGCGCTACAGCTGCCACAATAGTATATTGTGTGATAAGTGCGGAAAGAAGGCGATATCCGATGAGTGTGAAGTTTGTAACACGAGCGAAGGCGAGCAGCCAGCATTCAGGCGAGTTGAGTGTCGTTCACTCACGAGCCGCAGGCGAGTGCGGGATGACACGAGACGAGTGTGAATGCTGTGCTAGCCGAGCGAGTGATTCAAACTTCACACGAGGCAGATGTCGCCTATCCGCACTTATCGCACAACATATTTTTCATAACTCCTGCGGGAAAGCTTGATTTGAGATACAGACGAATAACATCTGACAGATGAGCAAATGGCCGACCATAACCAACCCGAAGTTAGGCGATAATCTAGGTTGACACATCGCTGCCGCCTGGGGCGCCACTTCGCGGACGCTTGGATGTTGCCACCGACCGATGGCGCTACTGAACGACTGACTTACTTCAAAGTGCGCATGCGTGATAGTGAAGAAATGTAGATTGCTTGAAGTGCGCATGCCTGTTGGTGAAAAAATGATGATAATGCACGATGTGCGCCTGCGCGATAGTGAAGAAATATTACTTTTTTTCACTCATCTGAAAAGGGGCCCTTTCTAAACCAAACACAGGCATCGAAAATCAAGCTTTCCACGCAGGTGTTATAAAAAAAAGGATATGTATATCGTACCTCCATAAGTTCGCAAATCATCGTATGATTGTGCTCCCGGAAAACGTTATAACAACAATCTTAAATAATAATGCTCTTTTTTTCTGGGACTCACGAAATATATTCTACTCAATAGAGGTTCCACAAATTTCTTTTGATTCGTCCACTCCATATTCCTCTCATTAAACACACAATCATTCGGAATTTCGCAGTACAAATAATTACGTGTTTCCACGTCGGTCTTGTTGAGAATTAGCTACGCGAGCAACGTTCATTCTCCATTTCTGCCCACAGCTACATGCCCACGCCCCTCTTCAGAATATAACGTATTTTCATTTTCAATGTGAACAGCTAACCTATATACAGCGTGCGATTGTTCATTTATCGGAAATTGATACAACCGATGCATTGCCTCGGCTGGACACACATATCACGTCGATCTATATTCGTTAACCTTGTCGTATCTCACGCTATTTTCCTCCTGTGCATCCTTCATTTCCACCGCGCAATCATACTCTTCATAACAGTACTTAAATACGTATTTTAGACATTGCACCGTTGTCCTACGAGTTGTTTATAATAATATAAAAAAGTATAAGTAAAGTAACGAAACATTGGGATTTATAATTGGGATAATAATATCGAAAAATATCAGTAAAGTAACCAGACATCGGGATTTATAGCCGGCGTGACGAATTGTTCATGATAATATCGGAAAATATCAGTCCAGTAACGAAACATCGAGATTTATAGCCGGCATGACGAATTGTGTATAATAATATCGCAAAATATCAGTCAAGTAACGAAACATCGGGATTTATCGCCGGCATGACGGATTGTTTATGATAATATAGGAAAATATCAGTGAAGTGACGAAACATCGGGATTTATAATTAGGATAATCATATCAAGAAATATCAGTACAGTAACGAAACATCGGGATTCATAGTAGGCATAACAAAGTATTCATAATGTTATCGGAAAATATCAGCAATGTAACGAAACATGGGGATTTATAGCCGGCATGACGAATTGTGTATGATAATAATATCGGAAAATATCAGTAAAGTAACAAAACATGGGGATTTATAGCCGGCATGACGAATTGTTTATAATCATATCGGAAAAAATATCAGTAAAGTAACGAAACATCGGGATTTATAGCCGGGATGGCGAATTGTTCATAATAATATCGGAAAATATCGGTAAAGTAACGAAACATCAGGATTTATAGTCTGTATGACGAATTGTTTATAATAATGTCAGCAAGTATCAGTCAAGTAACAAAACATCGGGATTTATAGCCGGCGTGACGAATTGTTCATAATAATATCGGAAAATATCAGTAGAGTAACGAAACATCGGGATTTGTAGCCGGCATGTGGAATTGTTTATAATAATATCGGAAAATATCAGTCAAGTAACGAAACATCGGGATTTATAGCTGGCATGTCGAATTGTTTATAATAATATCGAAAAATATCAGTCAAGTAACGAAACATCGGGATTTATAATTGGGATAATAATATCGGAAAATATCAGCAAAGTAACGAAACATGGGGACTTATAGCCGGCATGACGACTTGTTTATAATCATATCGGAAAATATCAGTAAAGTAACGAAACATCGGGATTTATAGCCGGCGTGACGAATTGTTTATAATAATATTCAAAATTGTCAGTCAACTAACGAAACATCGGGATTTATAGCCGGCATGTCGAATTGTTTATAATAATATCGGAAAATATCGGTGAAGTAACGAAACATCGGAATTTATCGTAGGCATGACGAATTGTTTATAATAATATCGGAAAATATCAGTTGAGTAACGAAACATCGGAATTTATAGCCGGCGTGACGAATCGTTAATAATATAATGATATAATATTTAACTATAATAATAGTAATAATAATAATATAATAATAGGAATAATAATAGAAATGATAATAATAACAAAGCAATTTAATAATATAACAATATAGTATACAGAGAATAATGACGGAGACTTTAGAATTTAGAAATCTGGACATCCGGACATCTGGACATTCCTCACGTACTTTAATATCGACGCCCCCTAATAAAATCCAAGTAACTTTAGAGAGGGTGATTATAATCGACGTAACTCTGGGATAGCAGATCAGAAAGGAAGTAACTTTTGCGTTACGATGATAAACCAAGTAACTCTACGAGTACTGATCATAATCCAAGCAACTCTGAATATGCAAGTTTACAGGGGAAGCAATGTGAAGTTTATATTAGTATATCAATTACAATTTCCAACCGATACCACTTAAAATTGTCTCCATCATAATGTAATAAATCAGACATCAGTTCTGAATCTTCAGATGTGTAACCAATTCAGTATGATTTTTTTCAACCATTGCGACTAACGTATTGATTTGAAGGTTATGGTTTGAGATCTTCTAAATAATGTAATATTTTTGTAGTGAAATAATGTCGAATAGAATAGGATTGTAAATTTGAACGTGAATGAAAACGGTCTAATCATGGAACACAGCCCTACATTAGTAGATTATGATAGTAACGTGTATATTGAAACAAAAGCATAAAATTCTGGGATGAAAGTTGAGACGCAAGTCCCTCGGCGCACCACTGCGAAGACATTAATATAATACTTGCATGCTTTCTCTTTAATATTTAGAAAAACTGTAATGAAGTAAATCAAACACATAGATTTAGGATATGAATGTCAATATTTTTATATTGTTTTAATCATTCGTAAACATTTTTTATTGCTTATAGTATATATTATAATCACCATCACAGTATTATCACAGCATTCGTGATTTACAAAGAAACATTATGTCTAATATAATTTTATAAAGCTTAAAATGGTCAACAGACTTAGAGGTAGACTCTTTTTCTACTTTCGTAATACAATATCTTAATATCATGGTACATTATGAACTAATGTAAAAGTAATACATTATTACATAGGTAATTTCTCTCATTATTGTTTTTCGACCGCTTATTTTGCATTTCGACCATTAGGCTTTTGACGAACAGTCAGCGAACGATAAAACAAGTGATGGTTTGATGGGATCTGAGCTTTAAGCGGATTGCACAATGATAATAAATCCTTGAGTGTGGCTTCAGGTATGCCAAGATTAGCTGTGTATGCGTTTTTCAATTTCTGTGAAGCCAAGTTCAGAGGGTGACCAACACGACGATGGATATTTACTGTTGATGCTTCGTCTTCAAAAAAGACTTTGTAAAATAGAAGTCCAGGCCTATCCCCATCCGCACAAACTTCTCTCACCTTCGACCAGGGTACATTAATACCGGATGTATTGGTAGCCATATTCATTTTTTCTACTAGGGCTTTAAAGTCTAAGATAAGATTCTGCTCAACATCTATAACTGCATAGGGCTTGTTAGCCCTCGCCATTGACATAACAGTTAGCCACTGCTCTGGGACATAAATATTTTGGTGCTTACTTTTTCTCTCGATAACGCTGTGCATAGAATCTCCCTCGTTTTGAGTATGTCCACATTCAAGAAAACGATGCACTATGTGGACTTTAAATTTGGCTGCTGCATACAAGAACATTGCGAACACAAATCTATTTTTATTCTGCCCACCGCAATTGTCGGAGTAGAATCGAAAGTCGGTCACACCTTCTTTGGACATTTTCTCAATGAAATGTAAAAGAAAGCTCGCTATTTCATTAGAGCCCTTATTACCTATGTCCTCTCTCCAAACGTAACAGTAGCCATCACCACGGCCAACATCGTAGATGGTGAAATTGTATATAGACAGCTTCCTTTTATAGTAGAATACCGATGACTCCCCTTTCGGCACATTCAGTGCTTTTTGCATATCAAAGCAGGCTGTTGAAATATGCGAATTTTCGCGCTTCTTAGACTCTTGAGCATCATGATTTTTGAGCTCCCTACTCTTTACCTTGTTCGCAACGTGTATATCATGAGATTGCTGTAGCTTTTGCTTTTCCTCGTCATTAGCTATTTGCCAAGTTGTACAAGAGTCACATTGGTCTTTTTTGGGCACGTGAAAACCAATATTAAACTTGGTGTTGAAGATATCACGGTATTGCCTTTCTGTAGCACAGATTTTATAGTCACTGTGGAATTTTTTCATCCAATCACTATATAAAGAGTGCATCTTTCTCACTGAGAGTCCTTCTTCTAGATACTCTCTTTTAGAATCCTTCCTCAGATAATGAGCCTCTTTTCTTTCGAACAAATTAATGTGTTCAATTACACTTTGGACGACCTTATCACTCAACTTTGTACCTCGATTATCGTGTTTACCTCTCTTGTCTGGTGAAAGTTTGGCACCTTTTCCCATCTTCATCGTTACAGTAGTGACCCATGAATCAGAAATACCAAGAGTTTGTAAAAACATAGGCTTGCAAACGAATACTTGTGTACCACTCACTCTGAAAGAATACTTTCTTGAAACGTTTCGTCGTGGAGGAAGGTCAGAGTCACTGCAAGATAACTTGTCATATACAGTCAAACATCTAGCTATATAATCCCACTGACGGGAATGATCACCGATTTTCCAGAAGTCGTTGAAAATATCTTGCCTCTGTGTTTGAGTAATTTGAGAAGCGCACTTCAATCTACATCTATCTTCACATGGGGGACCCATTACCCTAGCAGGTTTCAGTTTTTTCTGAAAATCTAAATACTCTTGACCTGTGTTCCGAGCTGTTTTAGCAACATTAACTTTCCACAATAACGGATTTTTTTATCTTTTTCTAGCAGCAGATTCATTGGTGCCACTTTCACGTCTTCTTTTTCTAGATCTATCTTGACTTTCTGGAGTAAAAGTTTTCGGCGAATCACTTTCGTCTTCCAAATTTGAAATCATTTCTTCTTCACCCATTAAAGAAGTTGGAGGCACTTCTATCTCTGTGAAATCTACGGGCAGGTCTAACTCTAGTACCTCAGTGTCTATTTCTAGCAAAGACTTCCCCTGACCAATTATTTTTTCTATTCCTCTATTATCATTTATTATCACAGATGCTTCCACATTATTGTTTACGCTTTGGATATCTTCCAAATACACAATATTGCATCCTGCAGCTTGGAAGTCTTGAAGATCATCTTCGTGAATGGTGTCCGTCGAAGGTATCGAGTACTCATCTTCTGTAGACAAGCAAACGTAACATCTTTAATTCAACACAGTTGTCACATTAGAAATGATTAAAGCGTAATCATTCAATGATACAATAAAAATTATTCAAAAGCTGTCGATCAAATACCAATAAAATACCAAAAATACCAATCTACCCATAAGTAGAATCATCTCGGACAAGTAGTTATAAAACGTCGTATGAAATTGTGATTTTTTACATTATGAATTGATACACTTTAATAATCGAATGACAGTTATATCGCTACCCTGAAGCTAGTCATCATTTTGATATTTGGTAGAAATGTTAGATAATTTTTTTAAATCCGCAATTCTGTTACAGCTTACAAGAATTGAAAGCAATAAATATTGTGCAGAAATTATACATACCTGTGAAGGTAAGCTTCCTTCTAGCACCTTTGAGCGAATCAACTTCGTTCTTTGACGATTGATCTTCACCTTCATTATTCAGTGATCCTAAGTCTGTCGCTTCTACGATGAGTTTTGATGAATTACCGAGATTTTCATCACCTTCATCAGTTGAGCCTATGAACAGAATATTATTATTGGGGACCTGAATATGTGTAATATTATGCCTATGCATTATTATGATTATTCGACATAACCTCCGAAGATTATTGTACACCGATATATTAGTGTGACAGCCTTAAAAAATATACCAATAATTCACTTACTCGAGCACGACGATTCCAATAGCGTGTCGCGTGACATTTTATAAGTTGACAGGCTCTTAAAGCTGATTTTTATTTAAAAAAAACATAGCCAAAAAGCTGCCAAACGTCATCAAGCCGGCTCGGAGTTCGTATTGTCGGACGTAGGTTAGGTGCGGGTTAGGTAGAGTCTGTTTCACTTAGCTGCCGTTGTAGGCGCTGAAGAGACCGCGAGTTACATCGTTCTTAACCGGAATAATTTTTCGACCAGAAAGATATGTAAATCACATTGAGGTATTTTTCGATGAAACGGGGTGAAAATTGGGGTTATTATTGCTATTAAAACGTGCTCGACATCTTACTTTACCTCATTCAGTGCTTACCTAAAAATGGTAAAAAATTGAGTTGCTTGGATTATGATCAGTACTCGTAGAGTTACTTGGTTTATCATCGTAACGCAAAAGTTACTTCCTTTTTGATCTGCGATCCCAGAGTTACGTCGATTATAATCAGCCTCTCTAAAGTTACTTGGATTTTATTAGGGGGCGTCGATATAATAGGGGATTATATTCTTTCGCCAGCAAAATGAGCCTAAGCCGATGTCCCTACGACCAACGTAGCCAGAGTTATAATTTTTCGAATAAAAAATGTGCCAAAAAGAAGAGATTGAATAATTTTGAAAATATTAGGAATATCGAAGAAAAGCTCTGGTAGATATTTTTGATTCACCGTAAACTACTGATTTTGAGATCGACGTCAAAATTAGAAAAATGTGCCCGAAACACCTTGATCACTTGACAAACTGAGAATTTAGCAAACGAAGAACAAGTTGCTCTGCACATCGCACTAAATGAGCCAATCGAAGTATTGGAGGTAACACAATTTTCCCGACTATTCACATCAGTAATAGCTCAGTTCCACCGATTGAAGTCTTGAAAATATAATTTGAACAATTTCCACAGACAAACGTACGTAATGAAGGTTCATTTGACGAAAATCATCTTCTTTTTAACGTCAGCCGGTCGTTGGCAGAGGACATTGATGATCTTGAAAACGGCATCGATAACTCGGATAAGGTAATAATGATGCACAATATAATTCTACTTTCGTTATATATTAATACTTGACCACGATATCGCCTCAGAATTACTCTGATGGATGACTTCCAGAGATAAATGATTTAAAGACTCCTTGACAGTCAATTCAAACAGAATTCCGTACAACGGATGGGTTACATTACACCGTTCACTTGATGTAAACATTTATTGAAGTTTTGATGACTCAAAAATGTGAAAGGTAGTCCGTTTGACACATTCGAGCACAATTAAATTCACTGAGGAAAAACTGATATATTAACAAATTGGTCAAATAATTGACAAAACACCTGAGTTGGCAGAAAAATATAAATAAATCAATGAATAGATTAAAAAAAAAAAGAAGAGATGGAAATATATATATAAAAAAAAAACCAACTGGAAAATGTGGACATTTTCTTAATACTTGTAGTTTATCATTATTATGCAAAGTTTTGTTTATTGTGGACGCGTTAATATTGCAATTATTGATGAATACATTTTGATTAGTTCGAATACGCGCCTGAATTATCGAGTGTTTTTTTTTTTTTCATCGATTTGAAGAAATTGGATGAATCACCTTGCGTCAAAGTAAATTATCTGAAAAATAAGTTGGACGTCGAACAAATTTAGACTCAACAGAAAATAGAAAAAATCTATTGAAATGTTCATCAGAATACAAAAAAATTTAAGTCAACAGAATATTCTGAATTAGTAACAAATAAATCTGAATTGAGAAAATTGGGTACGCTATTCGCCCCGATTCTAACGTCATATGATGCATTTGGAGGGGTAACGTCAATTCACCTAGCCCTAGACATCACATTCTCCGATTTGGTCCGTGATTGTTTTATGTTGTCTAGACTCTTTTTACTGATTGCTTTTTTTTTTGTTTCATTATTTTTCAAGTAATATTTTTTTCCAACACGAAAATTGAGGCCATTTTATGAAACCTGAAACGGTTCACTAAATTGTGTGAGTGATGTAGAACAACCCTTCCGCTTTGAAAAACATATGTACAATTAGACGTCCATTTTTTCACTCCCTTCTTAATTTTTTCTTCTTGCCTGACGGAAAAAATAGTATATTATGCTACCAGGGAGCAAAGAGCGCGATTTTTGCCGAGTGTGAGGTTTGCTGTTCAATTTACTGTACAAATATTCAGGAGAGCATTCGAGTTGGATGGTCGCATAAACAATCGCATATCGAATCGGAGATGATAAGGTTTGGAGACTCGGTGAATTGACGTAACAACCCCATGGGGTCTTCGAAGCTTGATTCGAGGGTTCAATTCTGTGCGTATGATTCTGTTTCGCAGGGAGAAAATGATGACCTTCCGGATTTTTTTATCCACAACATCGACAATCAATATTATCCTATGGATGACAACAACGATCCTACAGATGAAGATGTTCCCGGAGAACATTTGTTACGAGATTGCAACTCGCTTCAAGAAGCGATTGATAACAAAGCTTTCGCAAAGCCAATCACTACACCTGTTCACAAGAACGTTGGCGAAGTAGTACTGATGATTGTAAAATTTGTACTGGTACACGCGCTTTCTTTAACTCAAACAACTGATTTATTTTGTATGATAAATTCTCTGTTTGCCGAACCGTTCTTACCAAATACAAGGTATTTGCTGGATAAACTATTTTATCCGAAAAACAACATCAAATTGTACGTAACGTGCTCGACATGCGGTGCAAACATGGGTAGATTTAAACGAAAAGATCATTTCGTGAAATGCAAAATTTGTGAAACGGTGGTCGATGTTAAGAATTACGCGTACAAAGATTTCTTTGTCATCATGGATGTTGCATCGCCGATATCAGAACTAATAGAATCTAACCATGAATATTTCGATAACGTTGTCAATCATAGAGTTTGTGAACAAGGTTATCTACGCGACGTTTATGATGGTAAGAGATACCGGGAGTTTGTTCGAAAATTGAACTCAACAGACAGACGTAGCTACGCAACGGTAACTTTTAACACCGATGGAGCCCCTTTGTTTGAAAGTTCAAGTCATTCCATTTGGCCTTTATTTTTAATGGTTAATGAAGTACCATTTCAGGTGCGAAGTAAGGAACTAATATTAGCGGGTCTTTGGTTTGGAAAAGATAAGCCGAATATGAACGTTTTCCTTGAACCGTTTGTAGAATGTATGAATGAGCTCTCAAGCAAAGGGGTTGAATGTATCGTAAAGGGTAGTAAACTGTGCATCAAAATATTCACTCTTTTTTGCTGTGGCGATGCAGTGGCTCGCGCACCGGTGCAAGGTTTTACACAATTTAATGGAGCATATGGTTGCGGCCAGTGTCTCCATCCGGGTGAGTGGGTTCGAACTAATCCAAACAATCCACGATCTGGAAATATTAAATATCCTCTCCAGGATAGTGTTCCGAAAGATAGAAACACAAGGGAAACAATAGAGCACATGAAGAAAGCTGTTGAATCTAATAATCCTATTTTCGGTGTGAAATGTGCATCTCAATTGATAAATTTATACATTATGACATCATCTACGGTTGTGTTGTCGATTCCTTGCACTGCGGATCCGGGATTGCAAAACAATTCGCGACTTTATGGTTTGGTAATAAGCAAAAGGCTGGCTTGCTATCTCGGAGAACTGTAACGGAAATTGATTTAATGATGAATTGTATCAAAGCGCCACATCAGGTTGGCAGACTCGCTCGTTCACTGTCGGATGAAGAGTTTTGGAAAGCTCGCGACTGGGAGAACTGGACAGTTTTTTATAGTATGGTGGTTCTTAAAGACATATTGCCAGCCAATTTGTTGATGCACTGGGCTTTGTTTGTAGAAGCTTTTTACATATTGTCCAAAGGAGAACTGACCATTCGTGAAGTAGATTTTGCAGATAAGATGTTACGCGAATTCGTTGGGAAAACTGAACTTTTGTACGGTCGAACAGCTATGACCTTCAATGTACATTCCCTTGTACACTTAGCAAAAAGCGTCGCAGATTGGGGACCACTATGGTCTCACAATACTTACGCGTTTGAATCCGGGAATGGGGATTTGTTGCAAGTGATACACGCAGCTAAAGGTGTACATCACCAAATATGTCGCCGCATTAGCTTGAAATACAGTTTCCTGACTCTGAAAAACCACGTTTATCCATATTCGTCATTCACTGTGAAACGATACTGTGAAACACTTGGATCAACACTGGCTAAACAAACGTTTCGACCTAATCACATTAGATATTTTGGTTCTGTTTCCCGAGTAAATGAATTATGGTCATACAGATTAAATCTTGGAGAGCACAGTGTTTCCTATAAGAAAATGATTAAAAACTCGTGCTTGTACATGTCTGCACTGCGGAGCAATCAACGTTCTGACAACTCTTTCGCTCTGTTGGTAGACAATTCACATGTCAAAATGATCAATTCTATCGTTGACTCTACAACTCACCAAGAGCAATTGTTCATAAAGTACGTACAACAAACGCTCACAACGGGAAATATGGTGTGTTAAAGAAAATCTTAATCAAAAGTCACAAAGAATCAGCCATACCAACTACCGATATTGCGAAGATATGTGTGCATATGACAATCAACGGAAACGAATACTTATGTGCTGTACCAAACTTGTACTATTATTAGATAGTAGGGCTGTGCGATTAACGGAAGTCGAAATAAGAAACTAATCAATTAATCGATGAATCGAAATCGCTGATTGATCGATTAATCAAGAAGACAATCAATCGGAATCGTTGAATAATCGATTAATCGAGAACGATTAATTGTACAGCCATAGATAGACAAACAACAACGGAGCAGGAAATTACCGGAGTGTTATCGTATTAGGAAAAAATTGCACACATAAATCATACAAATCGGCAGTATATTGAAATGTCATATTATTTTAAGTATTTTTATTTTAATGATAACTTGTACAGGGCTGGTTACTAGTCAATTCATTCATTTTTTCTATAGGGGTGACTTTTGTGTCACTTTTTTCGGCAATATAGTCGCCTTGATCATGTATTTTGTAACGGCTTTGTGAAAAATTAAGATGTCATGAAATCCATACGACTGATTTTTCGAAATGGAATTTGAAACCTGTTCGAATTTTTTCAGATTTTGTAATTCATTTTTAGTATCTTTGATGTATTTTTCACGTGAAAAAAAATTGGTGTTTGTTCGAAAAGGCATGTTTTTGTCACTGGTTGTGAACGCAGGTTAATATTCAGTCTTTGTCTTTCATTATCATCAAAATTGTAGTAACATGTTTTCACGACTGTTCATGAAAATACTGCAGTCCACGGAATGCCTGATTTCACTGCCTGTTATCAGCAGTTCCCACATTTGTAAATGTACACTTTTATTACTTGATAGATGTATTTTCAAGAACGAACTTCGCATTGAAATCCACATTATGATATATTTTGCAGATGCTGTATATGAAACTGCCATGTGATTCAGGTAAAAATGACAACGTTGAAGATGATCATGTTTATTTTGAATTAGTTGACACAGTACAACCTTATTTCGTAATCGTCCAGTATAGTTTCAGTAAACTAGAAAATCGCTTTCCTTGTGTCATTTAAAATACTAGCTCACAATAGCGCGCTTCGCGCGCTTCTCAAACCAACTTTCAGATCGTTATTACAGCGCTTTTTTTTTATTCCGCTGACCTTTTTTAAATCTTTACTAACTGATTCTGATTTAATCGCTGTGTTATAAGTTGAGTGTCAAAACAATTATATGGCTGATTCTCCCGAAAGACTCATTTTTGCTGAAACGGAGTATATTTTCAATAATCCCACAGTTTTCTTAGATCTCTCAACCAGAATATATTAGATCATCACATTTTGAGATAGGATCACAGAACAAATTGAAAAAAAAAATTTATTTTAATGGTTTTTTTTTTTTTTTGCGGGTTTTGACCCCTAAACGTCAGTTCCTCCGGCTGAAACACTTACATTTTCCTTACTCTAGGGGAAAGGATAAGGGCTAATTCAAAAGAAAACAAATTTTTTAATAGAAATCATGAATATTTTCTCAAACTAAACGATTTTTACGACCCCTTTCCGAAATCCAAATAAAAAAACTGAGCACAAACATTTTAATAAAAATTGGAATTTTGAAACGCGGGTTGCCGTCATTCCTCTGACAGATCGAATTCACCGAGCTGACAATCGGTCAAAGTTTCATTTTCAACGCTTGTGACTTTTTGTCTTACGAAACAGTGTGGTTTGAGTGATGTCACAAGCTGGGGCGTCATTCCTCTGGCAAGTGCCAAATTATACATTAAAAAAAAAAAAAATTCGTCTATGTTTGCATGTAAAACTATCGAGTACCAACTCATCGCCGCGTTTTTGAGGTCCGAAAGACTTTGCATGTCGGATTACGGACAAAATATCGGCAAAATCGTCAGTCCTCTGGCATCATTCCTCTGGCCCTCAATCATCATTCTTCTGGCACCAGTATAGGCCCAAAGTATGGTAGAAACCTCAAAATGAGCTTTATTTTGTCCAAGTGGTAATTACCTTGTATATTACTTCAAACTGGAGGTTATATTCAGCAATTTAGAACTCAAAATTGATTTTTTTTATTTTGTTATTTTGAACCCCGAAAAATGAGTCTTTCAGGAGAATCACCCATATATTGTTAGTCAAATAATTTTTCAATTTTTCATGCTGTCATTTTATTTGTTGTTGATCAGTAGTACTTATTATATTATTGTTTGTTAGCGGATAGTATCAGATGTTAAGAGTGTTTCAGAAGTGATCACGTGCTCACTATAAAAACGTCTTCCTCAACTCACAAATTTCGTGCATCACTTTAGGTTCATAAAGTTAGCATCCAGAGTCGAGACAATCGTCTGAAAATACGTTTAGATCATCGAGAAAAATTCAAATAAGATGGTGGATCTGAATTTCAGCATCCGGTTACTGAATACGATACTATGCGAGCGGTTAACGGAATTTCGGATAGATTATCATGCTCACCGTTTGCGCGTTGTTTGCGCAAACAGCACCCACAACATTTTATCAGTCATTATTATCTGTACCATTGAGGAAAAAAAATCCTACAAAGCTGGTACCCAAATCCAGTATTGCTCAGGCGCCAGGAGCGGTCCTATTCCGTCCGTTCCAATTCTCAAGCAAAGAAAGCCGTGGAAATATTAGTGAATCAAGGCGAACAGCGATAATGATGCATAATTCTGATGACTTAGTTCGTTCGGTTTCATTCAGGTTGAATCAGCAAAAAAAAGTTACATTTTAAAATCATTGATTTTAGAATGTTACATTTTTCTGTTTAATCAATCCGGGAGAAACTGTAACGGTAAAAGTGACTGAGACTGAGAAAACAGTCCACCGTTTACAATAAGATAGCTTCTTTACTAGTTAACGTACCAAACTAAAAGAGTTGGGCGCCAGGTACCGAATGTACCGCCGTACGGTAGGTTAATCAACAAAACAAACTAAACAAACGATATTCAGCAAACGGTAGGTTCGATTACGAGAGATAGAAGCACTGCTCGGCTAAGCTGTAGTTTACTCAAAACGTATGGTAGAGTGGGTAGGTTCTCCAGTAAATGACACGTGGGTAAGTAGTTTAACGGTAGGCGGAGCCTACTATATTAAGTAAAGCAATAGCAATCCAGTTTTACAATAAATAATCACAGAAATCAGTCATAAGCGAGAAAATTCACAAGAATACATAAGAGAATTATTACATAAAAATAGCAAAACGTAAACGCATCGTACAGAACAAGGCAGAATTAACGGAAGGAGGTAAAGTCGCAGACTCGATATAATAAAAGATACAGACTTAAAGGTAAGCGTCACAAAGCGACGTCATACTCATAAGCGAAATGCGATGCGTTAATTACGATAGAAAAATGTAGATACGGGGTCTGTACGATAGGCGAAACGAGAGCAGGAAGTCAATAAAATATTCACAAAGAATTACTTGAAAGTTACAATACTAAAAATAACGCGGAGTACAAATCGTTACAATCATCGCTACGGAAATTATCAAAAAGACATAGATACGGAAGGTAGCGTAGACGTAACGATAGGCAAAGAAATCAAAGAACAATAAATAACTAATAAACTAGTTCCGCGGCTGCTTCTACGCAAGGGGAACTACCTCAGGGAAACTCAATCGTAAATCGCATGCAATGGCATGCGTAAATCGTAAATTAACATACAGATAAGCAACAAAATATAAATCGTAAACCAGAAGGGCACGATAGAACGTAGTTACAAAAAGATCATGCTCAAATATCAAGAAATATCACGAAAAGCGATTCAGTCGGGAGGTCGTTCAGTAAAGACTGCTCAAACGTATAGCGTAACGTATAACGGATCGGTAAAGAACAGAAACGTAACGTAAATGGAATCACACGGGATCGCGGTCGCAAGCGCAGCACCGACGAGACCGTGATTCTCAAACAAAGATTCGCCTACAGACGGTAGAACGATATAAGAGCCATACGGTAGGTATTAAACAAAGACTGAGCGATAGATCATCAGATTATAAAACTGAACGATAGAACGATAGAACGACCTCGTAACTTTACATAAATAGGCGGAAGCCTTACCTTAAATTCAGGCGTGTGAAATACACTGTAACGTGGCAAATGAGTTGCCCGTTGTGGCATCCCTCAACGCCGCGGAAGGATTGCAAATATCCTCGCGCGACTCTCGGTAACGCGCATAGAATTAAGAAACTGTACCGAAGGGTCACGTGGTTCACTGGAGCAAGGAGCGACCTCACCCCGCTTCCCCGCTGGCCTACGAGCTAACGCGGGGAAGACGAGTCTAGCCATCTTTGCAAAATCCTATCTAGTCAGCTTCCATCTTGGAATTCAAGCCGGCAAGAGGTGTCCGTTTGCGTTGGGGCTATTTTTTCCAAGTCTTAGCTGTTTTAGAGTCTTCCGAAGTCTAATTTCTACTTGAGTTTGTCTCCCGTGCGCTGTGCTACCCGAGCACCAGAAATTCGTGCCCGACTCGCCTCCAGAGAACCCGTGACACCCCCAAGACGCGACTCGCCGGACCGCTGGCACGTGCCGCGACCGGCATCTCCGCGAATCACCGACCCCCCCAAGTGTGCTAGTGTGCCCCAAAGAACATTGCCACTCCACTTTGGGATATACCCGAGACCCTCGATCCAAGGTAGGATCTTTATCGTCTATGTGTTCGTCCCCTGTGCTGCGAGAACTCTTTTATAACTTCGTCTAGGTGGGCTTGGCTACCGCCAAGTCCGTTGGAGCCTGAGACGAGGAGACCGGCGTTACGGAAAGTATCCTAGATCCGCTAGGATCGTTTTTGCCTGCTTTTCTATCTCTCGCATCGCTTGTATTTTCAGCATCTTCACCCCCTACTACCGGAATCCCGACCCCACGCGCCTCCGCGAACGGTCGAGTCCCGATACCGCCTTTTTACCGGTCTTCCTCTCATCTCTATTTGAATTTTGCTCGTGTGTGTTCCTGTGTGCGTGTCCGCGTGATTCGCGCCTGTAGAGGTGATCCCTGTTGAGACTCCCGCTCTACGTAGGGTGCGCAGAATCACCGCGCACGCCGCGTCATTTCAACCGTCGCCGAGCTACGGCTCGCCGTACGCCGTGGTTGGAATCCTGACTATTTCTTGTGTCCGTCCGATATCATCCCGCTCTACGTTACCGTCCGTATTATTCGACCGGGTGAGTTGAGCGTCGATCTAGCGCGGTAGCCCTCGTCCCCGTTGAGGCGAGTGCGCTACGCGGTCTGCGCAGGGATCGCGCGCACTCACCGCTGCGAGTCAGCTGCCGTGAATCCACAGTCCGCTGTGCGATCCGGCTGACGTACCCTGTACCGTTCCCCCACCGCCCCTCGCCCTCCTCCTGGCCCGTGCCCAGTCGAGTCGAGCGGCTAGCCTGTGAATAGCGTATCATATTCTGTATGGGCTCTTCTAGCCCGATCTGATTTCTACCCTTGAGATCGCCTAGTGTCTCGAAGGGATTGTTCACTTCTGATTTCATTGAATAAATACGTTTTATAATTGTTCACCAACTTACACAGGGTCTACTATCTTCGCCCCCACGTTCCCCTCTACCAAACACTGTCTAGCCGGCCTCCCGCCTTCTTCCACCCCTAATTCCTTCCCTTATCCCCGCGGAAACGCGGCGATTAGTTCCCGTAAGGAACTTGGCGCCCAAATCTTTCGTATTTCTTTTGTTTAGTTTTAGTCCCGTCATCCACGTTGGGTTTCGGCTTCTTTTGCTAGCATTGTGGACGGGGTTGGTTTCCAAACAACCCCGAAAGCGTGTTACAAAATTGGCGCCCAACGTGGGGCCCGATAGAGACCTTTTTGGAAACCGCGTTGGTGAACCCGCGACCCCTGCCCCGCGAACTTTGATTTTTTTGTTCAAAAACCGCGAAAGAGTATCGAGAACGGGTGGAAGACGCCGTCGTTGCCTTCAACGAGCCAGTTTTGTTCCATCTTATCGGCTTGCCTACCCTAGTACCGGTCAACCCCCCCCGTTTATCTATTTTCTTCCCCTTTCTCTCTGCTTTTTGTCTCGCACTATCTCTTATTTCAGCACCTGGTGAGAGCCTGCTTGCAGCTGACTGCCTGTACTCTTCTTATTTCAGCTTGTTTTACTGGATTTTTGGTCTGTTTTTTTTTCTTTCTCTTTTTCTGTTCTTTACAGCTAATCGTAGGCTAAGATTGCTTGTAATTATTGTGTACGCGTTAACCCCTCCTGTGCTTGCTTGCATGCGTGTGAGTGGCTGTGTGAGTGAGACATTGGTGAGTGTCAGCCTGTTCGCGATCCGTCAACCGCGAGTTACGCTAATCGGCCGGCGATGGGGAACTGGACCTCGGAACTCCTGGACCCAGGGTCCCCCTGGCCAAACTTCGACCTCGAGAATACGGATCTCGTGATCTCGTGGCTGTGCGAGCTGTCGAATCGAGGCATCGACGAGCTCCTCCGCAGGTACCGACTGCGCGTAGATGCGGACCCCGATCGGAATCGGTGGCGTCTCCTTCGCGCGCATCTCCGGGGACGTCAACAGAACGTCACCTGGACTCCGTTATGGGACGAGGAACCCCTTCTGGATTCCCCCGTCGTAGATTCCGCTCCGACCCCGACCTATGACAGCACTCCGGTCCGTGCTGAGTCCGCACCGCGACCACGAACCCTATCCGAGCCACGAGAGGGCTCCGACCTGCCGCGGGTACATTTTTGCGACGAACGCACCTCGCCCCCGAGGACTCAGGTCGAGCCGGCGCTGAGCCTGATCGATGTCGAGGCTCAATACTCACACCCCGCGCTGGTGATCCTACCGCCCGCGCCTCCAACTCCGACCCCCGCGACGACTGGAGCCCCCGCGATGGGCCCGTCGAACAGTTTTCCGACCCCCAGTCCCGCGTACCCCGCGACGACCCCCGGATATCCAACCTTGCGATCCACTCCGTACCCAGTGGCCCCCGCGACATACCCCGCGAGCGTTTACGCACCTCCGACCTCTGATGGCCCTCCTGCGACCGCTATTCCCCCTCGAACCTCCTATCCCGCTCCAACCGCGAACCCTCCGCATCCGCTAGCTCCGGTATATCCTCCCGCCGCGAGCTACCCAGGGATCCCCGCGTGGAGTCACCCCTACTCGGAAGCTCTACCCCCGCAGACCGTGTTTTCCGCGACTGTACCGCCCGCGAAAACCCGTGACCTTCAAAACATCGTGCGGAAATGGAACGTGAAATTCGCCGGACTCCGTGGAGGGAGCATCGAAGAATTCATCAACCGCGTCGAAGAGTGTCGAGTGGGCAGCGGCCTGACCGACCGTGACCTCTACGAAGCGATGCCGTTCCTTTTAACCGACAAAGCGTTGCAATGGTTCCGCCTACATAAGGATCGCTGGAACAGCTGGCCAGCGTTCCAAACCGCGTGCCGCGAGCGCTTCGCCGGGTTGAATTTCCAGACTCGATTGAAAGACGAGGTGCGAAGACGAACCCAGGGTCCGGATGAGCGCATCAGCGACTTCCTGGACAGCTTGCGCCTCCTGATGGCCAAGATCACACCCCCGTTCTCCGATGATGAGCAATTGGACATTGCTTACGCGAATCTACACCCCAGTTACCGTACCGCGATCCCGCGATACGAATTTGGAACCCTGGATGAACTGAGCATCTCCGGGGAATTATTTGAGAACGCGAGAGCGTTGGATCGACGCTACCAGCCTCCCCCGCGACCCGAAGACTCAGTATTGCCTGAGTTCGCGTACCAAGCGCCGACTCCCCCGGCCGCTTCAGGTAGTGCGGCACTATACTCCGCGACCGGAACCCCCGCGATCCCGCCGACTACCGCTCCGAATCCTCAGTCCTCCCGTGGCCGCCGACCCCGCGGAGGACGAGGACGGAACCGCGCGAACCCAAGTACCGCCACCCCTACCCAGACTAACCTGACAGTACCTCCGACTCAGACGAACCAACCTCCGCCTTTAATGGCACTCCAAAACCTGCAACCCCCCGTTCAGTACCAGGTCTCACCCCAAGCTCCCTACCCATTCCCGTACCCCCCTCCGATACCGCCCCCCCCCAAGCATCGGCGAGCGCCCGTTACCCTCCTGCGACCATGCCTGCCCATGGAGCGTACCATGGAGGCCAAGCCGGCTGCTACCGATGTGGCGACCCCAGACACTTCGTACGGGAATGCCCTTTTGCCCCCCCTGACCAGACCGGCCCGTCAGGTGGGCACCCTGGAGTCTTCCCCTCGAGCCAAGGCAGGGGCTCCGGACCCACTCCGGGAAACAACCGCGGGAATTAGTGGAAAGGGTCCCCACTATTTCCCAGCGCGAGCGTGGACCTCCGCCTTCCCGAGACGTCTCGACCCTCAGCAATACGACTAGAGTAAGAAACCCTGACCCGCGCTACTTTGTGACGATAAATGTAGCCGGGCAAGACCTGCGTGCACTTTTTGACCCTGGTTCGAGTCGAACGTACGTCGGACGCACTGCGATGCCGTTCTTTTCAGATATCATCGCGAACCTCTCCCCCCACACCCGCGCCGCGATTCAATATCCGAACGGTGCCGTCGACTCTATCGCGGGCGAAGCTCGACTGCGAGTACAATTCGCCGATAGAACCCGCGATCTCGACATACGATTTGCCCCTGCGATTGACTGCCCGTGCATCTTCGGCATAGATGGCATCCGCGCCTTCGAATTTAACGTAGATTTTTCCCGCGCGAGATGGAGATTGCCTGACGGTGCACAAGGCTATTTTGATGTATCCTGGCCCCCGTTAGACGATGCGAGTCAAGAGACCTCGGCCTGCGCTGGCCTCCTCGAGCTCTCCTCGCATCAAACGGAGAAACTTCACGCGCTTTTACGCGAACGTTTACCCCCTCCGTCGTCAAGTCCCGGAATAACCGACCTGGCGATGCACACGATCGACGTGCAAGGTCACGAGCCCATTAAGCAGCGGTATTATCCTGTATCGCCGAAGGTACAGGAAGCGATGAATAAAGAGGTAGATACTATGCTCGAAGCTAGTATCATCGAACCCTCCCGCAGCGAATGGTCTAATCCGGTCGTCATGATAAAGAAATCCCCGGAAAAGTACCGATTTTGTCTAGATTTTCGAAAGGTGAATAAAGTCGCGAGAAAGGATGCTTACCCGCTCCCGTATATGAGCAGCATCTTCGATAAACTTCGTGAAGCCCGGTACATAACCAAAATCGATCTGAGTCAAGCCTACTTCCAGGTGCCCCTGGAAGCAGCGAGTCGCGAAATCACCGCGTTTACCGTCCCTGGCCGCGGACTGTTTCAATTCAAGCGCATGCCGTACGGATTGTCCGGTGCACCCGCGACCTTTCAGCGCCTCATGGACCGTCTCGTTGGTCCTGAGATGGAACCGCACGTGTTTGTGTATCTCGACGACGTCATCATCGTAAACCAGGACTTCGACGATCACCTGCGTTGGTTAGATCGAGTCCTCGGGAAAATAACCGCGGCGGGACTAACCGTAAACCCGGATAAGTGCGAATTTTGCTGTTCCGAGGTCCGATACCTCGGCTTCCTCGTGAACAAGGACGGACTGCAGGCCGATCCTGAGAAAATCCGCGCGATAACCGATTACCCAGCCCCGCGAACCGTGAAACAAGTTCGTCGTTTCCTCGGCATGACCTCATGGTACCGTCGTTTCATCGAAGACTTCGCGACGAAATCAGACCCACTCACGCGTCTTCTAAAGAAGAACCGGCGTTGGCAGTGGGAATCTGAACAACAGGAAGCGTTTGAAGCCCTGAAAACTGCCCTTATCACGGCTCCTACCCTCACCTGTCCCGACTTTACGATCCCTTTTACCCTTCAAACCGACGCTAGCGACACCGGTCTCGGTGCTGTCCTCACGCAGAGCGTGGAGGGCGTGGAGCACGTAATCGCGTATGCTAGTCGAACGTTAACGGATCCTGAGCGGAAATACATCGTCACCGAACGGGAGTGCCTCGCGGTACTCTGGTCAATCCGCAAGTTCCGTCCTTACCTCGAAGGGTATCATTTTACCGTAATTACCGACCACAGTAGCCTCCGTTGGCTACACCACCTACGGAATCCCACCGGACGCCTCGCGAGATGGGCGTTGGAGTTACTTGAGTACGATTTCGACATCGTACACCGCAAGGGTGCTCTGCACCATGTTCCTGATGCCCTATCGCGAATCTACGAGCCGGTGACCGAACCCGTAGCTGCCCTGGAAGACCCCCACGACCCGTGGTACCGCCGTCGCGTCGAAAACGTGAAGAACATGCCTGTCCAGTTTCCTGACTGGAAGGTAGAAGACGGTAGATTGTATTATCATCGCGTAGACCCTCTTTCCGACCCCTTGTTGCCGGATCTCGACGCGTGGAAACTCGTGCTCCCCCTCGAAGGTCGAGCCGCCGTGCTCGAGAAAGCCCACGTTCCCCCGTGTGCCGGTCACCTCGGTATCGAGAAGACGTACTCGCGAATCGCGCTTCTATACTACTGGCCTGGCATGTACCGCGACGTCGCCCAGTTCGTGCGTCTGTGTGACACGTGTCAACAGATCAAAGTCGACCAATCGGGACCTCGTGGTCTCATGGGTCGCCGTGTGGTTGATCGACCGTGGATCGCCGTTGCCGCAGATATCATCGGACCATACCCTCCTACCCGCCAGGGTTTTACTCACGCGATTGTAATCCAAGATTTATTTACAAAGTGGGTAGAATGCCGGGCATTACGGAAAGCCAACGCGAAAACCGTTCTCCAGTCCCTGGAAGAACTCTTCGTTTATCGCTGGGGGGTCCCTGAAGTCCTTCTGACTGACAACGGGACGGAGTTTTCGAACAAACTCCTCGACGCCGCGTGTACCGAACTCGGAATCTATCACACAACCATCCCGCCGTACCACGCCCAAGCGAATCCTGTCGAGCGGGTGAACCGCGTGCTAAAGACGATGATCTGCGCCTACATCGAGGGCGATCATCGCAACTGGGATCAGCATCTGCCAGAGTTCCGCTTCGCGATGAACTCCGCGGTTCACAGCTCCACGAAAGTGACCCCCGCGTTCCTTAACTTCGGTCGCGAACTGTATCCTCCGAACACGGTTCGACGACAGGAAGAGGGAACACCCGATATTGTACCGCTCTCCACCGAAGAGTGGGGGAATCGCGTTCGACGTCTCGATGCTCTCCGTGACTTCGTAAGCAAGAATCTCGAGGACGCTCACCAGCGTCAAGCTAAATATTACAACCGCGGAAGACGCGATATTCAATTTTCCCGAGGAGATCTTGTCTTACGTCGTCAACGGGTACTGTCCTCCGCTCCGAACTACTTCGCCACGAAGCTCGCCGCGAAATACGTAGGACCGTTCGTGATCAAGCGGAGGAGGAGCCCCACCGTTTACACTCTCGAAGACCAGGACGGGAACCCCGCCGGTAAAAGCCACATTAACGACCTCAAGCCGTACTACGCGCCCCCCGGTACCGCCGCGACCCCCGCGATCCCCGCGAGTACCGACGCGAGTGAGGGTGAGAGCGAAAGTGAGAGTGGGAACGAGCATGAGAGTGTGCATGAGCCCCCGAACCCCGCTGATCCTCCTGCCCTTTCCCTTCGTACCCAGCACGGAGAATTATTGCTAATGCCCGTCAATTTCCAGGGAGAGCCGGATGAGACTCTCGCGGGGACCTCGAGTGCGAGGCCGCCGACGTCGTCGCACCAGCCCGACCGATCCACTAGTGGGAATGGAACCCATCGACGTAGCCGACCGAGCCACCCCCAGGCCCGTGGGGAGGACGCCAGGCCTCCGACGTCGGAGCCCCGAGTCGGAAGAGCCCCGACAGGACAGGGAGCGGACAGCGCTGCAGCGACGCGACGCCGAGCGGACCGCCGAAGCAGTACTCCACCAGGGGATGACGGCGGAGGAGCGAGCTCTACTGGATCAAGCCGAGGAGCGACTGTTGGCGACACCCCCGACCTCGCCATCGCCAGGGAACCCGCCGACAACGACCAACCTCGAGGGAGAGGAGCCGCCCCAGGTCGCCGAGGACGCGGCCGACCGCCTGGCCACTCTGGCCATCGTGAGCGCCCAGGGTCCCCTGCGTCGTCCACAGACCCCCGCGATCGAGGCCTCCGCTCAGTACCGCCGTCTCGAAATCCCATTCGCGAACCCGAACTACGACGCCTTCGCAGCCCCGACGCCCATGGAAGTGGATCTAGGCCCTCTGCCGGGTCCAGCCAGAGAGCGGGCCGACCCCGAGGCCGTCCGCGGGGCCGCGGACGAGGAAAACGCACCACACCCGCGATCGATACGAGTACCGAACCCCCAGAGCGCCCCGGAAGGGAGCGCTACGACCTACGACGACGAGGGTCCCCTAAAGCCTAGCGCACAAAGTGACACGATACGTTCACCTACAGGCGCTACGGACTCGATACGTTCACTCACACACAGCCCCCACCAATGAGACACCGGTCCGCGCTACGATCCGTGCTCTGGAAAAGTTTGTGCGCCAGCCTTAAGACGCCGTAGAACGAGGAAGCCGCGCACGAGACGCGGTCGACGCCGACGACCCACGCGCCCCTACTCCCCTTCCATCGTCAGCGCAACGGACGCGCGCAGCTTATCGCCCCTGATGGGTCCCTCGCGGCTTATTCACCGAACTCCCAACTGGCCGACGGGGGAAGGCCCCGCCGAGAGTCAGGGACCGCGGAGGGAGACCCCCCAACCGGGCTGGCACGGGGGAACCATCCCGCGCCCCTTTGACACCCCTTACGCGTGTGCCCCTCTCGCCTGCCTGATCGACCGGCCGTACCACCCAGAACAGCGCGGGGAGATTCCGACCCCCATGGTTCGACAACGGGACTATTTCCCTGCCCTCCACCCTCCCCCGGTGAACTCCAATCTCTGTTGGGCGTGCGAACTTCCAGGCCATCGCTACAGCCAATGCCCAGCGCCTACCGGAATCCACTGCTATGTGTGTGGGTGGCGGGGCTACACGGTGCGCACCTGTCCGGCTCACGGGGCAGCCTGGACGGAGGCGTATTTCGCCTACCGAGCCGCACACGATCCGGAGTTCTTCGGAGACCGGCGCACAGTGGTTCCAAATGCGAAATGGCTGGCCAGAAATCGAAAAATGAAGTTTAAATTCGAAGAATTTTAACTGTGGGGTCAGGTAGAGGGATACCCCTGGCGTCCCTTTCAAGGGTAGAGGAGTGGCAGGTGGTACGTTTAGCCGTTGGGATCTCATTCGTAACGAAGACCTCGAGCAGGTAGCCTCGGCCGTGAGCTAGTCCGTTAAAATTACTACCGCTTAAAATCGCAATATCTTCGAGTGGAATTGAGCAATTTTAAATTTTCAAAATGGAATCTCCGCCTGAAAGTAAGTACTTTTATTATATCATTGTGATTTTTTATTTAAAGTACACACTGAGCAAAGAAAAATTTAAACATCTACTGTAAATTTTCGTGCCCGTGGTGAAGAAAAGTTTTGTTCACATTGAGTAAAAGTTAGTTGTTAAACGTTGTTAAGCGGTCGGAGAGGTGCCATATGATTCTTTACACTCTTGAGTAAATATATCACCAAAAATTAGATGCCAAAAACTGCCAACCTCGTTACAATGAATTTTTCTGTAAATAGACGCGCTCATGCACGTGCGGTGCGGCACATAAACTAGGCGGTGCATTGCAACGCACACTAGGCGATCAAGTCGATTGATTTGTTTCTCATGAATATCAGTATTAGTCTACCGGATTCGAATATAATTTTTATTAAAAAAAATTATTATTGATTTTTGAAGTCATGTATTATGTATTGTCTCACTGTTAAATTAATTTTTTCAGGTTCTCGGAAGAGTAAGGAAGCGGTCGTTGTTACGCGACAGGATTTGTTCGATTTATTATTGCCTTATTTGAACGATGGTGCGAGTAAAGCGTACGAAATTGTGGAGATGGCACTGTCGGAAAAATTCCATTCCACTTACACGCTATCTACAGATGAAAAAACGAAGATTCGCCATTTATTACATCAAATCCGAGACAGATGGCAAAAAGTTAAACGAACGAAGGCATTTTTTCTGGATCAAAATGCGGATTGGCTAAGCACAGTGGTCGCCTTTGATAACAATAAGGATATCTCCACCGTAAACAGAGATTCAGCTGCAGTTCAGACGCGTGGTCGCCATTCGCAGAGCTTTGAGGACTCCAGCGAACGGTCGAAACGGCGAAAAACTGAAGGTATTCGTAACCAGTCCAGTACCGAAGAGCTTGCCTTTGCCACCCACATGAGTCTTCGAGCAGCAGGTAAATTCGAGGCCGCAAAAATAGTGAAAGACGTTGCTCTGGGCAGTCCTACAAAAGCATCAAAGTACAAGGAAGCTTTACGAACTGTTACAAGTAGCACACCCGCTTGTTATACCGCTGATGCTGCGCTTTCTTTAATAGTTGAATACCGCATGTCCAAACATGTATATCAGGGAATACGCTCTGGCGCGCTGGAACTTAATTCAAAAATGTATCCATCGTACAAATCTGTGCTGGGGGCGAAAAAAAAATGTTATCCGCCCAAAGATGACATTACTATAACTGAGAGTAAAGCTGCGGTGAAACTTCAAGCACTGTTAGATCATACAGTAAAGCGCATTTTGGCAGTTCAAAGTGAAGTTTTAACTTCTCTCCCATCCCAAGGAATTTTCAATATGCATTTAATTTGCAAATGGGGATGCGACGGTACATCTGGGCAAAGTACTTTTAAACAAAAATTCGAGAATGACGACGGAGACAAAACAGATGCGACTATCTTCTTCACTTCACTTGTGCCACTGCAGCTCGTGGTCGTCGACGAAGTAAATAAGGGAGAAATAACCGTGTGGCAAAATCCGCGTCCCTCCTCCCCTCGATTTTGTAGGCCCATAAAAATCGAGTTTTTAAAAGAGACTGCACAAGGAACGCGACAGGAAGTGGATGACATCAAAGAGCAGGAAAAGCAGCTTCAACCCTTCCATGGGTTTGAGAACGGGAAAGAAGTCAGTGTAAACTACAAGTTAGCATTAACAATGGTTGATGGAAAGGTTTGCAATTCCCTAACGTCTACGGCCTCAAGTCAACGATGCTATCTTTGCGGGGCCACATCGAAAGAATTCAATGACATCGACAAGATGTTGCAGAGGAAGATTAACGAAGAACACTTACAATATGGGATATCATCCTTGCATGCGTGGATTCGTTTGTTCGAGTGCCTTATACATATTGCATACAGATTGGAAATAAAGAAATGGCAAGCAGATAAAAAAAGCATCGAAAGCCGTAAAAAAAACTATACAAAAAGGTTTCCGTGAGAAATTGGGACTGTTAATTGATCAACCGAAACAAGGATATGGTAGCACGAATGACGGTAATACTGCTCGTCGTTTCTTTCAAGATTCCGAGGTTTCAGCGTCTATAACGGGACTAAATAAAGAACTAATTAACAGATTTCACGTGATCTTACAAGTAATAGCGTGTGGTTTCGAAATAAACGTGAATGAATTCGAAAAATACGCTGTAGAAACAGCCCGTGAATACGTGCGACTATATCCTTGGTATTACATGCCCACTACTGTGCACAAAATTTTAATCCACGGCGCAAAAGTAATAGGGTCTTCGATGCTGCCTATAGGACAGATGTCAGAGGAAGCTCAGGAATCTTGCAACAAATTTATCAAATCATTTAGGCTAGACTTTGCCCGAAAATTTAGTAGGAAGCAGAATATGGAGGATGTTTTTGCGCGGCTCTTGATTGCGTCTGACCCCGTGATCTCAAGTTTGCGTAAGTTGCCAGCAAAGCCGGGTAAATCATTATCGCGTGAAGCAATGGCGTTGTTGACCTCGCCAACTGTGAACAACGAAAAATTTTTTCGAAATACTGAGAGTGACTCTAGCGATAATAATGATAGCGATTCAGACAGCAACTGGAGCCTCTAGGTTTGAGCGTCAGTAACTATTTTTTGTTTTTATAGAAAAATAATATTAATTTGTATTTTTGAATAAATGAGTATTATTATCGTAATTTTTTCCGTATTTACATACCTTCCTAATCCACTATATCCCACAAACATGTAGATATTTATACAATATTTCGTTCTTTCATAATTTATTCGTGTTAGCGACCTCAAAAGCCCCCGAGTACCAAATTTCGTAGCGATTGATTCAAAATTGGAGAAAATGGTCCGCCATTTTTTGGCAGCCATTTTGTTTTTTGGAAATCTGACTTCAGATTCGTGTTCAGCTACCCCAAAAACCCTCGAGTACCAAATTTCGTAGCGATTGATCCAAAATTGGAGAAAATGGTCCGCCATTTTTGGGCAGCCATTTTGTTTTTTGGAAATCTGACTTCAGATTCGTGTTCAGCTACCCCAAAAACCCTCGAGTACCAAATTTCGTAGCGATTGATTCAAAATTGGAGAAAATGGTCCGCCATTTTTGGGCAGCCATTTTGGTTTTTGGAAATCTGACTTCAGATTCGTGTTCAGCTACCCCAAAAACCCCCGAGTATCAAATTTCGTAGCGATTGATCCAAAATTGGAGAAAATGGTCCGCCATTTTTGGGCAGCCATTTTGTTTTTTGGAAATCTGACTTCAGATTCGTGTTCAGCTACCCCAAAAACCCCCGAGGACCAAATTTCGTAGCGATTGAAGAATACCTTCTCAATTTGGCCAGCCATTTCGCATTTGGAACCACTGTGCGGCGGCAGGAGCCGGACGAGCTCCTGCAACCGGTGTACCGCCCACGGTATGAACCGGTGTACGCTCTCGCGGCGAACCCCCGATACGAGCCGCAGTACCCTCCCGCGTATGCACCCGCGCCCCAACCCCGAGACGAACATATGTACCCCCCCGCGTACAACGCTGACCTGCGTGTACCCAATCGCCCTCGTGAGATCGAGCCGCAACCGGACGAGGCGATGGTCCGGGCAATGGTAGCCGCCATACGGTACGCCTTTCGCGACCCGCGATAAGCTCCGCCTCCTGGCCGTTGCGGGATCTTTCTTTTTTTTTCTTTCTCTCGTTTGATTTTTTTTTGTTCTTCGCCGAAGAGGCGCCTGCGCGAATTTCTCTTGGGTATTATTTTAGTTTTTCTTGGGGTTCCTTTTTCTAACCCGCGCTCACGCGAAATCTTTGTGTTTTGTTCGACTAGTCTTTAAGAAACGCGCTCAACGCGACACTAGCTCATAAGATACGCGGATTCGCGAACACCTGGTGCGGCCACTCCCCGTTGGCCGAGTGAGCCCCCAGGCCCTAGGATTAAGGTACCGTTCCCCCCCCCTCGCGAGCCGAGGGTTACGCGAGGAATTCAAATGCTTATGTCGAGTCAGCGTAGACGTAAGCCCCCTGCGTCGATCACCGAATATCTCCTAGTCACTTTCTCGAGTCATGATTATGTGTTAATTTCCGTCTCTCTCTTTTCTCTTTTCGTACATGGTGATCGGCGTAGACGGATGCTGCGGAAGCGTACGCCTTCTGCGAACCCGTACCTTCCGTTTGGCGGGGGGGTGTTGTAACGTGGCAAATGAGTTGCCCGTTGTGGCATCCCTCAACGCCGCGGAAGGATTGCAAATATCCTCGCGCGACTCTCGGTAACGCGCATAGAATTAAGAAACTGTACCGAAGGGTCACGTGGTTCACTGGAGCAAGGAGCGACCTCACCCCGCTTCCCCGCTGGCCTACGAGCTAACGCGGGGAAGACGAGTCTAGCCATCTTTGCAAAATCCTATCTAGTCAGCTTCCATCTTGGAATCCAAGCCGGCAACAGGTGTCCGTTTGCGTTGGGGCTATTTTTTCCAAGTCTTAGCTGTTTTAGAGTCTTCCGAAGTCTAATTTCTACTTGAGTTTGTCTCCCGTGCGCTGTGCTACCCGAGCACCAGAAATTCGTGCCCGACTCGCCTCCAGAGAACCCGTGACACCCCCAAGACGCGACTCGCCGGACCGCTGGCACGTGCCGCGACCGGCATCTCCGCGAATCACCGACCCCCCCAAGTGTGCTAGTGTGCCCCAAAGAACATTGCCACTCCACTTTAGGATATACCCGAGACCCTCGATCCAAGGTAGGATCTTTATCGTCTATGTGTTCGTCCCCTGTGCTGCGAGAACTCTTTTATAACTTCGTCTAGGTGGGCTTGGCTACCGCCAAGTCCGTTGGAGCCTGAGACGAGGAGACCGGCGTTACGGAAAGTATCCTAGATCCGCTAGGATCGTTTTTGCCTGCTTTTCTATCTCTCGCATCGCTTGTATTTTCAGCATCTTCACCCCCTACTACCGGAATCCCGACCCCACGCGCCTCCGCGAACGGTCGAGTCCCGATACCGCCTTTTTACCGGTCTTCCTCTCATCTCTATTTGAATTTTGCTCGTGTGTGTTCCTGTGTGCGTGGCCGCGTGATTCGCGCCTGTAGAGGTGATCCCTGTTGAGACTCCCGCTCTAGGTAGGGTGCGCAGAATCACCGCGCACGCCGCGTCATTTCAACCGTCGCCGACACTGATCTATATACTAACTGGATAGCTGATACCCACGCGGGCAGCGGGCCGGTTAGAAGCCTCGCCAGCGCCACCGAATATTTCCAGGAGAACTAAATTTCCCTAATCTGCGCATGCGTCGACGCGCTTCATTCAAACATAACCACGTAGAGATGAGTGATTCGATAATGAATCCTATTTTACGGTGGCAATCATGCAACCGTCAAATATAGAGAACAGAGTGTTGCTGTAGGCGGACATTTCACCCTTCGGGGTGTATAATACGAACGTGAACTGACGTTATTATGATATACCATACTATACTTCCATATTTTTTCAAGTTGGTTAGAGAGGAAGAATCAGAATTGTTTTCATATCTTTCCGTACATGAAATATTGATTGCTCATCTTTCTTAATAAACACAACGGCCCATATTTACTGTGTATATCGATCATACCTTATACGTGACTTACAATTCGTTTTGAAATTGACGCTATCAGCCACGCATGGCAGCGCATGTTTGCTACGGCGCATGCTCAGATAGCACTCATTTAGTTCTCCTGGAAATATTCGGCGGCGCTGGCGAGGCTTCTAATCGGCCCGCTGGGACCCTATGCTTTTGTATGGCAAACAGCTATCCAGTTAGTATAGAGATCAGTGGTCGCCGAGCTACGGCTCGCCGTACGCCGTGGTTGGAATCCTGACTATTTCTTGTGTCCGTCCGATATCATCCCGCTCTACGTTACCGTCCGTATTATTCGACCGGGTGAGTTGAGCGTCGATCTAGCGCGGTAGCCCTTGTCCCCGTTGAGGCGAGTGCGCTACGCGGTCTGCGCAGGGATCGCGCGCACTCACCGCTGCGAGTCAGCTGCCGTGAATCCACAGTCCGCTGTGCGATCCGGCTGACGTACCCTGTACCGTTCCCCCACCGCCCCTCGCACTTCTCCTGGCCCGTGCCCAGTCGAGTCGAGCGGCTAGCCTGTGAATAGCGTATCATATTCTGTATGGGCTCTTCTAGCCCGATCTGATTTCTACCCTCGAGATCGCCTAGTGTCTCGAAGGGATTGTTCACTTCCGATTTCATTGAATAAATACGTTTTATAATTGTTCACCAACTTACACAGGGTCTACTATCTTCGCCCCCACGTTCCCCTCTACCAAACACTGTCTAGCCGGCCTCCCGCCTCCTTCCACCCCTAATTCCTTCCCTCATCCCCGCGGAAACGCGGCGATTAGTTCCCATAAGGAACTTGGCGCCCAAATCTTTCGTATTTCTTTTGTTTAGTTTTAGTCCCGTCATCCACGTTGGGTTTCGGCTTCTTTTGCTAGCATTGTGGACGGGGTTGGTTTCCAAACAACCCCGAAAGCGTGTTACAACAGTGACTCTAAGTTTAAATTACAAAAGAAGGACTCTAAATTACTGAATAAAAACTAACAGAAGGAAAATAGCGGTAGGAAAGATTGTGCGATAGCGAGAAGGTTTGGAAAGTGAATTTACAGAACGATAGAGGGATGAGGTGAGCAAGAGGAGGAAATATCTATAAATGGTCGTAGCGAAGCTGGAGACGTCCGTTCGGGAGCACAGCGAAGCGTAGAAGAGACCGAGTCTCGCTGCTCTCCCTGATTTATAGACAATTCGTGTCACTCATGGCTCAGCCGTACGAAGTCAAAGTTCGGAACAGCCACTTAGCGGTGATAGGTCAACGATCACCCCTCTTATGCAAATCTGGACATTCGGCAATCCTCGGTTCCTCTGACGTCACGATCGTGGCTCCTCTCGCGTTGTAGCTCGCTAGGGCTGTACCGATCTGCTGCTGCCGATGCTCTGAGTCGGTCCGATGGGAATCCACGCGGTCTTCCCTTAGCCGGACTCTGACGGTAGACGGTAGGTGTCTTCGTAACGCAGGCCGCCTCCACCAGTCGTGCTGGGTATCTTTCAGCCCCGATCACGAGCGAGCCCTCAGAGTTCGGAGACGTCTCGTCTAGGGGGTACCTGACGACGATGCGGTAGCTGAAACAGTAGGTGTTACGGGTCTGCAGGCTTTATAACCTCGGTCACCGAGCCAGGAAGTCGAGTAGTGGCCTCCACTCGGCTCAAAACACCGGTCTCGGAGACATCCTTAGCGTTAGCGGCCTAACTCCATGAAGTTGATCAGCTCAGCTGGCGGGAGGATTTGTATGAACTCGTCCCTATACGCCGGCAGCTGGACTGCGTCGAGAGTTTCGGGTGATCGGGAAACGCTGGCTATCTCTAACCTCTTTATCCTAGGCCAGGTAGCTTGCACGTTCGTAGGCGTGTAGCCGTGACGGAGATTGTCGGAGAGTGCCGAAGTGTAGAGCTGTCGCAGCGTTGATCCTCGGCGAAGAATTACATATAGAGAGCGTAAAAATACAAAGAATTAAACATAAACAAATAATAACTAGTACGACGCTTGATTGAGTTTCCCCTGAGTGTAGCGGATGTCATTTTTCCCCCCGCTGTGTCCTTCAGGACGTCTCAGCTGGTTGAATGTAACGGGTGACCGCAAACACCACGTTACAAAACTTACACTACTGCCTGGAAATACAACGAACCATATTGCGTGTAGGTTTCATTCAGGATTAGGTAGACAAAATGTTACATTTCAACCTAAATGAAACCGAAATAACTGAAGTCAAAAGAATTATGCATCATTTTCGCCATTCACCTTAATTCATTATCATTTTCGCGGCTTTCTCTTGTCTGGCAACTGGAACGGACGGAATTGAACCACTCCCGGCACACCTGCACTAATGAATTTTGGTGCCAGCTTTTAAGTTCAGCTCCCCGATTTTATTCGCCTTTTCCTCGAAAACGAGCAAACGTGCAGACGAAATCGAGTTATATTCTTCATATTAAAGGCATGCGCAAATGATCTAACGTTACAGTTTCAGACGGTCATCTTTACTTCAGATGCTAACTTGATAAACCTTAGAACTGTGGACCTTCTTTACTTCAGATGCTAACTTGATAAACCTTAGAACTTAGAACTGTGGACAGATGCATACTAAATACGTAGCTGTCCACTTCAACGCGACCCATTTCGGGATCTCGCATCATTTTCCATTCAATCCCAATTTTTTTATGTTGTCTTTTTAGCTCTGAAATAATTCTATGACTTTCCGGTGATTTTTTGAATCGATCCTTACTAAAGTAATTATTTTTCTTTGCACTTCAAACGTTGACCTTTAAGTTCTAAAAAGTTCACGAGAATTCTGTTGCTGCAAAACAATTATTCCTAATGACTTTCGCTATCAGGAATGTTGGCAGATTATTCTATATTTTCTTTTCAAATATTCATTAATTGCAAGTAAGTTTCAAATTTCTGACCGATAATCTTCACATCCAGATTCTCAATCGTATATCAAGAATAGCCGAGCAAAAATAATGTGTTGGCAACGTTCCGGAATGAGAGCTACTATTCTCTCTTCACTTTGACCATCAGAAAACTCCTGATTCCGATATCTGATATTCATAGTCTTTAATTTTTTCTGTGATTCCTGTGCTGGTCCGTTTGTTGACTAAGAGGAGCAGTCGAACGCGAATGAACGGTGGCGTTTATCAAGAATGGGAGCTGCGATTTTTCTATAATATTAACATCCCGCCAACTTAGTCTCCATACCTTTCTTTTCTGAATTTTTGTGAATGTTCAAAGGACCATTGAACTGATCTACCTGACCTAACTTGAGTCGCGCACGGTAAGTAGATGGCTGAAGAAGCTTGTCAGGATTGCCATGTTCATTCTTGAATCTTTAAGGTACTTCAAAACGAAAAAAAGTTGTGTTTTTTGATAGACTCACTACAAACATTTACTTTTTCTTTCAATGTCAACCTTATTATAAAAGTTGCCAAAGAATCGTACTGTGTATTGCTGAGCATCGCCAACGTTCATTTGCAGCAGTCGCACGGCGAAGTTCACGGTTCAGAATCACTATAGTATATGGGGCTGTCCACGTCAATTCACTTAGCCTCCAGACCACATCTTTTTTTATTTGCTTTGTAATTTTGTCTGTAGTACTCCTTGCTTTAAAATATTTCTCTGATTTTTCGGACAAACCCTTTCTGAGTTATGATTTTTTTTCGACCGAAAAAAAGAACCATTTTTAGAAATCTGAAAAAAAATCACAAATCGTATGATTAAGGCCTTTTGAGGGTCACGTCTGTCTTACCAACCGAGTAGCATTTTATTTTCTCGCCGTTTCCCGTCTCGATGGAGTAACTGATTATTTTAGAATTAGTTTTAGATTATTCCTTAATTTTTTACACACCGCGCGCTGGTCCCTAGAAGATAAATCAGAGCAACCCGAATTAATAAACGATTTATATCCATAAAGCTGCGAAATCAGCTGTCACTAACACACTGACAATACACCGACACGCGAAAAGTATTATGGCATTTCCAGCATTTTCCACTTGATACACGACGGTAAACGAACCAGCGCGCGGTGGCTGCTAACTTCACGAAACTTGTGATATCACTCTCGAATTGATCTGAGAAATAATCGCACAGTGGGACGAAACCCCGAATTCGTCCCCATAATTCCGAAAAGTGAATTTTGGATTCGGGGAATTTTGACCCTCGGGTGGGGTACAGAAATGATTGGTGCATTCAAACCTCGAAGGGTATGGTCGTCCGTTCCATACCTGGCTCGATACATTAGTTCAAAGTCAGCCTTCGTTGAGAGTGCACGCGGCGAGTGAAAACGTAAGGAAAAACAGCGAACTTCAAAGTTCAATAACTCGAAAGTTATTTAAGCGATTTCGATTTTTCAAAATGGATTCTACTCCTGGAGGTATGTAGAAAATATTTCTGTATGAGTTAAATTGAAAAGTCACGTTCATCTGCTTGAAATACGACCATGTTTGGTACCCTGTGAAAACGATATAATTTTCGAGACTTATACTTTCAAATGGACAAAAAGTAGGGAACTCCAGGAGACTCCGCTTTGATTCAAGTCTTAGGTTCTAGATCAGTCTTTCAACTATCGAAAACGTTTTAGATCATCTGCCATTTTTGGCCCATTAGCGTAGTTTTTTAGTTAGCGTGAGCGAGTACGCAGCCTTCTACCACGCGCGAGGCCCCGGCTGGCGCGGCGGCCGGCTGACGAGCGTCCGGGTCTGCCAGGTGTTCAATACGTACAATAGGGAACTTATACCGGTTTTTAACGTGTATAGGGTGTCCGTAACAAAGTAGTACCTACGGTTATTTAGAGTCACACTGTTCATGATGATTTTTATTTGTGATTTGGTTGAGGGAAAAAATTAATTTCAGAAAGAATTCAGTTTGTCCAATGAGTTTGATCGTACTTTATTAATTATAGTTTACGTTGAATATTGTCACTTTTTAATTTTCTGTGGCTTTATTACAGGGTCTAGTACCGACGACAATTTACTGTACACCCGGAAGGAGGTCTTCGTTATGGTGAAAGGGAATTTCAATAAAACATGCAACGATTTGGTGGAACACCTTTTAGCCGAAATTTCGAAGAAGAGTAGAATTGTAGAATTGTTGATCCCACCTACAATAACGAGTCAATCTATAGACCGAATCCATCTCAAATCGGGCAGGCAAGGCTAAAATGGAAATCGTGATTTCACGGAATTTTTTCAAATTGAAATATGTTGTTGTTCGACTAAAAAAAAGTGACCCGTATTTTTTTGTTTTGGAAAAAAAAATCTTGCTACGAAGTTACGGCTATTTGAACATTTAATCGTGCGCTACCAAAGTTCTTGGAAAGGGAACACTTTTTTTCTTAATAACGCTATATCTGCGGAACGGATCATCGCAAATACTTCATCTTGGTCTCATTTTGTAGGGTTTTTCGCACTCTTTTGGAATTCGAAGAAAAATTTGAGGATTTTTGAAAATTGACGGAATGACGTTCATTTTTCAAAAATTAGGGAAACCCGTTTTTCTCGAAAAGTGATTTTTTTATTTTCTCAAAAAATTTACACAATATGTGGGGTAATACGACGGATATATCCTATGAGTTTCATCGATGCTAAAACACTGCTTCATATCGAGAAAAAAAAATTTCGTGCGTCACTGAAATTCGTCAATTCCTGTGCTGGTGTCTACTTCGTGAGCATCGTTGAGATGTGTACAGATTTTTCGATCCAAATAATATTACCTAAACTTGATACATACGTACCTGAGGGAGTACATGCAGCATTTTTTCATCTGAATCTCTGAATTTACATGCTGCGCTATTATTATTGCCATCTATGATTACACTAAGAATCATTATGTGTACAGTGAAATCTACATCACCTAAATGTCCCTCGTTCTATTGTTTTTGTTCTTTTATTATTTATTTCTTCAACTTTTCATTACATACTTCCGTTGCATCATTTCAAGATTTGACCCCACAGACCGCACTACTGACCCGAAAACGGGAGCATTTTCAATGCTAATAATAATATAATGATAAAATCTACAGACCTTGTGTGTAATGCAAGCCTCTGAAGGCATTGAAAATGTCACCTGTTCTCTCGTTCTTCGTGCATTTTGTTTTGATATATTTGTATCTGTCGCATTTTGATTTGAATTCTCTCAAAATGAAGTTTAAACAAAATCTAATCCTGACAGATCGATGATCGGTAACAATCTGATAGATTAACCATACATTTGGATCGGTCACAATCTGACACATCGATCCTCCATAATCTTCTTCCATTTATCTTCCTATTTTCATCTTTTGTCTTCTGCAAACTTTTTTCATCCGCATTGTTGTTACTTTCGTTTTGCACGCATTTCTGTCCCGTTCACATTTTTGTTGCAGTTCAACATTTGATCCCCTATACCTCACTGTACACCACGAAAATAGAAGCATATAACTCAACAATATTATTATACGATATTGTTATTACTACAATAAATCCCTGATTTTTAATTTTGTATTTTTTTCGTGATAGTCTTTATTAGCAGATCAATATTCGGTCTACGATGTTATACAGCATACGGCATTTGGTCATTTACTCCCTCAGGTACGTATGTATCAAGTTTTAGTAACATTATTTGGATCGAATAATCTGTACACATCTCAAAGAAACCCACAAAGTCAACACCAGCACAGGAATTGACGAATTTCAGTGACGCACGAAATATTTTTTCTCGATATGAAGCAGTGTTTTAGCATCGATGAAACTTCGAGGATATATCCGTCATATCACCCCACATATTGTGTGAAATTTTTGAGAAAATAAAAAAATCACTTTTCGCGAGAATCGGGTTTCTCTAATTTTCGAAAAATGAACGTCATTCCGTCAATTTTCAAAAATCCTCAAATTTTTCTTCGAATTCCAAAAGAGTGCGAAAAACTCTACAAAATGAGACCAAGATGAAGTATTTGCGATGATTCGTTCCGCAGATATAGCGTTATTAAGAAAAAAAGTGTTCCCTTTCCAAGAACTTTGGTAGCGCACGATTAAATGTTCAAATAGCCGTAACTTCGTAGCAAAATTTTTTTTTCCAAAACAAAGAAATACGGGTCGCTTTTTCTTCATCAAACAACAACATATTTCAATTTGAAAAAATTCCGTGACATCACGATTTCCAGCCTGCCCGATTTGAAATGGATTCGGTCTATAGTAGAAACGGATTCTGAATTTGACGACGATGATTCGGACGAGGAAATTGTATTCCACTAATTTTATAAGCCTTCACATTTCATGACATTAATACTTAAAAATAAAAAGTCTTTATTCCTGTATATGCATATGACTAAACATTTCCCACCACTTTGTTTTTGAGATTTTTGACTTTCGATTCGTAATCAGCGACCCCAAGAACCCCCGAGTACCGACTTTCACTCGAATCCATTAGGTTTTTGAAGAAATTCGTTACCGTTTTTGGTCCGCCATTTTGTTTTTGAGATTTTTTACTTCGGATTCGTAATCAGCGACCCCAAAAACCACCGAGTACCGATTTTCACTCGAATCCATTAGGTTTTTCAAGAAATTTGTTACCGTTTTTGGTCCGCCATTTTGTTTTCGAGATTTCTGACTTCGGATTCGTAATCAGCGACCCCAAAAACCCACGAGTACCGACTTTCACCCGAATTCATTGGGTTTTTGAATTATGGGTACAAATTCGGGGTTTCGTCCCACTGTGAATCGGGACGAGAAACGGCGAGAATATCATGAAGCGACAGCGTCGCATCATCACTACCACACGTAAACGCAGACACATAACCGTAGTTGCTGGTTTTACCGCTCTCCTTTGTCTGCAGTCAGCGCTCCCAAGCCCGGTTGTTCTCAGCGGTGCTCAAATATTTTACGTCGATGAATTCTTATCGTGTATATTTTTTGCATTTCTCAATTGCCTCATTTATGTTTCAGCTTCATTTGTATTCATAATTTTTTTTTTAATCAATCTACTTTTTTGCAAATACTGTAAAATCTCCCGAAAGACATAGAAGTATGCAAATTCCGATTTTTGGCCTAAAAATGTTGAAATAGTATATTTCGATACAAGAGGCCAAACGAGCGTTTTGCGCACTACGAGTCTGACGAGTAGTGCGCAAGAAGCGAGTTTGGCCTCGCGTATCGAACACTGTTTTTCTTTATGAATGTAATGCAAGATCCGAGATCTTGCCCACCGTTTACGGACGTCCGGAATGGCTGATTGCAGCACTGTGCACGGGGGCGATGCGCAAAATCCCTTCACCGGTGGGCAAAGTACTTTGCCCACCGGTGAAGGGATTTTGCATCGCCTCTGTGTGCAGTGCGGCAATCGGCCATTTCGGGCGTCTGTAAGCGGTGGGCAAACGAGGATTTTGCATGCATGTGTAAAGAAAAATATCGGAATCTTCACTTTTCTATGCGTTCCATGAGATTCCAGAGTATTTATAAGAAAATAATAAAAAACAAAAATGAAATGGTGTGTACGCCTATACCATTAGTGAACATGATTTTTCGTTTCAAAGTTAGAAGTGAAAGGGCGCAACCGCCAATACTTACGACCTTTCACTGTTAGTTGATCGATTTTGCAATTTTTACTTTTCTGCCGATATGTGAACATTTCTCACGGAAAAAAAATGACATGCCCATTTACCTTTACACGCGGTAAAAAGTCGCATATTGGCGCATACGACCTTATACCATTAGACACGCGATATATTGTTGATATTTGAATAGTGGGTCAACAAGATATGTCTATTTTTAAACAAAATGTTGGGTTGAGGCAGGTTGTTATGTATGATTTGCACGTGTATCTTGCCGCATTTCGACTCTACTGTGGTTTTCCAAGTCCGGGTCAACTTTTTCGAGATTCTCGGAGTCTGGGTCGGATTTTCCACGGTTTTCAGAGTTTTTGGAGTCTCGGTCGACTGTTTCGTGGTTTCCGGAAAAAAATACAATGATAAACAAAAATTATGCCTAAGAAAATATATATTGAAAACCTGAGATTATTATATCAAAGCAAAGACAAGAAAACGAGGGTACAAAAAAATATTATTCATAATTTTTCACCCGTCTTCGCCATTTAGGATACTTGTAACACTGCGCGACTTTTTTTTTAATTCGAAATAATCCTAATCAGACTTGCTTTGGAACAACCGAATATTTTATGTAGGTGCGCATGTGATGCATCTTCAATACCCCATCTCAAGATTTGAAAAAATATTCGAAAAAATTCTGAAAACTTATAGAGAGTAAAACGTGTGACAACTAGTTCCCGTCTCCCCTATACTATATATATATATAAATGAAACTATCGAGTATATTGATGACGCACCCTATTTGGGCACCTAGGCACGATATTTTTTTTGCAAATTGAAAATTTTTTCCTGTTGTGCGCGGCCTCGTGCGCTTCGCGCACTCCCCGGGGTTACTAAAAACTCTCCACCTAGCCAAAACTATGCAGCTACAAGTCTGCAACTGTACACTTGGCTGCCACAAAATTTGACATTTCGTAAATTTTAGGTTCGGGTCAATGAACCCGAGTCACCAAAATGACCGATTAATTCAATTTCACATTGATGACAGTCATCGTAATGACCAGGTGTCATCAAAGTGTGCGATTCATACTCTAATAACATATATATATATATATGAAGAATACCTGATATTTTTCACATATTTGAATTTATCGGACGAGGCGAACCAAATTAATTAATTATTGGTACCCACCAAGGAGAGATTCTTCCTCTATTCGAGCGTGCAAACCTTGGTGGGACCGAAAAAAACCTATAGAAAGATCAAATTTTTATTTTTAATTCTTCGAGTAAAAATTCCCGCGGCCCGGGTTTGAACCGGGACCTTCGCATTTGTACTGCGACGCCTTGTCCAATTAGACCACCGAGGGGCTGAAGGAATCTTTACTCGAAACTTGTATTATGGTATACTAGACACGTCATTGTCCTGACACTGGGACAGGAGGAGGGGGAGGGGGAGGGGAGGGGACTATGGGTAACCTGGGGGTCCGTCTCCGGGGGTCCGACTCGGGGCGTCGTCGTCGTCGTCGTCGACCTTCGAAATCTTGACACGGCGGCGTGTCCCCCTCCCCCTCCTCCTGTCCCAGTGTCAGGACAATGACGTGTCTAGTATACCATAATACAAGTTTCGAGTAAAGATTCCTTCAGCCCCTCGGTGGTCTAATTGGACAAGGCGTCGCAGTACAAATGCGAAGGTCCCGGTTCAAACCCGGGCCGGGGGAATTTTTACTCGAAGAATTAAAAATAAAAATTTGATCTTTCTATAGGTTTTTTTCGGTCCCACCAAGGTTTGCACGCTCGAATAGAGGAAGAATCTCTCCTTGGTGGGTACCAATAATTAATTAATTTGGTTCGCCTCGTCCGATAAATTCAAATATGTGAAAAATATCTGGTATTCTTCGGTCCAAAATAGTTTTCGTTTATTCCTTTATTCTGAATATTATTCTCGAGAGTGAGAGACAGGATGACTCTAGCCTCGCCTATACTACGTGTGCCGGTAGAAACGCACGATGATGTACCATAGTTATTAGTACTAAATTTACGTAAATGTTCGCCGGGTGATTCAGCATTTACGCTGTCTGCGACATCTCCAGAGCCTTCTTCTCTGCCACAGTCTTCTTGCTCTCGCCCTCGTCCTCGCCCTCGCCCTCGCCCTTGCCCTCGACCTCGACCTCGACCTCGGCTGCTCTCATTGTCCAACGACCCCTGATTGTCTATAATTTCATAAAAAATTATGCAACATGCATAATCCCACATTGCATAGCGAAACAAAACATTTGACAAAAAATTACAGATGCTCCTTTGACATGGACCGAAATCGTATGAAATGAAAAATAGTACTTTATGCAACGAGTGTCAAAAGCCGAGAAATGGTGACGAGTGCGGAGCCCCCCCGATTCAAAATACAGTCTAAAATCTAATTTAAAAAAAAATCATTCTAGCAAAATAACACAACAATGTTATACAAGCCCTTCTCAACGACCGAAAAAGAAGTAATATCAATGATAATTTTGTTTATTTTAATATCATGTAACAATCTTTAGGAGCTCCAAACGTGCCTGTTGGGAATACAGGAATAAATGACACTTGATAATATTCTTCAATCGTTTTTTATTAGAAAAAAAAGGTAACTCAATTTTGGTTCATTTTAATGATGAATAATATACTGGAGTACTTGAATACGGTTCTAACTCTAATAGGAACTTGCACACGTGGTTTTAACAGTACATAATAGAAACAATTAGTTCGTTTATAATGGTTTGTGATGACTAACGTTTTCCTTACACTTTTCTAGATATATATTTTTTTATTAATAAAACCATATCAACTTATAATATACAGGGTGAGTTTTCTCCGACTCTGAACGAGGGAGGGGCTTATTACTGCCAATTGCTCTGCCCCTTGGCCAATCACAACTTGTTATCAAAATCTAAGTTTACATCAAGCCGTCCATACCTGGTCTAGTCGGGTAAGGTATTGATGATCGTCGAATGAAAACAATGAAGGTCCTAATCCGCTCATTGTTTTCATTCGACGATCATCAATACCTTACCCGACTAGACCAGGTATGGACGGCTTGATGTAAACTTAGATTTTGATAACAAGTTGTGATTGGCCAAGGGGCGGAGCAATTGGCAGTAATAAGCCCCTCCCTCGTTTAGAGTCGGAGAAAACTCACCCTGTATATTTACTTGAATGACTGGCATTTTTTATATCATCTCTATTTCTAATAGATATATTATTTAATGACTGGCATTTTTTGTACGTTTCATAGAAGTACTAATATAAACTTAACATCAACATTTTATACTACAAAATATGCATTCTTTTCATTACTCGTATATCTTTGTATGTTTTTCTTTTACCAAACTAAATTCAATAATAATATTTTTGTTTGTAGAGTATTTTTTGTCTTATCTTTAGTCTTATACTTTTTGGTTGAAATTTTCGTGCTTTACTCCATCCACAAAAAAAAATGGTTATAAACAAGTATAAATGGGATTATTTACTAATGTTTAACCTCAAAATCGTTTGTCACTCAAGTTTTCTCAGTGTTCATGGAGAATAGCGAAACAAGTAGTAGGTCCCATTCATTTTTCGCCATTTATAAATGTTAAATTGGAGCAGTTGTGCAGATGATATACGTTTGTCACACCCTTTGCTGATGTCGAGGAGGCGATAATTTTATCATTTGCGCCAGAGTCAGACTCTACAGAAGTCGATGCTTGGGGTTGAAGATTCTCCGCTTCTGCAACAGTGTTCATTTCCCTCGATGTTGATGTTGATGGTACGCAATGCACTCGCTCGTCACGTTTTGCTCGTTTTCCTGGCGGTGTTTCAACCAAGTTTTCTTTCGATGCAAAAGGAATTAACTTGACAGATTCCGTTATTTGTTTGTTGATCTTTTGCTTGCTATGTATTGAATCTTCAATGTAACCTTCAGCAACTTTATCCGATTTCCATCCACCATGGCGTTCGAGAGTCGTGATATCTGCTCCGGCATCAGCCAGCAGCGTTGCTGAAGTTCTTCGCCAACTGTGACCAGTGTATAAGTGGACATCTGGCAATTTCAGATAAATCGCAACTTGTTTTGGCATGCCACCTATTTTGTTGATTCCAATATTTTGTTGATAACATTTGCCATTCTGATACTTCAAGAAAAAACGATTGGAAGTGGCATTCTTTGGTCTCAAAGCCCTGTATCTTTCAACGACATTCATAAATTCACCTGTAATTACGAATGATTTTGGTGTGTGAGTTTTGGTATCTGGAATCCGAATTTGAAGCAAACGTTCTCCTTGGTTCGAAGTCAGCGATACAAAGTTGTTCACTGTTAAATCAGTGAGTTCCTGCCTCCTGAGTCCCCCAGTTGTTCCGAGAATACATGCGACCTGTAAATAAGACGATAAGTTTAGTTGTATATTAATCAGTGACAGATTTTGTCCACACAATGCTACGAGGTTTTGTAGTGGCAAAATGATCTGTGCCAACGGAGCACCCAGCTCTTGGCTCCGAGCGGCTTCGTTCAGACCGAGAATTTAAGGTTATGTATATTATAAATACCTTGATCACTAGATATTCGTTATCTGAAGCTTCGTTAACGAATTTTTGAATCTCCTCTGCCGTGAAAACTTTTGATTTCTTATAGAATGTCCTCTTTTTTTGACCTCATCGATAAGAACTGCTTTGTTTTTTTGGTATCTTAGGTCAATGACAACTCCTTGTTTGACGTTTCGGCCCTGAAGGGGGCCCTCTTCAGAACTATAATCGGTTTTTTATTGTTGTAAACAAAAATATATCATGACAATCAATTACATATAGTGATTATTATGTGTACTTACAATGCTAGTATAGCTTTCCGTAAAAGTTTACATTTTTTAGGTTGGTGACTGATTTTTTAAAAACAGTCCCATGACTAGTAGAAAGGACGAAAAAACGTTTACAGATGATAACGAACAGCGGGGATCAATATCAGCAATCTAAAATCAAAGTCGTGGATTGTAGGTTAGGTTGTTGGCAGCGAGATATAACTGTAACAGGAATTGTTACCTCTTGTTTGTTTGCTGATAATGAGCCGGGTTTATCTGGTTCTTTCGGGGACATGATTAGGTCGATTAACGAAAAACTGACCAACGATTGATAGATGAAAAATTCAGCAGTGCAAGTCACGATCGATGTAGGATGGACGTAACCCGGAAAGGAGTGTAGTTGACTATCAAAACTACACTACAAAAATGTCTACAATTTTTTTGCCTCTTTTCCAGTTAAGGGCTAACAGGTAGCCGTGAGCTCAAAATTAGCGGGGCTTGGTCAACATAAACGATAATGAGAAATAAGATCAAAATTATTTTCCTCAGTGGAATATTTGTAAATGTTTAACAGCGCCGATGTTGAATTATGCCAATTCAAAATAATACACCGAATGGCAGCTATATTTGATTCTCTATTATGCTGAGACTGAAAGACTTCCCCTTTCCCCTCCCCCCAAGCGAGCCTGCCAATTCCAGGAAACTGACAAAGAAATTGCTTCTCGGTTAGCGCTTGTCTATCCCTTTCGCTCTGGAGCGAAAGAATAGGGTAGTACGTCGTGCACTCCTTCTCGACTCCCCTGAGTCGCGCATAGCAACAAGCGGCATATGAGGGACGCGTGGGGTATAGGCCGACAGCTTCACGCTGCGATTTCAATAACTCTAACCCCGTCACCCCCTCCACCTTAGCTAGCATTGGTCATTTTTTGAAAACCCGCTGATTCTATGGATTTCATTGGTTCGCCCCCTAACTTACAACATTGTCACGAGTGAAAGAATCGTTCCGTCAATGCAGTTACTTCAAAACCTTGGAGTTGCGCGTAACTCTTGAAGTGTTCGTGAAAAGATAATAATTTTCAATTCGCAAGTAGTGAAAAACGAATTTACCAGCGAAGGTGAATAAAGGTACGTCTACTTCCTTTTTTTTTCTTCTACTGAAGCATTCATACCAGGTCCTCAAGAGTAAAAACAATTGTATTGTTCTGATATGACTCTGATAACTTCATAAAAATAATACAAAAAATAAAAAGTAACAACATGATACAGAAGTTTTTCAGTAGCATACACTTTGACAATTTGTGTAGCCATTTATCATCAGATCAAGAAAAGATTAGACAGTGCACTTTTCGATTTTGATCCTTCATCCCTCGCGTTATTGGACTTACTATCAGCAGCGCTGCAGTGAGAGTGAGACAACGAAAAACGCGGGAATAGCTGCCTTCTCACTCACTGGCTCATACAGAATGTTTTTTTTCTTCATTTTTAATAGAAGTCAGCAAAGATTTTCAGGCAATAAGAAAAATAAAAAATCAACCGTAGATACTCTGTCCAAGGTCTCATTGGTCTGATGATGGAATGAAGCGTTGCGTCGTTTGAATGGAGCTTTGATATTTCACCCGACAAAATTAAAAATTGAATACACAGTTCAAAGTTTAATAATGAAGTTTGAGCTAGACAATTTGCGTCTTTTTCAAGTTCCAAAATAGTTTTCACTGCTGTAATAGTAATATGAAGTCTGTGCTAATGTGCGTGCACAACACTTATAGCTTGTAAATATCAAACAATGTAATTTGTTTGTACTCATCATGATCCGGCGTACCTGCAGCGTCGATAGGTCTATCCTGCTTTTTAAAGACCATTGACCCTGCAAAATGATTTATTTGAACCCCATTCAGAGATCTGCAATCATTTGGTAATAAACTATTATTTAGATGAACGAGGACCAAGATGCGCCGATGGGTGATTTGCGTGTTGAAAATAATGGTGATCAGGAAAATAATTTAAATGGCGAGAATGGTGATCGGGGAGACAACGATAATGGCAACATCCTTGGCGAGATCGGTGGTCAGGAAGACAATGGTGATGGCGAGAACAGTGATGAGGATGAAAACGACAATGACCAAGGAGAGCCTCCGCATAGAACTCTACAAGAAAAATGTAACCGGCGTCCATACTTAGACGGTCGATTTTTTAGAGTAGATCTCCAAAACTCTTCGCTCGCAGGCGATTACATCGTCGCAGAATGTGTTAACTGCCCTGACAGAAAGATGATCAGGGGGTCGTTGGCTATATCATCCAATTTCACAACGCACTTGAGGGTAAGATGACCTTTCACCGTACATCTATAAATAGACCAATAACAAGAGCGATTGAAAATAAAAATGAGCTCATATGCTTTTAATTATAACTTGAAACTATGAGCTCAACTTTAATTTGAAGAAATTGTATCATTATAAGCATAATTTGAACCGTTTTACAGCGGGCACATGAGATTCTCTATCAAGATTATAGAGTCTACAAGCAAACTAAACGTTTGTTGCTACAGAACCAAGACCCTCAACAGAGAAGAAGGGTGAGAGTGGCCTGTTCTTTCTCGCAGGAAAACTTTGAAAGAAATGTTTCAAATTATATTTTGGAGAGCATGGCTCCGCTGAGTACGGTAGAGATGCCGGCTTTCAGAAAAATCTTCGATGGTAAGCTGTTCAGTAACACACCTGAAATGAAAATGTATCAATAATTAATATTAAGATGAATGTATACAACTTTGCAAATACTTCAGAAAATTTTGAGGGGGGGGGGGGCACTGCAGAAAGGGTATTGACAAAAAAAATTGCTATAAAAGTACTAATAAAATGAACAGTTGCACGTTCAGTTGCCAAGCATGTGAGAAAACAAAGTTTTACCTTCACCCTTTCTGCACTGATCGACCCTCTCCATACTTTTTATAAATTAAAAAGCCTTCATAAATATTGAATGTTCTATCGACTGTGCATTTCTCTGTGAGGAATAATGATTTTACTATGGGCGCAATTATATTGAAAACATCGTTACAGATTTGGAGATTCAAAGGGACAACGAACCCCTGAAGCATTTGTCTCGACGTACTTTGTATAGACGCATTGAAAATATTCATACCACAAATATGGATGAAATGCGAACAGCCATTCTCGAAAATGCAAAATTCGTTTGTACAACGGCAGATATTTGGACATCTAGGAACCGAAGATTTTTAGGTGTAACAGCTCATTGGGTAGGTGCTCAGAATATTTACGCTGCACTTTGGAAATGACAGAGATATTGTAACTCTTATGATGCTTGAATACTAATGCATTAGCACTGCTGCATGATAAATTCGATTCGATATTTAATAACTAAGTGTCTTGATTTTTCAGATCAATGAAGATACTCTCCTGCGAAAGTCTGCAGCGATTGCTTGCCGGAGATTTCCTGGGGTCCATTCCTACGCAAACATTGCGAGGTGTTTAACTGGAATTCACGAGTCGTTTGGCCTGAGTGTCCCAAAATTATGTGCTACCGTCACAGACAATGGCGCTAATTTTGTTAAAGCGTTCAAAGAATTTGGAGTTGACCTTCCGGACCTCTTCTTCTATGGTAATAAAATTTGAGCAAACCAATATACAGATACATAATTGATAATACATACAGTACAGCTTATTCCGACAAATAATTTACTGTGCTTCTGAGTACCGATCCTGCAAAAAAAAAAAAAAATTGTAAATCAAATACAATAGCACAATCGCTTGGAATGTATGAAGAATAAACAGATTTCTTTATCCTGTATCTGCAATACCATTTCTAATCGTTGGCACTTGATTCATGACAGAAACGATCCCTGAAATTGCTGGAAGTGGTGACGATGAAGACTCTCCGGATGAAAATCAGAGTGCTGCGGCACTGGAAAATCGAGCATTGTTGGCACCTGCAGATGAAGAATTCAGAGCTGGGCTGCCACCACATTTGCGCTGCGCAAGCCACACTCTGAATTTAATTGCAACAACGGACTGCGTGAAAATCATTCAGAATTCTGCGCAGTTAGCTCCTATCCATTCGGAGGCCATTGATCGGTGCTCTTCCCTTTGGAAACTCTTAAGGTCTCCCAGGAATTCGGAAATAGTGAGAGAGCATTTAGAGGTTGCTCTACTCCGTCCCGTAGTTACACGATGGAATTCTTTGTACGATGCGCTCAGCCAAATCGTCTCATTAAAGGTTAGAATATCCAACCTTGGTGCGGTTCTTGTGATGCGAAATCCATTGACAGAGAATGACTTTGTTTACCTGCAAGAGTATCTCTTATGTACGAGACCGATTGCTGAAGCAATAGACAGGCTGCAAGGCGAAACCTATTGTTACTACGGCTACTTACTGCCAACCTTAGTAGCTACTCGTAGGAAATTGTTGCAACTGCAGGCAAATCAGGGAATCCAGATGTGTCGTCCACTGATAGAAGGAATGATAACTGCCCTTGAGAAGAGATTTCAGTCCTTTTTCACAATTGACGAATCATGCCAAAATGCAGCGATTGCTGCAGTGTCGCATCCCAGATTCAAAACACGGTGGCTCTCTTGCCTCGATGCGGCAGACCAGGCAAAGGTGCGCGACCTAGTCTTGAGAGCTGCGAGGGAGGTAGTAGCTCGGCAACAGCACGCAGAACCTATGGAAGAGGATGACGATTATTTTGATTTTGGTCAACCAGCTGGTTCTCAAGAGGAAATCGCTATTTTTGGTCATGGAGAGGCCGAAATAGAATTTGTGCGCTACACAAATAAACCAAATACAGACTTGGCAATGTTGAGAGAGTTCCCAATCATGAGGTCGCTGTTTATGAAATATAATACACCTCTACCATCGTCAGCTCCTGTGGAGCGATTATTTAGCTTCGCAACAATGATGAACCTGCCACGTTATAACCGGCTCACAGAGACTCACTTTGAACAGCGTGTCCTGTCGAAGGCGAATGCCAATAAAAATTACTTATAGGTATTTCAAGGTTCCCATAGGTTGAGACCAGTGTGAGTTACCTGTGATGCCTGTGAATCTGTTATGCATTCATTCGTCATTTTTGAGAATATTTTTCTTTTATTTGTTTGATTTCGTAAATGAAGCTTCGAATTAGTACTATTCAATATAGTTATCCATTATTGAAACGTGTTTTATTTGGTGATTGAGGATCTTGTGTGCTTCATACCTAATCCAAAAGTGACAGTATTTATCTTCCTAGAACACGTGTTCAATTTCGCGAATAGTTCGAAAAACATAATTCAGACCACGAGGTGACCAAACTTTTATGACACTGACGCTCTTGGAGGTTAGGATACGTTCATAGAAATTGTTATTATTCATATTATGACACTCATTATTTTCATGATTATTATTATCATTATTATTATCATTACTATTATATTGTATTGTTTGTATTGATTAGCATTCTATATCATGATCATACGTAACTGACCTGTGATAACTTGACCCAATTATTACCTGTCGACAACGAGACAGCGTTGCCATTTTCCGAATGCGAACGAAGTGAAGATGGCCATGAATACATCAAAATGAATATTTCCAACATACGTGCCAATGAAAAAAACCTGTGTTACTTATTTACTGATTCGATCGAACCCCGATCGGGCCTCGTACCATACCTGTAATTATTTATTATTAATATGAATATATATTCACACTTACCTTACAGTGTTTCCACATTATTTCATCTTCCACAATGAATAATTACCTCAGAAATCAAAATACAGTCACTCGTTTGAAATTCGACGTGATCGGTTCATATTCCGACATGCCTACGTTCGAGACGAATCTGGCCATTTCCTCGTTATCCCGCCTAACCTGACCGAGTCGCCCATAAGTGTGAGAGATAGCCGGTGAGAGACTCTGCATCGCTTCGCCCCGAACTCACAGTATAATATACGTATTTATACGTAATCGTTTGGTCAAATTTGTTCTTGATTCGAAAAACACCTAAATTGTATTCAGAAATTTCAATTTTTGCGAGAAGAGAGTTCAATTATACTTCAAAATGCTGATCGAATCTTTCAGAATGGCAAATGACAATCGTAATGGTTCATGGATTTTGGCTTAATTACATTTTAAAACTGTAATGGTTCATGTATTTCGGTTGAATTACATTTTAAAATTGTAATGCTTCGGTTGGGTTCGGTCCAATTACATTTTTAAATTGTAATGGTTCATGTATTTTGGTTGAATTACATTTTAAAATTGTAATGGTTCATGTATTTCGGTTGAATTACATTTTAAAATTGTAATGCTTCGGTTGGGTTCGGTCCAATTACATTTTTAAATTGTAATGGTTCATGTATTTTGGTTGAATTACATTTTAAAATTGTAATGCTTCGGTTGGGTTCGGTCCAATTACATTTTTAAATTGTAATGGTTCATGTATTTTGGTTTAATTACATTTTAAAATTGTAATGGTTCACGTATTTCAACTTAATTACATTTTAAAATTGTAATGCTTCGGTTGGGTTCGGTCCAATTACTTTTTTAAATTGTAATGGTTCATGTATTTTATTGAATTACATTTTAAAATTGTAATGCTTGGTTTCTGGTTTCCAATTACATTTTAAAATTGTAATGGTTCATTGTATTTCGGTTCAATTACATTTTAAAATTGTAATGGTTCACGTATTTCGGTTTAATTACATTTTAAAATTGTAATGCTTCGGTTGGGTTCGGTCCAATTACATTTTTAAATTGTAATGGTTCATGTATTTTGGTTTAATTACATTTTAAAATTGTAATGGTTCACGTATTTCAACTTAATTACATTTTAAAATTGTAATGGCTAATGGATTTCGGTTCAATTACAAAATGAAATTGTAATGGTTAATGGATTTCGGTTCAATTACAAATTACAATTGTAATGGGTAATGTATTTCGGTTTAATTACAAATTAAAATTGTAATGGTTAATGGATTTCGATTCAATTACAAATTACAATTGTAATGGTTAATGGATTTGAGTTTAATTACAAATTACAATTGTAATGGTTAATGGATTTGAGTTTAATTACAAATTAAAATTGTAATGGGTAATGTATTTCGGTTTAATTACAAATTAAAATTGTAATGGTTAATGGATTTGAGTTTAATTACAAATTACAATTGTAATGGTTAATGGATTTGAGTTCAATTACAAATTACAATTGTAATGGTTAATGGATTTCGATTCAATTACAAATTACAATTGTAATGGTTAATGGATTTCGATTTAATTACAAATTACAATTGTAATGGTTAATGTATTTTGGTTCAATTACAAATTACTGAAGTAATTTGTAATTAATTTTTTTTCAATTACAAATTACAAATTGTAATTTGTAATTTGTAATTAATTAATTACAAATTCGCCCAACACTGCTTGGGACGCGATTCACCGAGATTAACACCTCTTGGAGTACTAGCTACACCGATAACGGAGTAAATTCACTTGCGTTCCAAAATCGGTGTCCGAATTGACACCGAAAATAGTCTATAGAAGTCCACACCATTAGGTGTCAATTTGACACTTTTTGGTGCGTGAATGGCACCGATCGGTGTTATTTTATCCGATCCCCTCAAATCGGCAATAATCAATTTGTTTATTTCATTCTTTTATACTTTTAAGAACGTACGCGACGTGGTCAAACAAACATCTGAGATGGCGGTTAATGTATGTTTTTGAACAAGTCATTGTCCATGGTGCAGAAATCAGGTACCGAAAAGTTGCAAGCTAAGCTATCCGGCCGTATAGCGTAGTGGTTAGGGCGTGCGACTAGTAATACAAACAGCGGCGAGCGTTCCGGGTTCAAACCCCGTCTAGGTCTTAGAAATGCGAAAAAACTTACAGCGAACTCAATATGCGTTTTAATTGACATCCGTACTGAAAAACAAGTTAGGGATAGCCTACAACACCGAAAATACCAATAAAAAGCAAAAACTCTACCTATTTTATTGATTTTTTTTTCACTACATGGGAAAACACTGTTTCGGAGGTCGAAAAGATCACACCGTTCAGTGCAAAGCTGCACGGTGTATTTTCTTCCAACACCGTTTGGTGTGCATTAACCTCGCGAATTCAACACCGCAATTTTGTTACTATTGAATGTAATCGGTGTCGACCGTAATTAACACCTTACGGTGTTGTTGCATATGAACCATCTCGGTGTTGAACCACGGTGTAGCCTGGTAACACCAGGAATTTTACAATGTGCCACTACACCAAAATCGGTGTGGACTTCTATAGACGTCGGTGCGGTGTTAGATCGCTGTCAGTTTTAACACCGGTTTTCTAACAGTGTGATGGCGGGCGGAAATGTTTGGGAATTGACGCTCCTAGAGAGCGCTATTCTCAGCCGTCGCGTCATGAAGATTCACCGACTCACGCGCAACCGCTGGAGACGCGCCTAGTCGCCGGGACGCTAGGAGCCGGCGGTCATCTTGTTTTCACCGGTTTTCTCAACGACACGTGTTGCTCGATAATTCTCAAGATCTCAAGTGTAATTCGACGTAATTAACTCATGCAAGCAGCTCAACGATTAATACAATCGACAGTGTTCTCATTGGGCTCTCGATTAATATAATCTTCTGTCTACTCAGTGTGTTAGTAAAATATCAGGACGCTCATAATTTAACGGCATCTCACACTAAATTCACGGACTCTCAACACTGTACATACTGTAAATAAAACCATCTATTTTGCAAGTGATCGACGTTCTTCTCGTTTACTCATTTAGCTCATTCCTAAACAGATATCATTTGCGGCATTCCGCACATACCCGTAATAGCGGATGGTAGTTGGATGAAGAGATCATATAAGTTAAGTAAATACGATTCGTCATCTGGCTTGGGAGCAATCGTGGGCTTTTACACAAAAAAGGTGCTATTTGTGGGAATCCGGAATAAATTCTGCTCAGTCTGTGACCCAGCAATAAAAAAAGGCGAGGCTCCTAGGGAGCATACGTGCTTCAAAAATTGGGGTCGTAATGACAGTTCCACCAGCATGGAAGGACATGCGATTCTTGAAGGATTCAAAAGTAGCATCGAAACTCGTGGTCTGATATACTCCGTGCTGATCGCAGATGGAGATAGTAGCGTGTACAAAAAGATCATTGACCACAACACTTATCGTGATCAAGAAGTATACGTTAAGAAGGTCGAATGCGGAAATCATCTTGTGAGGAATGTCGGAAGTAAGATAAGGCTTATCGCGTCGAAGACGGGAATACCTGGTAGAATAAGAAATATGATACAAGGCACTGTGCCCAGGTTCAATGCTGCTATCAGGAAAGCCGTTGCACACAGATTGCAGGAGTAGGACCTATCGACAGCTGAGAAAATCACGATGCTGAGAAAGGACATTTTGAATATTCCAAGTCACGTCTTTGGAGAACACAAAGATTGTGCCGAGATAGGGTATTTTTGCAACGGTGGACCTAAACTGAATGAGGAAAACGTTGTGCATGAATTGATCAGACTAGGAATATACATGCAGCTCGACGACACTGTGTCGCGCCTCAACGTTCACACCAGCAGCCTACTCTACGACGTCAATAATAATGCTGTTGAATCTTACAACGGTGTGGTATCTAAATTCATCGGAGCGAAGTGCATTAACTACGGTAAAAAAAAACTCTTACAATGCGCGGGCCTTAGGTGCTGCTGCGCAATTCAACAGCAAACAAGTTATGACACGGTATCGGGAGGTTATGGCAAAGAAGCCATCACAGGTAGCAAGTCTGATGGAGGCTAATAGAAAACATTGGCTGGATTTGCAAAATAAGCGTATTGCTCATGCCCGCGCAAGTAAAATCGCCTCCCGGGCAAATAACAAACCGTCACAGGTAAATAACGTTATTTCCCAGGAAAGTAACGTTGCCAACCAGGTAAATAACGTTGCCTCCGAGGTAAGTAACGTAGCTTCCCAGGTAAGTAAAGTCGCCTCACAGGTAGGGGCGAAAATACGAACAGTCGACAAGGATTACGGTCCGGCTTCTGAAGAACCAGACATGGATGCAGAAAAGTATGCTTTCGAATTAGAGCGACATGTGGCGCGTGTGGAGGCGTTTCGACAGAATCGAATTACTCTTGAAAGAGCAACTATCGATCAGGCGGATAGCACGCAGTGGTTGGCCATGAGGCAGAAGCTTTTGACCGCATCGAAATTCGGCAAAGTCTGTCATATGAGACCGAATACATCGTGCAAATCCACAGTGCGAGAGATATTATTCTCAAACACTATGAGACATGTCCCTGCTCTCGAGTATGGCCGACAGAAGGAACCTATCGCACGATCAGAGCTCGAAGTGCAACGAAACATTGAGATCAAATTATGCGGTTTGTTCGTTGACCGGGAAATTCCTGGTTTGGGTGCTTCACCGGATGGTCTCATTGCTGACAACGGTTTGGTAGAAATCAAATGTCCATATTCGGCGCGAGACCTAACACCGGATGAGGCAATAACTAAAAACAAAAGCGTTTTGCGCAGGATATTCAAAGATGTTGAGGGTACTGAGATGAACGTGAAGCATGAGTACTATTATCAGGTACAGGGGCAATTACATATCACCGGGCGAGAGTACTGTCTTTTCATGATGTGGACACCAAAGGGCTCTAAAGTCATCCAAGTTACCAAAGATGACAAGTTTTGGAACGAAAACATGAAGCCCCACCTCGTGAAATTTTATGATAATTGCTTAGTACCCGAAATAGTAGATAGCCGCTATAATAGGAGTATGCCGATCAGAGATCCACCGTATATACTCGCAGCACAGCAAGCCGCTGCCAAACGAAAAGCAGAAAAGGCAGAGAAACAGGTAGCAAAGAAAAATAAGAAAGATTTAAACCAAGACGATCCGTGCTGAATCATAGCACATTATTATACTTGCTATTTTCTATGTCAGAAGAAATTCTGCGTTGATATTCGCGCAAGGGATGCTTTGAATCGTCGTGCTGAGACAACGTGATTCTGCGTTGATATTCGCGCAAGGGATGGTTTGTGTAATTGAGTTTAGGTAGCAAAATACTGCGTATCCATATTTATATACTTATATCCTGTCCACGTGAATATTTTGTGTAGTCCTCCTCCATAAACCAAACATCCTGATGGAAGATACCCCACCACCTTCTCGTGGTTTCCGTTGAACAATAGCATTTGTACATACACTTGAAGTGACAAACACACTTTTCTGTTCAAATGGACGCTGATCACTTCAGGATTTACAGTAAAACATAATGAACAATAGCATTTGTACATACACTTGAAGTGACAAACACACTTTTCTGTTCAAATGGACGCTGATCACTTCAGGATTTGTCAAAATGCTATTGACCAAAAGTGGGATTCCCCGTGACTTTATAGCCGCACAGTGTTGCGAATGAAATACATGTATGCTGTACTGACCTCCTGAATAAATCAATATTCAAGAAATACAATATAGAATATCACTATAACTACTCTAGGTATAACCCCAATAAAAATAATAAAACACCAGCACGCGCGGTTTTCCCACTGTGCTCAATTGTCATTCAGTTTTCTTTTATACCTATGGGGTAGTCCAAACGAATGTGATCAGAGTTTCCTTTTTTCAGGTTTTTCATTAATCTAATGTAACTCTGAAGTCTTACATTTTATCGCAAAGTCATAGGGGAAAAAATTTCGTTTTCCTTGGATCCGCACAAAAATATTTTTTCACAAATTCCAGAGCATCCTAAATCGTCGATTTCGACCGAAAATGCACAAGAATCGAGTTATCTCGGAAAACCCGTTTCAAAAAATTTGAAATTTTGGGGAATTTTCTTTGGTCAAAAATACACAACTTTTGTATAAGGCATATTTTGGGCACGGCCTTCGGTCGGGAGCTACACCTTGTTTTAGGTGATAGTATCAGTAAAGTACGTGAATCATTTTTTGTAATATTTCGTAACAATGACTCGAGGGCAAACCGCGAGTTTTGGATGTGGTGAAAAAATGTCTTGTACATAAAATAGAACATTACAAATCATAATTGAGAAGGAAACGAAGTACGGATGCAAATCCAACTGTCACGGGCTTTATCTACGCGCCAAAGCTGAAATTCTATTGGATAAAAAGATTGAATTTGATTTCCTACCGTAAAGTCGACACTAACCACGATTCGTAAGCGTCATAAGTAATCACTGTAAAAAGACCACTAATCTCGGGCTCATCAGGTAACGAATGAAACTAATTATTATAGAGATTTCAGTATACTAGCGTCGTTCGACTCTTGGAACATTGAGTTAGTAAGCCCTCAATCGAGTGTCGAAGTTGATGACGAATAAGGTGATTTTGATTTTCGGTATGGAACACAAAATTTGGCGTCGAATCCGCCTCGAGTGATTTAGGGGCCGTTCATAAATTACGTAAGCACTTCCGGGGGCGCATGGTGAATCTTTATGGATGCTCACGGTGGGGGGGGGGCAGAAACGGCTCCGAAAGTGCTTACGTAATTTATGAACGGCCCCTTATACGAAATATATTGATTTACGTACTTTACTGACACACATGAAACAAGGCGCAGCTCCCGAACGAAGTCCGTGCCCAAAATGTGTCTTGTACAAAAGTCGGTATTTTTGACCAAATAAAATTTAGCAACAAATGTTTGAAAACGGGTTTTCCGAGATAACTCGATTTTTGTGCGTTTGTCATCGAAATCAACGATTTAGGATGCCCCGAAAATTCGTGAAAAAATATTTTTGCGAGGACAAAGCAAAACGAAACTTTTTTTCCTCTATGACTTTGCGATGAAATGTAAGATTTCAAGAGTTACATTACAATAATGGAAAAACTTTAAAAAATCACTCCAACCGAACGGTGAGTGTAAAAAGTCTTCAAAAAAATCGGCAAGTGTACCTTTTGTGTAGTACAATACGGAAAGAAATCAACGACCAATTCGGTGAGGGTCGGGGTCAAGCTCTGTTCACTTTCATTTGGACTGTAGGTATGGAATTCGCACATTCGGGATGTACGGAAGAAATCTTTGATCATTATAATTATACGAACGTTTTTGTGAAATTTATATTAGTTATAGTACAAATTAATAGTTTCAAAGATTTCACCAGGGAAAAAACAGTACAAGAAATTATGAGGACTTACATCTTGCAAAATTCAATATTTGTTTCACGTGTGATTATCAGCTCGTCGTTATTACAAGCGCATATATCACAATTCTGATTGCGACGGGGAATTTACAGAAAATAGTAACGAATCTGATATTATTACGTCACGAGATGGTTGAGCACCGCGATTTTTAGCAACCTCCGAAAACTATACTCGGTCGGTAATGTAGACGTGCAGTTCAGAGGTTCGCCGCGAGAGGCGCTGAGCTCGCAATTTCGCTGTGGTCACGTGGTCCTCAAAACCCCTTAACGTCGAACACTGTTGCCTTCCACTCGTGAGAATAAGGGCTGAATTTTTCCTATATTTTTTTGACCCAATCAAAACCTTTCTTTGTCAAGAAAACACTGAAACCACGAATTTATCCACCCATAAATATATCAATACTATTTTTGAACTGGAAGAATGAAAAAAATGAAATTCAACTGGTCGGATACAAGGAATCAAATCGATCAAATATTCACTATGCCAAAAATGAGATATGGGTTGTTTCAGTGAGTGATTAGTCATTCCTGGGATCTACACCCTGATCCAAAAATCGGAAAAAAATCTAGAAATATGTTTCAGAGCAAGGACAACAAAAAATGTTGCGGTCTGGAGGCTAGGTGAATTGACGTGGACAGCCCCATGTACAAGTGTGCTAATAACCGTCAGCTGTCGGATCAAAACTTACATAACTATCGCCGTCCCGTTACTTATAGAAAATCTACCTTTGCATAAATTCTGCCATAAACGAACAGAACACAAATCGCCCTCGATGAAGGTTATGTGAAAACTATTAAATTGTACCTCAAACATACCTTTCATCGGAATCAATTCAGCTGTTCAAAATCTTGAACTTTCGTTCGCCTCTTCAAAATTTCGCTTTGAATCGCGCATGTCAAAAACAACAACTTCAAACGGCGCGAATTCAGCAGACAGACTTTTTTCAGATCACACCGCCAACCATAGGAGCAAGTAGCACGAATTTCACCTTCATCGCGAGAAGTATTTTGCTTCTAACCGTGTCAATCAACTGATATGCAGTTTGTGACAGCGACTGCCGGCAGTCATATTTTTCGCGCGCCCCGAGCAGAATTTCCGGCGAACAGCTCCGAGCGGTGCGAAGTCAGATCCGAGCGGCGTCACTGCCGTCCAATCGGCATCGCGGGAAAGTGGTTACGGAAATGCGAGAACCAGCGATATCATGCGATAGATGCGAGGTCCAGCGATAGATGCGATAAATAATCGTGACAATCAACTTTTTTATAAGGATACCTAAGGCGTATTCGCGTTGGGATCAAAATGATTTTTGTCAAAATGATGGCATCAAAATGACGCGTCAGCGGGAACAGATTTAGCGCATCAAAATGATTCATGCGCACGGCGCATGCGCGCTACGACGCGGTTCGGACAAATTGTGGATGAAATTGATGAACGTTTAATTTAACGTTTAACAAACTCCCGTGCCGTTGTATAGAATTAATTTCGCGGAGATTGATTTCGCTCCGACCGTGAATGAAACACCATTTGATACGTCCAGAATGTGCTTGAAAGACGATTATTCAAAGATTGTACAAAATAAAATATTGAAGCACAACGTCCGTGTGTATCGCGCGCTACGTAACCTAACAAATCGAACGTAACCAACAATTGTGCTTCGTGTATCTCTTTATTCACGCATATTGATATGGGGTTCATATCGCACGTCTTGGAGGGATAACCGTCGTGATGGCTGATTTTATCTAATCTGTCGCAAGAAAGAGTATGCTCCATCGGTCACCCAGGTAAGTAACATAACCTACACAAGCTACATAACCAAAGAGTCTCGTCAATACTTTATAACCAAAACTCTTGTATCAGTTCCGATAGTCTGTCTTGGTTAATTTTAATGTGCCTACTAATTGATTTTCTCCCAGACGAGAAGACGCTGCTGCCGAAGGAATCGCAATGGGCGAATGGAACATTTATCGAAGATGTAGCAGATCCGAAACAGCATAGCCGTAGTAACTGCTTGTGGAGCACTTGCGTCGTGATCGACTTCGATACAGATCCATCCACCTGATCGAGCTGCGTTGGTAGTGAGTTGAGAAATCGTTAAATTATTCAGCCTCGGTTCTGATAATATCGAATCTGCCTACCATCTGACAAAATGCAAGTATTTTTGGATTTTATCACTGGTATTTACCCATTAAATTGTACATAATTCTCAATGAATCTACGAAGAGTTCTCCTTCGCATGCAATAACGCTCTGCACTTTGTAGTTCACTTTGAGGCCTGGATTGCAGTATTATGCCGGTACTGTCGAGAATCAAGACTCGCCTGGAGGCGACAATAAAACAACGGGAGGGTTAACAAGTCACAGCGTTTCCCTAACGAAAAATCATCAACACATCATTGCCCAAATAAAGCACACGTACGTATGTGTTATACATTGACTTTATGGAATCGACTATCAAGTGCGTCGAGGGGCCGTCCACTGAAGGAATCGACTCGGGAATCACTGATTTTCTATTCTTCGAATCGATCCAGAGTCGGAAGATTTGAAAGAATCATGTTCAAAATCAACAAGATCCGGAAAAATGTTTCAAAGGTTAAGAAATCACAATATAATTCGATATGATCCAAAAGAATCACAGAGAATCTTCGAGAATCACTATTGCTCACTGTGGATCTGGGTAAGTTTGAGCGAGCCTCAGAGATTCAGAGTCCTACTGAGTCAGAATCAGTTGGAATCAGCCGGACCAGCAGGATCAGCATACCGCTGTACCCTCAGCTGTACCAGTCGATCGTCTCGTTCTCGGTCTCGTCCTCGGCGTGGTCCGAGTTCAATTCAATTCATTCAAGTTCGCCAAATCCGAGGCCAAATCTTGATTAGAATATTAAAATTGCAGAACTTTTGGGTTTCTGAACTTGAAGCTTTGAAACATCTAAGAAATTTCGTAACTTATTAAATTCCAAAACATAATAGCTACATTCTTCAAAACATATAATTGACTTTAAATTGTGGAAAAGTGAAATAATTTGAATTATTTCACTAAAAGAAATAATGTGTCAGTGAAATCTCGAGTTATTTCCCCCTCGTTTTCGGGTCAGTAGTGAGGTCTGCTTATCAAATCTCGAGGATGCGTCACGAGAGTCGGGAAATATGGTAGGCCATGCGCGTCACGAGAGTCGGGAAATATAGTAGGCCATGGTGCAACGGAAGCGATGCAACGGAAGTGCGTGATGAAAAGTTGGATAAAAAATAAAAGGAAAAAAAATAGAACGAGGGACTTTCGGTAATGTAGATTTCACTGTGCACATAATGATTCAGTAGAATCATAGATGGCAATAATAGAATAGAATAGAAGAATAGAATTGTTTATTGCATATGGAGGGTTAAGACCCTCATGGCAAGGGGGTACATGTAATTACAATCGTGTTCTTAGGCGTATATTAATCTTAACACAGACAATTAGAAGAAAAAAAAAACCATATAAAAACAATAACACAAATTAATTGTTTGACAATTCACATACAATAATAATAATTTACAGCCACTTTGGGTTGAGCATGCTGCGCCGAAAGTATAGGTACTGGGCTACACCGTAGCAGCCATGGTACTTAGGCCTAATCAAAGAATTAAAACTCAAAACTTAAAACTTAAAAACTTAATATACTTTAAAGTGCAGGTGGCCAGGGGGCCTGAAAGACTAGTCTATGGGATCGAGACGACACCCCACGTTTACTCGGCCATTATAAAGGCTCTGAGTCTGAGGCTGCTGGCGGTGTAGTGCAGCAGGGCTTTGGAGAAGTGCACACCCTTGGTGTTCAGGAGGAAAACTAGGTCGTCGTGCCCATCGAAGTTGCCTGCCAATAGTTGCGCTAGGTAGTGCTGCCTGAGGGGCTTAAAGATTGGGCATTCCAGTAGGAAATGTCTCAGGGTTTCGTGGACATGTAGGTTACAAAGCGAACATATCTGGGCTGGGTCTATTCTATACGAAATGCCGTTTAGTCTAAAAACGAGCATCCTTGCGGGCGCGAGCCTAAGCTGTGCGTGTAGTTTAATGACGGCAATAATAATAACGCAGCATGAACGGCTAAATGGGATTCTCAACAATGATCTTATCGGACGATGCGAACCAAAGCGAACCGGCTAGATGGGATGTTGCACCCAGAGCCATCTTTTGTACTCTTTGTAATTCAATAAAAAAAAAATATATATATAAAAATTCAGATATTCAGATGAAATGATGTTTATCATCTCAATATTGAATGATTTAAAGTAGTTCGGTAATCGCTGCGTGAAAAAGAGTTTACAATTGATAATTTATAATTTTATGCATTCTTTATACATTTTTCGGACCAAAACGACACTGTGAATGTAAGTTTGAATCTCCGCTTCGATTCTTCAGCAAAATTATTGATTGCATTATGTATTTTTCCAACAGTGCGACGTCAAATGTTAGTGATATTATTCAACCACAATTTGGCTTAGCTGTAACGGCTTTGATTACAGAAGATGAATATGATAAACCATCAACGTCAAAAACTTTGAGTTCAGCAGAACGTGTGGAATTATACCGTCCGTGTCAACTCATAAAATAATGATATTGTGCAACAAGAGGAATTTAAAAATTGCCAATCTCCACTTTCGAAAGTGTACAGAGATTGAATAAGTGCAAGAGAATCTATAGTTGAGCCGTTCTCTGTAACAACAACTTAAGTCGACTTAAGTTTTGGTCGAAAACAGGCGATTAAAGATTCGACGGTTGGTATTTTAATTTCACCGAGGCATTTCCCAAAGAACACATTTTTTTACGTAGGTGGGGTACCCAAAAATGATATAGGAATATAAAACAATCGAATATAGTTCGCAGTTCAGTGAAATACATGAAGGTTGGGAGTGAGACTTAAGGGGTTTTTCCATACAACGACTTCTTCATTATAGAATCATAATTTCTTAATTTCAATTATATTCGAAGCGGAGAAAAATGTTATAATTGAATTAGTTTATACGAAACGAGGTGTTTTTTTTTTTCGATTTCATCATATGCAGAAAAAAGTTACATCACCAAATCAGTTACAGAAAATGGTATCTTTCCGACTCAGTCTGAGTCTACTCGTTTCATGTGCTTCTCTATACAGTACATTTTTGTACCATTTCCTGTTCACCGGTTTTGAAAAAGGAATTGAAGGAACCACGTGATTTTTTTAGCTACCCTAATTCCAGGCGGGGTGAGGTCTGTTAAAGCAAGTTCAGTATTTTTGCTGACAGAAGCGTTTGAATTGAATAGGTTGAAGGCTTGCGAGGTATCATTGTGATCCGTGTAAACAGACATGATACCTCGCGGCTCATAAGACGCTTTCCGTACTTTCGAATACTTTTTTTTTTCTTTTTTACTTCAGCTTTTGGAACTTCTAGAAAATACGGAATTGAAGGTTTATCATATTCTTTTAATAAAGGGGCACTCATTTCCGAGATGAGCGTCTTTAAAAAAATCACTTAAGTCGACTTAAGTTGTTGTTACAGAGAACGGCTCAGTTGTGAACGAGTATCAATCGACTCTAGAATCAGTAAACGAAATTCAGCAAAAGGAACCACGTCTACCACCATTTAGTTTAACTGTAACAGTTCTGTTCAACGAAGATAAATCTGAGAAACTGTCATAAAAAAAATATATATTATAACAAAAAATGCAAATATATTAGGTAGATCTAATTGAATTGAAAAAAAAATAAAAAATTCACGAAAACAATATAACGGAGGACATTTTCAATGCATCGGCTGCTTGCGTTACATGCAAGATCTGTAGATTTTTTATTCCAACGTTGCTTACGAACTTTTGCCATAAGGCACGCGAGATAAAATCACGTGAAACGTGAAGAAAAGTGAAAATTTCTAACATTTTTCAAAATTTTCGAGATTCGAAAAAAATGATTAAAACGCTAAAGGTAAAAGGTCATATCCGCCATTATTATTATTATTATTATTATTATTATTTTCTACTCAACTTGAGAATCGGAATTTTCATTTTTCAATGCATTTCACATGATTTTATAGTATTTAAAAAAAATTGAATCGAAAAAAAATAATGGCGAATGCGACCTTGTACTTTAAGCGTTTTAATAATTTTTTTTGAATCTCTAAAAAAAAAAAAAAATTCGGAATTTTCGCTGTTCTTCACGTTTCACGTGATTTTAGAGTATTTTCAAAAAATGAGTAAAGAAAATAAAAATTAATAATGTCGAATGCGACCTTTTACCTTTAGCTTGTTATTTATTATTATTATTTTTTTGGATTAAAAAATAAAAATTTCGGAATTTCGTCCGAAATTCGATTTATCTATGCGTTTCAGAGGTTTTTAGAGGTTTTGCAAAAAAAATTATACAATATAAATGACAATGGTGGACAGGACCATACATCATTAGTGAACATGTTTTTTTTATCGAATCTAGAAATGAAAGGATGTAACCGCCAGTACTTACCACCTTTGACCTTTATTTTTTTTTCGGCTAATTTTCATAGATGTAGGGGAAGGTGGGGCGGAACCGCCAGGTGGGGCTAAACCGCCAACCAAAAAAAAAGTTGACTTACTCGCATTTTCGCATCAAGGGGGACCGTACAAAACGGTATGCAACGTGACTTCGCTGACAGTCATCAAACATTTTCAGGGTGAGGCTAAACCGCCAACTCAAAAAAAAGTGACGCAACGCAATTTTTTTCTTCACATTTTGTGCACCGAGATGTCTGCTATATTCACCAAGTTTCAGCCCAATAGGACGTGCCGTTCACGAGGTATGCGATGTATAGTTTCTCCGTAAAAATGTAAATGCGATTTTTCATCGTATTCTGTCGTATCTTCAGCGTCACAATGGAACGTTCACATTTTTGTTTGAAGATTTACGTATTACTCTATTTGTATAATTTATTCTGTCTAACTGAGTTCAAGTCTCTATATGAGCAATTTCATTAATAAACATAAGAAGTTCTATTACCGGTAAATAACGACTCATAATTATCCTTCGTTATATCTTTCCCGCTATCCTCCTGACTGAACCCTGAACTACAATAAACTTTTCTTAACACGCCGTTTTTTCTTCACATGAATAACGTTTTTTGGCTACTTTTATTGTGACGCTGAAGATACGATAGAATACGATGAAAAATTGCATTAAAATTTTTGCCGAAAAACTGGATATCGCATTCCTCGTGAACGTGCCGTCCTATTGGGCTGAAACTTGGCGAATATACCAATCTTGGTGCACGAAATGTGAGGAAAAAAATTGAGGCAAATCGAATTTTTCAGCCCCAAACAATGGTTGCTAATTGATGGAATTGCCCATATATGTATAGTTGAAATTTGAATAGCGGGTCAGTGAGATATGCACATTTTTGGTCACGAAATTATTGAGGCCAGTTGTCATGTGTGATTCCACATAGGTATGATTTGCCCGAGGGGGTATCCACTCCTGAAATAGTTGGGACAGTCACGTCATGAAATACTTATGGAATGCCATGAAATACCCATGAAATACCAATGAAATACCCATGAAATACCCATGCAATGCCTATGAAATGGTTGTGAAATGTGAAATGGTTGGGGCACCACATTTTGAAGTGGTTACCCCCTCGGATTTGCCCCATTTCGACTTTTATGTGGTTTTCCGAGTCCAGGCCAACTTTTTAGGGGTTTTCGGAGTTTAAGTCGACTGTTTCGTGGTTTCCAGGAGAAAAATAGGTACAACGAAAAAAAAATTATTGCTTAAAAATATACATTGAAAACCCGAGTTGCTCACATGAGAACAAAAACAAGGAAATGCAGGTACAAATAAAATGAGTCACAATTTTTTACCCGTTTTCGACATTTCATGTACTCGGGACAACTCACCCCGGGGTCTGTGACAACTTATCAAAATTTTTTGAAAATTCGAAAAACCACAAATTCTATCTAGGCGGACAAAGGACGCATCTACAATAGCCCATATCGAGATTCAATAGTATATTACACACCTAGTGAGGGAAAATAGGCTATTCCAAACTGCATGTGAGATCGACACCCGAGCCGAAGGCGAGCGTGGCAAGAACGCATTTTGGGATGGCCTTTTTCACGCCCGTGGGTAGTATACTTTTTTTCACGACCCCCTGCATTGGAAAGCACGACTTCCCGTTCAAGCCTAGCGCACGAACTTTTCCAGAGCACGGATCGTAGCGCGGACCGGTGTCTCATTGGTGGGGGCTGTGTGTGAGTGAACGTATCGAGTCCGCAGCGCCTGTAGGTGAGCGTATCGTGTCACTTTGTGCGCCACCCATCACGCAGCGGGCCAAAACTCGTAGTTTCCGTGCAGGTGTGGTGAAATAGTACATTGTGTATCAAGGGCGCAAAGCACTATTTTTCGAGTGTGAAATTTGCAGTACGAGCCGAAGGCGAGTGTACTGCAATCACACGAGCCAAAATAGCGTTGCGCCCGTAATGCACACGATTTTTTTCTCAACACCTGGTCTGCAGAAATGCCTCTTTTCAGACCGAGTGAGCGGGCGCAAAACGGAACTTTCTGCCCGAGGGCCGAAAAGATCTGTTTTGCGCCCGCTCGAGAGGTATGAAAAGTGACATTTTGCGACCAGGTGTGAGAAAAATAAAATTCTTCAAATAAATTCTGGAAAATCAGAGAGTAAAAAGTGTGACAACTAGCCCCGGACTCCCCTACCTTCACATTTTTTTGTAACACATGCACGATCATTTCTGCGTTTTTCAAGACCTATCAAACGGCCATAAAGTGACCTTTTTTTTCGACCGACTTGCAAAAGCGGGCAAAAACGGCCGTGGGTCACCTTAGTGCCGCTTATAGGCACAAAAAAAAAAAACAACAGAAATCAATACATGCGTTACAAAAAATATGGTGTGCACCAAGGGCTAATTGGGCTTTTCGACCTTGTGTGGTCGCAAACTCCAAATTCGGTATAAAAAAGCCCACTTTACGCCCTCAGTGCACAATATACTATTTGCAGAACTGTGTGATCGAAATCATTACTGCGACACGTGACTCAACCTCGTCTTCGTCAGAGTCATCTTCAGACACAACGTCGGATTCATCTGCTGTATCGTCGCTGGAATCATCGTCGTCATCTTCATCATTATCTTCATCGACTGATACGTTGTCTGCATCATCTGACGAAAATGACGTAGAAAATGTTAATCCGCGTGTTTCGATCCACGATTTCGTCGAAATCACGGTTCCATCCTACTCTGATTGGGAATTCCGAAGACATTTCAGACTATCAAGGAATACCACCGATGATTTGATAGGTAAGTCATTATAAATCATAATTTAATGTCGCGTGTCTAATGGCAGAAGGTCGTAAGTGCCAAAAATGCGATTTTGGTGCCAAAAGGTCGTATACATTTTTTTTTCACGCTATTCGCTTTGAGAATAATCAAAACGTGTAAATCAATAAAAATTAGAAGATTGAAAATTTCAAATCATAAGGTCGGATGTTGGCGAATACGCCCTTCTGCCATCATTGATTGTAATTGAAAAAGTAAGAAAAGATAAGGGCAGAAGGTCGTGATCGTCATTTTTTTTTTTCACTTTTACTGAAATAGTCTTCAAAACTCGCGAAACGCGTTGATAACTTTGAAAAAAACGGAGTTTTCAAAAATTCCATTACAAAAATCTGAACGTAAAGCCAGAACGTCGTAATCGACATTTTCTTACAATGCATCCGAATTCCCGCTTAAAGTTTGTGTGGGAAATACGAAGTTTTATTTTCAGATTTATTCTATAGTTTTTGCTTATCGAGATTAGTCGGAAAATCAGTGACAGTATTTCCTATTAATATCGCGTGTCTAATGGTATAAGGTCGTATCCGCCAAAAAGTTGATTTTGGTGGTAAAAGGTCGTATATTTTTTTTGTACTTTGCCATTCGCTATTATAGTGTCCAAAACGCATGCATCTATGAAAATTAGCCGGAAGAAAAAATAAAGGTGAAAGGTGGTAAGTACTGGCGGTTACATCCTTTCATTTCTAGATTAGAAAAAAAAAAATCGTGTTCACTAATGATGTATGGTCGTATCCACCATTTTTATTTATATTATATCATTTTTTTACAAAACATCTAAAATCCTGTGAAACACATAGATAAATCGAATTCCGTACGAAATTCCAAAATTTTTATTTTTCAATCAAAAAAATTAACAACCTAAAAGTAAAAGGGCGCATCGACAATTTTTTTTTTATACTTTTTTTTACAAAACCTCTGAAACGCATAGATAAATCGAATTTCGGACGAAATACAAAAATTTTTATTTTTTGACAAAAAAAATTATCAAGCTAAAGGTACAAGGTCGTATCCGACATTATTTTTTTATTTTTCATACTTTTTTTTTACAAAACCTCTAAAAACCTCTGAAACGCATAGATAAATCGAATTTTGGACGAAATTTCAAAATTTTTATTTTTTGACAAAAAAAATTATCAAGCTAAAGGCACGGTCGTATACGACATTATTTTTTTTTTACTCATTTTTTCAAAATACTCGAAAATCACGTGAAACGTGAAGAAAAGTGAAAATTACGAAGTTTTTCCAAAATTTTCGAGATTCAAAAAAAATTATTAAACCGCTAAAGGTAAAAGGTCGTATCCGCCATTATTATTTTTTTTTTTTTACTCATCTTGAGAATCGTAATTTTCATTTTTCTATGCATTTCAAATGATTTTAGAGTATTTTGAAAACATGAATTCCCATAAAAAATAATGGCGCATGCGACTTTGTACCTTTAGCGTTTTAATCATTTTTTTTGATTCTCGAAAATTTTGAAAAAACTTCGGAATTTTCACTTTTCTTCACGTTTCACATGATTTCAGAGTATTTTGAAAAAATGAGTAAAAAAAAAATAATAATGGCGGATACGACCTTTTACCTTTAGCTTGATAATTGTTTTTGTCAAAAAATAAAAATTTTGGAATTTCGTCCGAAATTCGATTTATCCATGCGTTTGAAGGTTTTTAGAGGTTTTGGAAAAAAATCACATAAAAAAAAAAAATGTTCGATGCCACCTTATATCATTAGTGATCACGATTTTTTTTTTCTCAAGTGGAAATAAAAGGACGTAACCGCCCGTACCTACGACCTTTCACCGTTAGTCGATCAATTTCGCAATTTCATGTTTCTGAACGTATTTTCACATGTTAAGCGGAAATACGGAGAAAAAAAAATCGATATGCCCTTTTACCTTTACGCATGGTAAAAAGTTGTATATTGGCGCATGCGTCCTTATACCATTAGACACGCGAATTATGCTTTCTGTAATTGGTGCACGCCCTAGGGGACTTGTCCCATGGGTCAATAAAACATACATACGTACATATATACACTCTGAAAAAAATAATTTCTGGATCATGTTTTCTGTAAAAAAAATATTCCACGAGGTCGAATAATATAAGGAAAATTCTTGCAACATTCTCGCTGGTAGGAGACTGTTTTACGTTAGTCATACGATTTTACTGTTTTTTTTAGATTTAAAAAAAAAATGGTCCTTTTTTCGGTTTAAAAAAAATCATAGCTCAGGAAGGGTTTATCCAACAAATCTGCAAAAGATCAGAAAAAATACGAAGCAAAGAAAAAAAAATGTTGTGTTCTGGAGGCTAGGTGAATTGACGTTGCCAGCCCCATGGTATATACCTATACTATATTTATATTTAAAAAGGCGACTCCTCTTAGCCTGCCACAGGCGCTTCATGGGCTAGGCACGGCGCTGGCAAAACCTGCCGATGTGGGCCTCTCCCCAATGAGGATCTTATTGATTTTTATTTTGAATATAGGATCTTATTGCTAGCTCGCGTGAATAAGGATAGATTCTTGATAGGAGGCAGCGATATTATTGCATAGAATTAATCATGAAAATATATTATTGGTTTGCTTCGCACTTTTTTGTTCGCAGAATTGTTCAGAAGATCCACATTTTTACCGGTCCACGCCAACGAACCTGTGAAACTGACACACGAGACAGCATTCCTCATGACTCTGTGGTATCTCGCAAACATAGAGACATTCCGGCAGTGCTCAGATCGTTTCGACGTATCCTGCAGTTCGGCGCACAGAGTGCTCAGGAAAACCTTGAAGTTTATCAATTCTCTCTGCAGCAGATACATTCGCTGGCCTGACCGAAATGAGGCGTTGAAAATTAAACGGCGGTATAGAAGAAAAAACAATATTGACGGCATCATCGGTTCCATTGATGGGTGTCATATTGAAATTAGAAGACCCATTGATGATGACGATGCTTATGTGAATCGTAAGGGCTATCACAGCATAATACTCCAGGGGATAGTCGATTCAAGGAAAAAATTTATCGACATTTACGTTGGTGAGCCAGGATCAATGCACGATGCGCGAGTCCTTCGAAGATCGCCGATCTATGAGCAGGCACTCGAAGACATTGATACATTCCACGGTTGTTTTTTAATTGGAGATACGGCGTATCCTAATTTATCTTGGCTAGTGACACCTTTCAAAGATTATGGCGATTTATCTCGAGAGCAGCGACTGTTCAACACAAGAATTTCGACCAATAGAATATCTATTGAGCACGCCTTCGGTCTGCTGAAAACTATATTCAGACGATTATTGAGATTTGATAATCTCTCCATAAAAACAATCGTGGATTGTGTAATGGCTGCCTGCATATTACACAACATTTTAGTAGATGATCGTGCTGACGATTATAACTACGAAGTGAACGTCGCAGATGATGATCAGGAAGACATCGCGAATGACCTAATAATTTTTCGACGGGCTCACGTATTCAATCAAATGTTCAATAGATAATTGCAAAAGTACATAACCGTTCATAAGTTTGGGATCACTTTTTGCATTTTCCATTGGGATAAAAAGTTTGCTTCATTACCTTTTTTTTTTTTTAAATTCCCTACGACGTTTTTAGCACTCACTAGGTCATGTTGAACATGTTGTTTTTCGCAATTTTAATACCTACTTTCGTAAAGTCGCGCGTAATTTTTTGGAAAATAGCAACGGAAATTTTATCTCCGAAGGAATTTAAAATGGGGCGAGAGTCAGCTTCAATTTCTTTCTTTTTCTTTTTCTTTTTTTTTCTCAATGTGTGAGAAAATGTATTAAGAAATTCTGACCTGTTCAAAGTAAAATAATACAACTTTTTTCACCCTTGACATTTGATTTCAAACCGCACAGTTCTCGAGTTACGATGGATTTTCCAAAAACTGAACTTCTGTACAAAAAGTTGCATCACGTTGCGGGGAAAAAATCTTAGAAAAGAAAAAAAAAAATTACATGCGACTTCATGAAAGTGATCCCGAACTTATGAACGGTACTGTATTGTTGAGGGTCCTTGCCAATTAGTCTCGATCGCCCAGGCACGACTTTATTGGCAATCTTAATATGTCATAATCTTAATGGGTCTTGAAAATAAGTTCAGACGACGAATACCAGCTGGGGATCCATTCTGAAAAATGTCTGGATATAAAAGTACGTGAAAAAATAATAGTACGTTAAAAAATTACAAACAATATTGCTATTATTCATTTTTATTCAAACCAGACGTATGAATTTATCTTATTTTAAGGCAAGTGGTTAATACCAACGTTATAATACCTATTAATTTATGAATTGTATCATGTGAACTGTATTCTATCCTTGAATATGGTCACCTAGCAGTCGGTATTTAGTTTTACAATACATTCGCCGCACACTGATAACGGTGTAACTTATCCCTTTACGTCGCGGTCATTATATATATATATATATATATACTAGGGGGGCTTCGCCCCCCTGCGCGCTTCGCGCGCCAACCCCCCGATTCGGGTTGTATTCAGTAATATTTTGTACATGGTGAAAAAAGTCAAAAAGAAGAAATTGAAAATTCTGTATGGAATGAAAAAGTGTGATCTCGGTTATAGTGGTTTCGCGCGAAAGGTTTCTGCACGGATTACTGGGAGATTGGGATCCCATGATTCATATACTAAGTGTGAGTGGTTTTTTACAGTTTTTAACAGTTTTCTGTATCATGACTTGACATGTCCTGACATGACCTGTTATAACCTGACATGACCCGACATGACCTGTTACGCCTGACATGAGGTTTCTGCACGAATTACTGAAAGATTAGGATCCCATGATTCATATACTAATTGTAAGTGGTTTTTTTTACCGTTTTTAACAGTCCTGTCCTGACATGACTTGTTGTGACCTGACATGTCCTGTCATGACCTGACACGTCCTGACATGACCTGTTATGACGATTTCGGTTCGGTTCTTTCCGGAAGACTTCGGGTCCTTCCGGACGACTTCGGGTCTTTCCGGAAGACTTCGGGTCTTTCCGGAAGACCTCGGGTATTTCCGGAAGACTTCGTATCTTTCCGGAAGACTTCGGGTATTTCCGGAAGACTTCGGGTCTTTCCGGAAGACTTCGGGTGTTCGTGGGGGATTCTGGGTAATCTCTGGGGGATTAGGTTAGGTTAGGTTAGGTTAGGTTAGGTTAGGTCGTCGTCGACCTTCGAAATCTTGACACGGCGGCGGCGGCGGCGATATCTTTATATAATATAGAACGATATATATATATAAATGAAACTATCGAGTATATTGATGACGCACCCTATTTGGGCACCTAGGCACGATATTATTTTGCAAATTGAAAATTTTTTCCTGTTGTGCGCGGCCTCGTGCGCTTCGCGCACTCCCCGGGGTTACTAAAAACTCTCCACCTAGCCAAAACTATGCAGCTGCAACTGTACACTTGGCTGCCACAAAATTTGACATTTCGTAAATTGTAGGTTCGGGTCAATGAACCCGAGTCACCAAAATGACCGATTAATTCAATTTCACATTGATGACAGTCATCGTAATGACCAGGTGTCATCAAAGTGTGCGATTCATACTCTAATAACATGGCGGTCCGTCATCAAAATAACCGATTTATATATTTATATGTATATATATATATATGATATTACATTTATTATATTTATGTGTATGTATATAATTGTTTATCGTTTATAATTATTAAGAAAATAATACTAATATTTAATAATTAGCAAATTGAATGGCAAAAAGATATGAAAACGTATAATGTTTGTGTAGCAAATAAATATATTATACCAATTTTTGAAGGTTACCGAACTGAGTTGCCTCAATGTTCGTTATTTTTAAAACACTTTATGCCCCGGGATTAAAAGAAGAAGGACCTTTGCTCGCAAGATATTTTTCAAGGGCACTGATTTTATCAGAATCAATTTTCATGCGCTTTTCTTCGATAGCGCGCTTTTGCTCCATTTTTTCGCGCGCTATCTTGAGTTTGAAGGCTAGCGCGTCCTCCATCAATTTTCTTTGCAAGGCAGCATTCGTCTCGTATTCGGTTTTTTTGGCCTCACCCTACTGAAAAAGTTCCGTCACAATGTTTCGTCACAATGGCATGAAAAACTAGGTAATTAATCATGTGATAAATCGTATGCTCTTATGGAAGATTTCAAGTTCACATTTATTACCTGATTAATCATATGATTTATCATGCGATTTCTTACATGGGACTATTTTTTGTGTGTAAAATGCATACTTAATTTCATAATTTATCATATGATTTGTTACATGATGATATTTTACGATGAAAGAAGAAAAAATAGTTGAATCTGGGCTGGGATCGAACCGACGACCGTCGGATTCGGAAGCAGACACGCTACTGTCTGAGCTACGCTCTCTGGTGTCAGATATTTACAGTCTTTGGTTTACAAGCTTTGATGTGATTGGAAGTTGAATTCAAGTTCCTTTGTAACGGCTGAGGTTGATAAGTGCGAGGATAAGTGTAAGACTGTGCAACTATTGTATCAAGCGTCGGGGCATAAACTAAATACCGACTGCTAGGTGACCATATTCAAGGATAGAATACAGTTCACATGATACAATTCATAAATTAATAGGTACTAGAAGGGGTTGTTCCTCATTCGCTCGCTTCGCTCGCTCACTCGGTTAAGGGGAGGCGTTGTTCCTCGCTCGCTTCGCTCGCTCGGTTGTCATTGGTATTTCAAATATTTCGGGAACGAATTGATATTGTTACACACTTTACGTTTTAGATAGTTCAGTTTTATTGTTCAGTTGCTCGCTGGTTGTCAGTGGTATGACAAATATTTGGGTAGTATAACATACTATCACGCTATGCAATTCGAATTGGTTGAGGATTGCTCCTCGCTCGCTAGTGTAAATTTCGTAACAATATTCATCATTAAACGGTTCACTGCGCTTTCAGGTATTTGAAAAATATATAGATTGTTACGCACCGGGTATTACTAATGTCTATTTGAAATTTTCCTTTGCCACATACTTAATAATCCCGTCTACGAACATTCAGTTTCAAGTCAAGGTACGACAACGCGATCACTTTGCATCGAATGTCATAATTATTAACAAAGCACATGTTTACGGATGTAGTTATTTGTTTAGTGTCCACATAGTCATTGTTACAATTCGTATCTCTGAAATTGAAGGTGTGCCTCAAAAGTTGCTCAGCTGCAGGGAAAGGTCAGGGTAGGTTACCAATAGAAATGTTTAATTTACATTGCATAATTTACATTATATCTTAGCGACTTATCATTGTAGTGCTCGATGACATGAGGGACATAAATAGGTGTTTTTATAGCGCTTGTATTTGGATGGAGTAGTAGCAGCTGAATCTCATTAGCGCTTGTATATATATCTGAATTAAAGTGTGAGCTGCTCTTTTTGTAGCGCTTTCTGAATGAAAGATCAGCAGCTCAGTTTCAGTAGCGCTTAAGTCTGAATTGATACGTCAGCAGCTGAATTTTGGCGGTCACATTAATGTGATCCATGGCTGTGCCCCATATATGATTTTCAAAGGTCTACTCGTGGAACCATCAATTACTTCGTGATGCGCCTAGAATTTCTTTATAAACTATATTTTTTGTGCACAGCCTATGATTTGAATTGTCTCGATTAATGATGACAGATTTTTCTGTTAACAATACTTTCAAGTTGTATTGTGACTTGACTCTGGACAAAGCAACGTACAATTGACCATGAGCAAATACTGGATTTGGTAAGTATACTCCGACGCTATCGAACGATTGTCCTTGCGATTTATTGATTGTCATCGCGCAGCCTAGTCTGATAGGAAACTGTCTTCTCACCATTTTAAAGGGTACGTCCTCTTCGTTCGGTGACAGATCTATCCGTGGTATCAATACAGTTTCTCCCGCAAAATTTCCACAGATTATTTCGGTACGGATCAGATATTGATTCAACGCTTTCACCACCAATCTCGTACCATTACATAATCCTTGTGACAAATTAAGATTACGTAACAAAATAACGATACTTCCCACCTTCAACGTTAATTTATGAGGTGGAAGACCATTCGGCATCAATGAATTCATGAATTCAATCGGTAATATATTGTTCATATCTGTATTTTCCTCATCTTCGCCTGAATCCACACTAAAATAATCTACGCCAACTCCTTTGATTTTTGACAATATTTCGTTATTGATTGCCACAACGTCAACATTGGTTGGAGCTAATATCACCTTACCATAATTTGATGGATCTTGTGGATCAACACTTTCTCCAAATATTTCGTGCACGATATTACCTTTCGACAGAATCTCAGATGGAATAGTTGCAACTTCGTTATTACGTTCGAAGGAATTGGCAAATACACCGTCGCCAATTTTCAAAAGCCATTGTTTGAAATCGGTTTGTCCGTCTGCAACACGTATATTGTCTGTTAGTGACATATATATGAAACGATTCCACAATCTGCTCCTTTTAACGCAAGCCTCTAAAATTTGTGCTTTACTCCCATGCCGTACAACAGGTAAAGTCTGCCGAAAATCACCGGACACTATAACTATTTTGCCTCCAAATGGTTCGTTACAGTGAGATACGTCTTTCAACATCCGATCGACAGCCTCCAGCGCGTACTTAGATGCCATTGTTATTTCATCCCAAATTATGACTTTGGCGTCTCGGATATGTAGTCCCTGTTTCGAATTTGGTCTAATGTTACAGGTTGATCGTTCATTTAGGAGAAACGGTAATTTAAATGTCGAATGGGCGGTTCTGCCACCTCTCAGCAAATTTGCTGCAATGCCGGTCCATGCAACGGGCAGCACAATGATTTCCAAACTCTTTAGTGCAGTTATAATGGTATTATGTAGATAACTTTTCCCGCTACCCCCGGGGCCATCCAAATAAATGCACTTCTCGGATGATTCTCCACGAACGGCAGCCATTACTGTATCAAACACTATTCGTTGATGTCTCGTTAGCGTACTTACTAAGGTTGGAACGGCATCTTTCAAGTTAATAATATTTTCAACTTCGTCCGTGGTACAAAATAATTCGCATTCATCTTTGATATTGGGTAACTTAAAATCTTGCAAAGTAAATCCATGAAATATGAGTATTTCGTTGATCACTCTCAAGGCCTTTTGTTCATTTTGTTCGTTACAATCACTCTGGTGAACGAATTCGTATTTGTACTTGTCAAACAATTCACGGGCGTTGATCGGCATACCAAACACACATATGTAAGCAAACAACCGACACATTTCTTTGGGAAATTTAAGTTTTGATCCCTCTGCCAAACATTTATCCCATTCTTCGTCGTCGGTAACTAACTTACGTGCTACAGCCGCTTCGGAAAAGGTTGAATACGTTATACCTTCATAAGTTTTGATATCATTAAATGATTTCGCTCCTCGAACATGCAGTGATAACAATCTCAAATAATAACGCTCAGTTTCCCTCGGACTCACAAAATACATCCCACTTAAGACGGGTTTGAAAAATTTCTTACGTTTCGTCCACTCTGTATTTTTTTGATTGAATACGTAATAATTTGGTATTTCGCAGTACAAATACTTATGTGCTTCTACATCAGTCTCATTCAATTTCAACCACGCGAGCAATGTCGATTCTTTATTTCTTTCTACCGCTGTTTTCTCGTTACCCTCCTCAAAGTACACTACATGTTCATTTTCGACATGAACCGCCAATCTATAAATAGCATGCGATTGTTCATTCATGGGATATTCGAATAATCGATGCATTGCCTCAGGCGGACAAACGTACCGTGTTGATATGTATTCATTAACCTCATCGTAATCAATCGATCTACCTTCCTGCACATCCGTCATTTCAACTATTGCGCAGTCATGTCCTTTATAGCAGTACTTGAATAAATACTTTATACATTGCACTGTGGAACATACTTCGATGTTGATGTGGCAATTAAACTTCAACAATAAATACGGATTATACGATATAACATATCTATTATCTGCAACTCTACGTACCCCGTTTTTCATCGGATTAAAAACAATAACGTTCCCGTCATCCCGCCTGCGATACATAAGATAACCCGTTGACTCATAGTTCGTTTCCGGTGTGTAAGCTTTTGGAAATCGTTTCGTACATCGACTGGTTTTGCTATCCATACAGGACGAATTTACATTTTGTTCTCCGCAAGGGCCATGAATCATGCATTGTTTCACTATATCGAACAATGCCGGATATCGCGTTCTATCCGGTATCTCCGCAGATACTATTTTATCTACATCATCTGCATTCCGAACCTTACTATCTTCGTCCAACCACAATAACATATGAGCATGCGGCAATCCCCTCTTTTGAAATTCGATAACATAAACATAAGCCGCACACTTACCAAATATCGCATTATCAATCAGTTCTACTTTCAGCTCCTTTACTTTTTCCTGAAATACTCGGGCTACAAGATCTGGCCGATCTGTTGCAGTTTGGCCTTGCGAGAGATTTTCGACGATCTCCTTCCATTTAGGATTACAGGTCATAGTAATAAACAGATCAGGTTTTCCGTATTTTTGCAGTAATGTCATCGCATCTATAAAACTTTGTTGTAACGCTCGTGGACTTCCGCTGAACGACGACGGTAATATAACCATCTTTCCGATCCTCGCATCATTTTGTCCAGCTTTGTTATGCAGATAATCGACGACTCCTTTGTACAATTCTGCTCGTAGTTTACTTTGCTGGTTTCTGATAAAATGCAAACGATGACTTTCAACTTTCGTCCACATATCAACGATATATTGTTGGGACAATCTCCCCATACTCAGACACGGATTAAATCCCCCTCGATCACTCAACTTGTAGCTGTAATATTGCAACGCTGTTATCTCGCGGTTCCCTTCGGTTTGTTTCATTTTCGGCGTCCATCCGGTTTCACCTGACGGAAATATCAAAGGATATGTCATTGGATCGACATGTTTGCTCAAACTCGGTATGCTTATGGCACCTTCGTTTTTGGAATACACACACACGTCTCGCTGCGCTGGGGGATCACCGTCTTCTGCAACAAACACAACTGCCACTTCGTTGCTTGTTGGCACGTTGAAACGATTTTTGTCTACGTTGGTATCTCTCTTTAGCCACATTCTCACTTCGCGAATTGGATGACCGGTCCTCAGTGATAATTGTTTTTCGTCTTCTTCCAACTGATACATCATTTTGAAAGCCTCCGCGTAAGGATTTATTCTACGTATGATATCATCCAATTCGCTTATTATCTCTGGCAAACATTTGCTATTTCCCGGATGCTGCATGCGTGCTCTGGTGGCAAGTTCGTTATCGATTATGTATAATTGTCCGAATTTACGCGCTTCATTACCGTTAGGGTGTAATGCATACGTGTTATGATACGTTTGTCCACATATACGAAATACAAATGGACCCCGACCCCCTTTAACGAAATCCAATTTAGCACCAAAGCTGGCAAATGCCAAAGAATTGTTATAACTTCTCAAATTGCCTACGAAGTTTTTACTATGTGAGTCGATACCGTTGAGTAATTGTTTCAGTGCCTCGGGATAAGGTCTGTTTTCCAAGATGCGTACTTTACCTTTGTGACAGCAAGTGTTATACTTTTTATCGTTTGGTAATTCAGAAAGAAAATGTTTAGCGTTACAAAATTTACACAGATCATTCATTTTCCCTAAGTAATTAGACTCAATCTCTTCTTCCCTAAAATCTATATTGGCGATTAACGCGTTTCTTTCAGCAATAGTGGGATTGCAGGTATCAGTTCTGCGTTTTTTTGCCTTCGATGATACCAATGGTTCTTTGACGGCCTTTGTTCTTCTGGTCGCATTTTTCTTTTTGATAGCTTCTCTATTCTGATTTTTATACATTGCGGCGGCCTTGAGTCTATTGTTTCGTGCTTCCTCTGATTCCTTCGCGCGACTTCTTTTTTTACTGTCGGCATTTTGTTTGCGTAAGACGACTGTCCACGTGTCGTCCGACATTTCAGCGGACTTGGTTTGTTGGTTCGTGCACCTCTCGTCCGGTTGAAGTTTATTAGTTGTCTGACCCATCGATAATGATCCTCTCGGTTCTCCGTTTTTCTCCACATTATCTCCCGTTTCCTTATCGACCGCGACAGTCGTAACTGCCCGGTGTCTAACTTTTTTGAGAACACTCGCAGAACTCGCATTGCGAGGTTCGCTTTCATCGCTAAACAAATGCCCTGGTATTAACGGAAAATGTATCAAATCATTAATAGCGAACACGTGCATCAAATGTGGGCGCATATTTTGTATGTCATACACAAAGTCACAAGGATTCCGACCTGAAACAATGGAGATCGCGAAAGCTATCGAAAAAACACCGCAGTCCCAATAATTAGTCTGCTGCTGCACTTCCTCGAATACAACGCGTAGATCATGATATGGCAACATTCTTGTTATATAAGTCTTATGATCCTCATGAAGTACTCTCCGGTTTGTGCTATCATAAACGTGCAACACTTGAGTATCGTACCATACACAAATCCAATGACCTCTCAACCTTGGACCATGAAACAGTATTTGCAAGCACGGTTCGTTTCTCGGAACAATTTGGATCACTTCTGGTATCTGCACCAACAAAGTGCTTTGCATGCGATAGCGAGTTCGTGCGTGTAGTATATACATAAATTGTTGCATATGTGTATCTGTTAACATACCTTCATCTCCAGTTTTTTGCAAAACTGCAAAATCCGCAGGACTTAGGGAGGGATAATCACGTGGGAGACTCATGGCACTATACTCTGAATTATACTCTATGGATTATCGTACTGGCACATCGTGCACAGCGCGCACATCAAACAAACACAGTATGAGTGCTAATTCTTATACGTTGCTTTCACGTAGTTCGTCACACTCTATTCACCACGTGTATCAATAACACTGAATATTAGTCAAATTACGTATATTTTGTCGAACTTTTATTTCCGCGCTATTTTTAGAACTAAATTTCATACGCTCGTACGCTATTTTGTACAACGTCGTCAACATTTCGAGACAAATTTTGCTGATATCGGAGTGAAATACTTAAAATCGTTTTAATCGTTGAACAAAACATGAAATGCATATTGCTAACATCAAAATTAATACGTACATCGAAAGAAGTAATTCCAAAAATAATAATTCATTTTGATCTACGGTGCAATAATCATTGTACCTATTAATCTGAGGATTTTCAATTACAATTTTCATGAAATTGATTGAGTGAAGTTCAGAGTCGTTGAAAAACGGAAAAACGGAAAATTCTTTCGATTTTAATTGTAAAAAAGTGTAGAATATTATTCGTATAATAATTTAATTTCATACTTATCATCTTTGAGAATCTCTCGTTGATCAGTTTTCAACTCATTATGAAACTTGGACAATTCTTCGTTCAGCGTGATAGAATTAGAAATTAGTGGGATAGGAGAAGAAGATTTCCATTGTTATTCTATCAATAATAAATAAGTAAAACCCAACACCATCCCTAACGTACATGTTTTCAACTTTTATTAGTTTCTTTTTGTTATAAAAACATAAATCAGTGCGAACAATATCACCTTGAAACACTCATGTTTTTATCAGGGACTTTTTTTTCATACGAACTTCCTGTTACCAATACATTCGTACACATTCTTCATTACTATATTCTCGCGTATGAACATAAAACATGTTATTTATTCGTAATTTTGGTTTTAGCCGTCAAGATAATTATGAATGCTCCTCATGACATATTGGTAACATTCATCCTTTATCGTGCTCGTTGGTAACTAAGAATAGATATTGTAGGATGGGACCTTGTTACTAATAAATAAAGGGTTCTCCCGAAATGATAAAGGCGACACGTGAGACCAAGTTTAAGGTGCAAGAAATTCTATGTTTATTCAGCAAGTGAATATACGTGTTCAGAGTTTAAAGTCTGGGACAAGACTGTTTTTACAATAATACTGGTTGACGCAGCAACCAGTGATTCAGATATTTAGTATCACTTATTTCTATCAACTATTTCCTCAGAATACTAAGTTCAGGGGCGTCTCATTATGACCTCCCCTGATGTAACGGGTACCTTTATAACATTACCCCCCCCTCTGAGGAAGAGTCGTCCCGACTCTTGGAAGAACGGCCGAAAACAAGTAACTTATCGACACAAAAATGAGAGCTGAGGCCCTTTGAAACTGGTGTTCCCCCAAGAACTATCCGGCATTAGCCTATCGATTACTTTCTGGAAAACCTCAGAAAACCAGAAAGTGGATAGTAAGCACCACAATCCCAAAAATTGTCCATTAATCCAACGTCGCCACGTATGTGTCCTTGGTGAAGATCCTGTGAAGATCCTATGAAGATCCTGCAGGTTCCATCCGGGGCGAAGGCAAAGAGTTCAACCGATGGGAGAAACGTCCAACCGGTGGAAGAATAGACCATCCGTCGAAAGAGCGGTTGAGGAACTCCCTCAGGGATGGTTAAGGGACCCAGGAACCGAAGGTCGCACCCAGAAGGACCATCAGGACCGGAAAAATCAGCACACCCTGGAGTTGGAGGACAGGGATGAGTCACAGGACAAGGACAAGGGATTGTGAAGTCAATCTCAATTCCGAGAACATTGTTTCTCATTAAAACGAGATTTCGTTCTTTGGAAAATGTACTCAACGAGCACTTGACAAAAGATAAAGAGGATAATGAAGAAATTGGAACGATCATATCTCATATCCAGTTTGAGAGGGTCCAATCCGTTCCAAAAAATGTGTGCAGAAATCCGCTCTTTGCCGTAGACGTGGAGGAATCCGTGTCTCCTCGAAGGCGAGATGAGATCCAAAGTTGCTGTAAGAAACGTCCTTCACCAGAACAGAGGAGAATGTTTCCCCAACACCGATAAAGAGGAAAACTGTAAAATAGCTCAACAAAAGCGTGATTAAGAAACTGGGTTAACCGATTTTATAATTGTGTCATCGAGCCAAATCCAACCCTCACCGAATCGCGCGTCAATTACCGAGTTGCTCGCGTCGGTCAAAACCAAAAGAACGCTCCTAGTGACCGAGAAACTGCATTAACCCTCCGATTAGTCAAAAACAAAAGTCTCTTGTTTCTTGTTGACTGGTTGCTAAAGACGAAACTATAAGCGTCCTCACAATCTCGGCAGCCCCTCGACCCAACAGACCCGACTCCAGCGCAAGAACCATCGTGAACAAAAATGTCAGAAAACACCTTCTCGCTCCAAGAAGTACTCAACGTGAGTGAGTTGACGAACTCCTTCGACTTCACGGGACTAAAGGAACAAGAAAGCGGAGGATTGAGGGCCTGGTTCGACCAAAAATGGGCCGCAGTAAAATGCGGAAGGGGTGAGGGGGTCGCCAGAAAATCTACCCCAGGCATTTTTTGCAATGTCTGCTTCGTCCTTCGGTAAATACAAGGCCTCTCCCTCAAAATCAACACCCCAACAACCCTGTAACAAACAATTGTCTCCGTGATCCACAGCATCGGCGTCGAAGACTTTCGTGGGATCGCGAGACTGCACCGCGCGTACGTCGGTGAGGGAACGAGGTGCCCGGGCTGCAAGGAACCGCTGTATGCGGAACAGCCAGGGAAGGAGTCCTGCGAAGATTGCAGCCGCCTCGAGAGAGCGATGCGGTTCGTCTGTGAAGAGAGATACTCCCACCCATAAAACAGCGTCCCCAAAATAATTCTCTTTGACTAGCAGAAAGCTTTGTTCCTTCCTTAAGTAAAGTTTTGTTCCTTCTCTCCACAAATAAATCTTCAGATATTAAATCAACCCTTTTTCATTCATTTGTGACCCCTTTATTGAAGTCGCTAAGCATTTCCACTTCCGCTAACACCACTTTCAAGTTGAAACGAACGAGAGGAGCGCGCGCATCTTCGATCGAAAATCCGAATCGACCGGAGAGCGAACGAACCGACCAACTTCAGGCTAAAGTCGTCTAACCTCCAAGTGACAGGTTAACCTCGCATTACCTCACAAAAACTTCTATAAACGTTGATCGCCGAATCTTCCGCATCAAGAATCAAAACGGGAGCAGGAACAGAGGAGTAAGTCTGTTTAATCAACCAATCCTCGTGGACGCCGTGTAAAGCCGTTAAAAATTCCAAAGTGATACCCGCTTTTTCCTCTAGTGACCGGGGCAGAACTCGAGCAAACGATACCTCGGGAGACAACCTTAGATAGACAATTAAATCAACGTCAAAATCGGGAGAGCCGTCGGTGAAGACCCTACAATCTCTAGTTAATAAGCGAGAATCGTCATCTTCGAACCCTCCTAACCTCTTTCGGGTTTCAACAAAACAATTCCCACCATAAATCGAACTCTCTATAATTTTCACAGGCAAAGCGGTCCGTTGAAGGTGTCTCTCCCTCGCTGCCATCAGAACATGTCGTTGGAATTGATTAGCGTACTCAGCAGGGTTAACGCACATCTTTTCTAGTAAATTCACACCGCCAACGTTCCTGTATTTGTGCAAAGGTTCTAACAGAGTGAGGATATGAGGATCCTCCAGGAAACGTCTAGCAAAAGTGGTCTTGCCACAGCCTATATTTCCTTCGACGATAATGGTGAAAGGATGAGAGCCTCGCTTTTCCGTTCCCAACGGTAACTCGGGCGACCAGGAGGTGCAAGGAACGAAACCAGCAGTTTCTCCCAATCCTTGCTCCGTTGGCGAAGAATAAGCTGGAAGTGACTGGTCTTGAAGAATTCTACGAATTCCTAATTGTGTCCGTCCTTCCTCAGAATCATTCGGCGACACCCTCTCGACGTACGGAGCTAGCCGGTCTAAGTGAACAACCCGAGGCTTCGTTCTAGAGGTTACTCTCCTCCCCATCAGAGATTCCGTGCGGCGCTGAATCCTATAAATGACGTCATTGATACGAGTTAAGATGACGTAAGGTCCTTCCCAGTTACTTTGGAGTTTAGGGCACTTGCCTCTTTCTCGACGAGGCTGAAAGAGCCAGACTTTATCCCCAGCCTCGAATTTAAGATCTCTTGCCCTAATATCATAACGGGCCTTCATTCTATTCGAACTAACCTCAATCCTGTTTCTAGCAAAATCATGGATTTCGTCTAGTTTGTCTCTCAGAGAGACAACGTAGTCTATCGGAGAGTCCTTTTGAGACGGAGGGACTCCTTTTTCTAAATCGGAAGGTAATCTAAGATTCCAACCCATCAACATAGTGGCAGGAGAAAGCCCGGTCGTCTCGTGAATCGCTGAGCGATAAGAAAGAAGGAACAACGGAGTCCATTCGTCCCAATCTCTCTGGTTTTGATCAACGAAAGCTGACAAATATCTCAGCAAGGTTCTATTGAGTCTCTCCACCATCCCGTCAGATTGCGGATGTAAAGCCGTGGTCCGGGTCTTTCCGGATCCCAGGACTCGAAGAGTCTCGGCCATCAGAAGAGATTCAAAATTTGTCCCTTGATCGGTATGAAGCTCAAGAGGAACACCATACCGGCAAACAAATTCCTTGACGAAGGCACGAGCTACAGTTTCAGCTTCCTGGTTTGGAATAGCAATTACCTCTGGCCATTTAGTAAAATAGTCTGAAACGACTAACGCATAGCGATTTTTGTTCTTAGTTACAGGAAGAGGACCAAGAATATCCATAGCTACTCTATCAAAAGGTGCTCCGGTGTTATAGACTTGCATGTGACTAGTGCCACGACCACGAGGACCCTTTTTGGCGTTACAGACGTCACAAGTCTTACACCAATCTTCTACATCAGAGCGACAGCGCGCCCAGAAGAATCTTTCTCTAATCCGTCCCAGAGTCTTATTCGAAGCAAAATGTCCACCCGCTGGAGAATCGTGAAACTCGGTCAGAATCTGTGGAACTTTACTTTTGGGTACTAGTAATTGCCAACGAATCTCCCGGAAGTCCGGAGATTCCCACTTTCGATAAAGTATACCGTCTCTAAGAAACAGAGATTCCCATTGTGCCCAGTAAACCTTAAGGTTTGGGTCTCCCGGAGAAACATCCTGCCACTCCGGCCGAATTCCCACGACTTTCCAGCCCTTTACTTGTTGCAAAACCCGATCTTGAGTTTGAGCGTCCCTCCACTCGTCCAAATCTGTTCGGAAAGTTATTGTTCGAATAACCGACGAAGGATCGCACTGTTTTTCTAACCTCGCACATTGTTTACAATCACTCGATTCTCCACAGGGTCTGCGAGAGAGTGCATCAGCATTTCCGTGAAGCTTACCCGGACGATGCTGAATCTCGAAATCATAGATGCCTAACGTTTCAAGCCAACGGGCCACTTGTCCTTCAGGATTTTTGAAAGAAAGCAACCAGCGCAACGAAGCATGATCTGTACGAATCAAAAATCTCCTCCCGTACAAATAATGATGGAAGTGAGATATTGTCTTAACAATAGCTAACAATTCCCTACGAGTCACGCAGTAATTCCTCTCTGGTTTGCTGAGAACTCTACTGTAGAAACCGACCACTCGTTCTAAACCTTCCTGAACTTGAGACAAAACTCCCCCGATGCCACACAAGGAAGCATCGGTGTCCAAAATGAAAGGAATTCCAGGCAGGGGAAAAGCTAAAACAGGAGGCGTAGTGAGCCGAACTTTAAGCTCAAGAAAAGCTGCCTCACAATCGGAAGTCCATTCGAACTTGACCTTCTCCCCCGTAAGATGATGCAAGGGCCTAGCTATGGTAGCAAATCCCTTAACGAACCGCCTATAGTAGGTACAAAGCCCAACAAAACTTTGTACGTCAAGTTTAGATTTTAATTGAGGCCAGTCTCGAATCGCCTTGATTTTATCGGGATCTGTCTGAATTCCTTCTGACGACACGACGTGACCTAAGAATTTAACTTCCTTACGAAAGAGATGACACTTCTTTGGGCTCATCTTTAAATCAACCAACAATAATCTTTCGAAAACCTTCTTCAAATTCTGAACCTCTTCTTCAAAGGTATTGCCAAAAACAATTATGTCGTCCAGGTATACGAGACAGATCTTTCCCACTAAACCTTGCAAAGCTGTTTCCATAACTCGCTCAAACGTAGCCGGAGCGTTACACAAGCCGAAGGGCATGACTTTAAATTGCCAGAGACCACCTAACCCCGTTACAAAAGCGGTCTTTTCTCGATCTTCAGGGTCCATTTCAACCTGCCAGTAGCCGCTCTGCAAATCGATAGTCGAGAACCAAGAGGCCCCGGCTAGGAGATCTAGAGTCTCATCAATTTTTGGCAACGGATAAGAATCTTTTTTGGTTATGTCATTTAGTTGTCTGTAATCTATGCAGAACCTCTTAGTTCCGTCTTTTTTGTTAACTAACACGATTGGTGAGGCCCAGGGTCCTGAAGATGGCTCTATCACGTCACTGTCTCGCATATCCGAGACCATCTTCTCTACCTCTGTCCGTCCGTTAAGCGGGAGTCTCCGAGCGCCCTGTTTAATAGGGTCCGAATTCCCTACGTTAATCTTATGTTTTACCAAGGTACATCTACCGATATCCTTGGAATCCTTCGCAAATGCGTTCCGAAATTCATTCAACAAACTGACCAAACCCTTCTGTTGTTGAGCGTCCAATTCCGTGGAAGAATCTTTTAACAACTTCCGGAGATACTCAGGGACAGCTGAGTCGGGAATCTCAACTACTTCGATTATATCTGGCGAATCAAAAGGAACAAAAGCTAACTCGTCGAAGACGTTAATCGTCGGCTGTGACGTGGTAGGAAGAGGAGTCTGGGATTCCAATTGACTATCCCGTCCAAGACCCCTGACAGTTGAAGGAAAACCCGATCCGCGATGCAAAGAATCTGAATATCGCGTGGTTTGTAAATAAATTTCTCTCCCGTCTGAGCAAAGAGTACTTTCCTCGGTTGAAATCAAGCATTTGTGTTTTGACAGAAAATCTATCCCCAGAATCCCATCGTCCTCAATATCCGCCACAAAGACTTCGTGGGAAGAACGGATACAACCTTCCACATTTACTTCAACAAACGCTTTGCCTAAAACAGGAGTCGCTTCCCCTGTGGCCGTGCGCAAGGCCGAGCCAGAAGAGTACGGGTGTGAAGCCGAACCTAACAGATCTGACCGAACGACAGTAACCTCGGCGCCAGTGTCTACCACCCAAAGGCAGTTAACACCGTCAACCGAGCCCTTCGCGTACAACCCGGACTGACGAAGACCACGCACCACGAAGTGTGTGAAAGGAGGGCAAAGGGGGGTATTTGTGGAAGATAGCTTCTGCCCCGCGAGGCTACCTGAGTCTAGTTTTTTGAAGGACTTGGCCCACGGTTATTCCCGCGAGGATCAGGTCCGCGCGAAGACGAAGGCTGACGGTACTGATATTGGTTTTGATTAGACCCATCCCGGTTTCGATTATCTTGTGTATCGCGCCACGAATTATTAGTGTCCATCTGTGTATTTTCTATATTGGCCAGGTGCCTTTTCAACGCATAACAGCTTTGAGCATCGTGCCCCCTCTTCTTGCAATAAATACAAGTTTTAATAGAATTTCGGCTTTGTTGCCTGTCGTTATAACCGCCGCTACTTCGGTGGGAGCTAGATTGGCTCTGTTGTGGAACAGGAGAGGCAGAGGGTTTCGTTGGGGGACTCTTAGTTGAAGGAGTGGGTTTTTCCTCAGCGATTTGTCTAATTCGCTGAGAACCGAAGTCTTCTCGATTGAGAATCTCTATCTCCAATCCTCTTACAATTGCGTCGCGAAGAGTTGAAGGTTTAGCCATTTTCAAAGCATGCTTAGTAGTCGGATCGGAAATCGCGTTTATAAATCGCGCGCAAGTTAATTTGTCCCTGCTGGAACCTAAACAATCGGGAATCGCGCTTCGCGCCAAACGCTCCAAATCATGACCAAGGGTGGCCAGATCCTCCCCCTTCCTCTGCCGCCGGTTCTCGAACTGAGTGAAATATAGGTCCGAAAGATGTTCCTCACCGAAACGCAATTTCAGAGCGGTACAGATTTTGTTAAAGTCTCGTGCATCTAAATCAGTTAGTGAACTCAGTGCGCTCAGAGCATTCCCTCTCAGAGACGCGGTCAAAGTCGCGGCCCTTTCTGCGAAATTCCAGTTATTCAACTCCGCAATCATTAAAAATTGACGTTCATAAATCGCCCACGGAGTCGAACCGTCATACGTGCTGGGTCTAACGTTCTGTGAACTTCTATTTTGGTGGTGTGAGGACAATGTTCCTGGGTTCAAACCGTTCGAGACCGCGCTTGGCAAGAAATTGGACAGGAAGGTTGGAGGCATCTGACCCTGGTTCAAAGGCACGTTTGAGACGAACCCTAGACGCATAGATGGCTCTACAACCGGTACACCAACGGCAGCGGAATGACTCGACGCGAGGTTATTCACAGGAACATCAGGCAAAGTTCCCAGAGGAAGCTGTTGAAAGACACCCGTGTTCGCGTAGGTCGGATTTGATAAATTTCTACACGCGTTTTCGTTCACCCTCTCGATCAATGCCCTCAGACCCTCCTGGTCCAGCACAATGTTCTCACTCGGTAAACCCCGCGACAAATCCCGAGGGTTCCGAGCCTCCACTCTGGCTCCAAAACCATCCTGATTCTCTCCACCTCTCCCGACGCCATACAAGTCTGTTAAGGTGCGCGGAGGCAGAACATTGTTATTTCTAGGTGTAACATTGTTAAAATGGTTGATACTAGTCTCGGGGAACAACTGCTCTGGTACCTCGGCAACATCTCTGCGAACATCGTTACCTAAAGAATTTTGCCTGCAGATATCAGAATTCAGGTTCCTGGTTTCGATCTGGGTTGTGGGAAGCTGCACATCCTCTCGACCTAAATTTATTGTCGGACGAGCTTCCTCGTTCCTGCGTCCAGCGGCCTGGTCATAACGTGGCAAATTCCCACTACAGACCTGCGTCTGAAGCTCCGGCGAGAGCGGTGCCAACGGCATCGCTCTGCTTGAACCAGGACGATGTAAAATAGGTGGATCTAACCTTAGTGCCTCGGCGGACACAAGACGGCTCGATACCCGGTTCGGAAGCGAAGTTCGGCCTCCTGAAGTCGGTCTGGGTTGACCTTCCAGGACCTGGACCGTTCGGCCTTCTACACGCTCTAAGCGAAGACGCACCTCTTCCTGTTGACGGCGGAGGACGTCCTGTTGCTGTTGCAGGTCGTCCTGTCGTCGCTGAAAATCGGTCTGGAGACGCTGAATCATCTGTTGTCGTTCTTCCTTCTCTCGCTGTAGCTCGAGTCGGCGAACTTCAACTTCCGATTGACGTTCATCCCTCTCGCGTTCCAATTCGAGGCGCTGAACTTCTAGATCGCGTTCCATCCCGAGGCGTTGAACCTCCAGATCGCGCTTTCGCTGCTCTCTCTCCCGTTCTAACTGAATTCGTTGAATCTCGATTGTCTGCACGAATTGTTCCTGTGCACTTTCAGATTCCAGCCGACGGAGTTCAAGTTCGAGTCGCCGATTCTCGCGTTCTTGTTCTTGAGCGAGTAACCGCTCTTCTGTAATCTTCGCAACTTCAGCATTCAACTGATTGCTGAGTTGACGCTGCACCAAAAGTTGGTGTTGTTGTAGTAAGTCTTGGACTGGGAGTGTCGCAACGTTTTCTCCTTCTCCAGAAAGTGGCAGCTGAGGCCGAGGAACATCAGGAGTCGCGGACGTCGCAGGCCCTTGGGTTGCTGCGGCAATCTCGTCGATCTCTGATAAAACAGATTGGAGGTCGCGAGTGCGCCGAGTAGTGCGTCGCTGCTTGGGCGGAGACGGTGCTACCGGTGCTGCGTTCTCTTCATTCATCATATTTCGTAGTCGTAGTCGCTTGTGCAGACGTTTTTCTCTGGTCACCTCCTCTTTCACTCACAAAATCACCAATTACCGGATCAGGAAGAATCCCACTTCTGACACCAATGTAACGAAGGATGGGACCTTGTTACTAATAAATAAAGGGTTCTCCCGAAATGATAAAGGCGACACGTGAGACCAAGTTTAAGGTGCAAGAAATTCTATGTTTATTCAGCAAGTGAATATACGTGTTCAGAGTTTAAAGTCTGGGACAAGACTGTTTTTACAATAATACTGGTTGACGCAGCAACCAGTGATTCAGATATTTAGTATCACTTATTTCTATCAACTATTTCCTCAGAATACTAAGTTCAGGGGCGTCTCATTATGACCTCCCCTGATGTAACGGGTACCTTTATAACAATATATTTATATTTGGATCAACCATAATTAGATTGTCATACAACAGAAACAAAAAAGTATGCGATGAATTTTTCTTTTTTCATATTAATAAAAATGGAATTAAGGGCATGCTGCACTCGATTGTTACCGACATTTAGATATCTTCGAATATCAAGTACACGGAAGTAAATCGCAGAAAAACAGCTTCTTAGTGGAATTCTACAAATGATTCCGAACAGATACGTGCAAAAATATTTGCAATCTACTACAAAATGAAGGAATGGCATGGTTTCTACGAAGTCATGATAGTAATTTCGTAGAAACCATGCAATTCCTTCATTTTTAAGTAAATCCAAAATATTATCGGACGTATTTGTGCGAAATCACGTGTAGAATTCCGCCAAGAAGCTGTATTTTGCGATTTACTTTCGTGGACTTGGATATTCGAAGATATCTGAATGTCGGTAACAATCGAGTACAGCATGCCCTTAAGACTGAAGTCAAATCAAAGAAAATAAAAATGGAATCATGTCCGAAGTCAAATCAAAGTAATAAAAATGGAATAAAGACCGAAGTCAAATCAAAGAAAATATAATGCTAATGGTAGGGAGATTCTTTTTACTTCGTCATCTTACGATTAGTGCCATTCAACTTTCATGTATGACATCAGAGTATCGTGTAAAACTACATCTTTGTTTTGAAACAACAAAGTTTCTTTAAGGGGAGGCTCTACTCGATTATTACCGACTCACCGACATCAGTGGACCGTGTCGCTTACTTTCATTAATATCTGAGTCTACGTGCTTAAATCACAGAAAGGGCTCTGTAGCGGACGTTTACGTGAAATTTCGAACAATAATACGTCAAAACATGTTGGTTTTCTGCGGAAACAAAGTAATAAAATTGTGCTTACGAATATGTGTCAATTTGACGAAAATGAATCTGACACATATTCATAGGCGCAATTTTATTACTTTGTTTCTGCACAAAACCAACATGTTTTGACGTATTCTTGTTCAGAATTTCACGTAGAAGTCCGCTACGGAGCCCTTTTTTGCGATTCGAGCACGTAGACTCAGACATTAGTGAAAATTAGCGACACGGTTCACTGATGTCGGCAAGTCGGTAATAATCGAGTAGAGCCTCCCCTTAAGCACTATCGAAAAAAGCGAATCGTTTCAATCGTGATGTCTGCTAAATACCCGTTCTAACATCACAGCTAAATTATTAGCGATACGCCTTTTACGATAGTACTCATTTTGCCGCTGTCGCTGCACAGTTATTCCGGCCCGCGTTCCACGATACCTGGATCTTCCTGTAAACAATGTCAAGTTCTGAATAAACCATCAAACGATTTCGGTACATTAACGTCAGAAACGTGAACTTGAAAAATGGGTTCCATTTTCGAATAGTTATTACACTTTGCAAGAATTTCAAAACAGCGATGTTCCTTTTTTCACCATTTGTGAAACAACATTTCTCGAAAAGTTCGAAATTATACCCAAGTCGCCTCATTAACCCCCACGATCTTGTGACATTAAATTCGTGATGCGGATTTCATTCATAAGTACGTACGATTCATATTTCCCTGGCCCTGCGACGCCATCATATATGGAGTTGACTCTGTCGACGGCCCTGACATGCCTCCTTGATTGTAAGTATCTGCGAATTTCGAACGTATAAGAAAACGACATGAGGTGCAGAGTTGTGAAAATTGTAATTAAACTTTTTCAAATTACAATTACATTTGTAAAGTGTAATTAAACTTTTTTTAATTACCCATTACAAATGTAATGTGTAATTAAACTTTTTTTAATTACCCATCACAAATGTAATTTTTAATTAAAAAGAGTCTAATTACAAATGTAATTTGTACTTGAAGAAAATTTAATTACGAATGTGATGTGTCATTGAAAAAGGTTTGATTTAAAATTCGGAATTTGATTTATTCGAAAGTAATTTACCACTGAATTGATGATTCAGAGTTGCGAAAATTATAATTACATTTTTTCAAATCACAAATTACATTTGTAATGTGTAATTAAAGACTACACTACGCTCGGGCGGCTACGTTCGCACTCGTGAAATCGCCTTCTTTTCGCCCTTGATACACAATGTACTATTTCAGGCACGGACACACATAGTTTTTACGAATGCCGTGCCGTAACATTGAAAAAATTTAGAAATCTTGTCCGGTAATACGTACAGTGTGCATATATCTGACCCTCGTCTTGCGACGATGTTGGATACCCCTCATGTTGGTACGATGTCGGATACTGCCCATGTTGGTACGCCGACGGGTATGGAGAGGATTGCGACGATGTCAGATACTCCCCATGTTGATACGATGACGGGTACGGGGCGGGTCGCGACGATGTCGGATACTGCCCAGGTTGGTACGCCGACGGGTATGGAGAGGATTGCAACGATGTCAGATACTCCCCATGTTGATACGATGACGGGTACGGGGCGGGTCGCGACGATGTCGGATACTGCCCAGGTTGGTACGCGGACGGGTATGGAGAGGATTGCGACGATGTCAGATACTCCCCATGTTGATACGATGACGGGTACGGGGCGGGTCGCGACGATGTCGGATACTACCCAGGTTGGTACGCGGACGGGTATGGAGAGGATTGCGACGATGTCAGATACTCCCCATGTTGATACGATGACGGGTACGGGGCGGGTCGCGACGATGTCAGATACTGCCCAGGTTGGTACGCGGACGGGTATGGAGAGGATTGCGACGATGTCAGATACTCCCCATGTTGATACGATGACGGGTACGGGGCGGGTCGCGACGATGTCGGATACTGCACGTGTTGGTATGCCGACGGGTGCCAGGTTGACTCCGTCGGAGACTCCGGCATGTCTTCATAACTGGATAAATCTTTCGAATTCCAAAGCATAAGAATACGATGTGAGCTATAATGCTCCTCTCAGACACGCACTTTACATAGGTCTTGTAACAAATGTAATTCGTACTTAAAGAAAGTTTAATTACGAATGTGATGTGTCATTGAAAAAAGTTTGATTTAAATTTTCGAAAGTGATTTATTCGAAAGTAATTTACCACTGATTTGATGATTCAGAGTTGCGAAAATTGTAATTATATTTTTTCAAATCACAAATTACATTTGTAATGTGTAATTAAAGACTACGCTACGCTCGGGCGGCTACGTTCGCACCCGTGAAATCGCCTTCTTTCCGCCCTTGATACACAATGTACTATTTCAGGCACGGACACACATAGTTTTTACGAATGCCGTGCCGTAACATTGAAAAAATTTAGAAATCTTGTCCGGTAATACGTACCGTGTGCATATATCTGACCCTCGTCTTGCGACGATGTTGGATACCCCTCATGTTGGTACGATGTCGGATACTGCCCATGTTGATACGACGACGGGTACGGGGCGGGTCGCGACGATGTCGGATACTGCACGTGTTGGTATGCCGACAGGTGCCAGGTTGACTCCGTCGAAGACTCCGACAACAACGTGTCTCCAATTGATTCCATCGGGGGCCCTACGGTGTCAATATTCGTCCCTGGAGTATCACTCATGGTGAATCTCTTCAAATATTCTGAAAATATGTTATTGAATAGGATATTCTTCATTTATTCATGACTAATGTATACAGAAATTCTACTACGTATATTTTTTGTATTTTTAGTTTTTCATGATTTTTTCAAATAGCTGTAAAAACTCATGAAACGCAAAGATAAATCGAAACAACGACCATTTCGAAAAATTCGATAAAAAATATTCACAGATAAAACCAGAAAATCGTAAGCACCAATTTTTTTTACTTCTTTTCGGCGAATAGGACCTTATGCAATTAATGAAAACACTTATTTGCGAAGTTAGGACTGAAAGGTCGTATCCACCAGTACATACGACCTTCTGCTTTTAATTGACCTAGTATTAAATTTCAACGTTTATGAACGAATCTTCGAGTCTTTAGTCAAAATACGATTAGAAAAATATATATAAGACCTTTTGCCGTTACGAAAACCAAAAAGTCATATATTGGCGCTTACGACCTTATGTCATTAGACACACGATATATATCTATATATTTAAACATTTGTATACATCTATATGTGTTATCTATAATAATTTTTGTCTTACCGTCTATTTGAGCCACTGTTTCGTCCGATGAACTGTACTGCTCAGCCATTATGTGAGGAATGATACTAATCACGCAAGGGGAGAAGGAACCGGACAATGTAGGAGAATAAGAGAATAACAGAACTGAGACACACTTTCGAACTATGTGAATATAATACGCAGAATCTTTAGTAGAAAGGGAAGCAGAAAAACAGCCAAACTTGAGTGAATAGGCATTAAACCTGTCTACGCTACAGAAGTGTAAGAGGAGAGGAAAGTAAATATTAGAATTATACACGGAGTACGTGAATTTTATTAACTTTATTTAATATTATATTTATATGGATATATTTATAGATATTTTTTTATAGTATTCATTGCAGCCCCTCGATTTCCGCAACAGCCATCACGGCATCCCACTCATCGCCTCCGATCACATGGCGAGATTGCAGCCCCTCGATTTCAGCAACTGCCATCACCGCATCCCACTCGTCGCCTTTGAATAAATAATAAAAAAAATTATGAACACATAACTATCGTTTTGGTGATTGATATTCAATTCACCTTCCATGAAGGCTCTCTGCATAGCTCGCAGCTTCGTGTCGAGCATAAGATGTGGACGCGTCGATCCTGAGAACAAAAAAAAATTCCGAACACCATTTATAATCTACAAATAGTCTTTGAAGGTGACGGCTAGACCAGATGTACAGCGCCGGAAAGTACTGTGTTGTATGTGTTGTCACATCAACACGCGGAATCCTGGTAGCGTGGAAATACAAAATTTATATCTGGAAATTCCCTTAAAAGGGCGACCTTCGCGATGAGCGAATTATAGAACCCCCCACCCCCATAACTTGACAACACACGGGAAATCGGTAAGCTGCTAGCACAGCAGATATAACAATCCCTTCTCCCCTCGACGCCTCCGTCGCATTACTCAATAATTTTCTGAAAAGTGGGCGGGAGAAGGGTGGAGAAACACCTAAATTACTCACTGGACACTCGCCCCAACGACGATGACGCCGACGACGGGGACATCTCTTTCTTCGATACTGAAAGCACAATATCACTATTTTTTTAACCAAACGAATAACGATAATGAGAGGGACAAAAAAATCACAACGCGGTTTTGAATATCAGATCAACTTACCGCGGTACTTCCGCTTAGTTCTGCCCATAGTGCCTGCTGGTCAAAATGAGTATGGGCCCTTTCTGAAGTTGAATCAATTTCACGCGTTTAATCCCCGTTCCATCGAAACTTGTCATTATTATTTCGGATTACTTCGGATTACCGATCAGTGATGTATGTATTGAGTGAGTGTATTTATGGTTGGCAATTACCAGTGCGAATGGTACGACTCCGGAACCACTTGGTGCGACCTCCAGGGGTCAAGAGCTCGAGGAGTCGACCTGGGGCGCGTGAACCGCGTATCGCGACCTTCGGGGGTCAGGAATTCGCGGAGGAGTCGGCCTGAGGCGCGTGAACCGCGTATCGCGACCTTCAGCGGTCAGGAATTCGCGGAGGAGTCGACCCGGGGCGCATGGGCCGCGCGGCGCGACCTTCAGGGGTCAGAAATTCGCGGCGGAGTCGACCTGGGACGCATGGGCCGCGCGGCGCGACCTTCAGGGGTCGGGAATTCGTGGAGGAGTCGGCCTGAGGCGCGTGAACCGCGTATCGCGACCTTCAGGGGTCAGGAATTCGCGGAGGAGTCGGCCTGAGGCGCGTGAACCGCGTATCGCGACCTTCAGGGGTCAGGAGTTCGCGGAGGAGTCGACCTGGGGCGCGTGAACCGCGCATCGCGACCTTCAGGGGTCAGGAATTCGCGGAGGAGTCGGCCTGAGGCGCGTGAACCACGTATCGCGACCTTCAGGGGTCAGGAATTCGTGGAGGAGTCGGCCTGAGGCGCGTGAACCGCGTATCGCGACCTTCAGGGGTCAGGAATTCGCGGAGGAGTCGGCCTGAGGCGCGTGAACCGCGCATCGCGACCTTCAGGGGTCGGGAATTCGCGGAGGAGTGGACCTGGGGCGCGTGGCCCGCGTGATGCGTGCTGAGGCTCGTAGCCGCATGTGGCAGCCCCTGGCGGTAGAATTGGGAACTGCAGACATCCGCATTTTCGTACTTTAATATATAGATATGATGCTACATTAAAACTCGATATTCCGGGTTTATTCGTCATTTCGAACGATAATCAGGGAGTAAGCATTTTTTAAACAATTAATTTTTGATACTTTACTCTTGCACTTCGAATTCGTGGTTAAGGCTGGAAATCAACCTGAGGTGTGAAATAATAACAATGCGACATTAAAACTCGATATTTCGGGTTTATTCGTTATTTCGAACGATAATCAGGGAATTAGCATTTTTTGAACAATTAATTTTTGATACTTTACTCTTGCACTTCGAATTCGTGGTTAGGGCTGGAAATCAACCTGAGGTGTGAAATAATAACGATGCGACACTAAAACTCGATATTTCGGGTTTATTCGTCATTTCGAACGATAATCAGGGAATTAGCATTTTTTAAACAATTTATTTTTGATACTTTACTTTTGCACTTCGAATTCGTGTTTAGGACTGGAAATCGACCTTACTTGTGAAATAATAACGATGCGACATTGGAACTCGATATTCCGGGTTTATTCGTCATTTCGAACGATAATCAGGGAATTAGCATTTTTTAAACAAATAATTTTTTATACTCTACTCTTGCACTTCGAATTCGTGGTTAGAACCGGGAGTCGACCTCACTTGTGAAATAATAACAATGCGACATTAACTATCGAGAGACGATATCCCGGGTTGATTCGCAATGTCCAAAGGTAAGTAGGAAGTTAGCATTTTTTAAACGATTTATTTCTACCACTTCACTCTTGCACTTCGAAATCGTGGTTAGAACCGGGAGTCGACCTCACTTGTGAAATAATAACAATGCGACATTAAAACTCGATATTTCGGGTTTATTCGCGTCTCGCACCATATGCGCCCTGTGTGGCGGAGCTCCAACCTGCTGCCGCTACGTCTCAGCCCTGACGTCGAGGGGAATGTCTTTCAGTAACTCAGGTAAGTCGTTGCGGGCGAAATCCACATACTCGACTGCATGGAGGCGAGCGGGCAGGACACATGGGCCTAACTGTAAACACGGATATGTGATACTGTAATATGTGTGCTTCTATGTACCTATAAGTAAATAGCATGAAATAAATTTGACGCCATTTCGATCAATGATTGTTGCTCGAAAACCCCTTAGACTAGACGAGGTCCAAGCCGAATTTCGCGAAACAAAAAAAATAGTGGAACTTAGAGGGAGCCTATCTAAGATCAGCTCCATGAAGTGATAGTGTAGTGTCACGAAGTTGGTGTTCTTCTTCTTTTTTCATCGAATATTTAGATCTAAGATGAACGTCACAGAGCCCTCATATTTTCCGAATACATCTCAATTGTTTTTTGAAATCCAGTTTTTGAAAAAATGAAGACCCATCCGGCTGTTCGTTCAAAAAGGTCTATTGAACATGTAAATAAATTAACAGCACTGTGTAATGAAAATTGCCAGCGTAAATACGATTGAATTATTCAAAAATCTGAATATAAACCGTTTTTTCGATGACGTTACCATCGCTGATTTTTTTATCGCGATGCTAGCTCCGAAATACTGCAACCTTTCTTTTTTTTTCCATTTCTGATGCCTTTATTCATTTCTTTATGATTTTTTCCGACATTTTTGTAACGAAACGAAGTAGTGAATGTTTCCGAACTTAGTTTCCGAACCGTTGTGTAGAATTTCAACAAATCAACGAAAATTTGGTCATCAAGTGAAACAGCCAATCATCTCTAAAAAATAAATCTCTAAATAATAAAATAAACTCAAGGTAACTCATTCTGTTGAGATTATTTTTTATGATGTGATGAGTAGAATTGTTCCATGTGATATCTCAAGTAGTCATTTGCCAACACCGCTTCTATCCGTGCAATACTAAGAGTCGTTGGCGGAGTGCTCTGTCGGAAAAACAATGACAGATCAGTAATACAAATCGGAGAAGAATTTTGCCCGTCTTTTTGCAAGTAAAATATTAGTTTATATCATTGAAACAACACCTATGTGATTTTTTTCTCGAATTTCACAAGACGGTCCGAATAAAGTCTGAGAACAGTCGCCACTTTGGGAGAGTTTTGGAGTTGGGACTACGATATCAAAAAAGCTGGATCAGAATCTCACAATCTCAATACCTGATTATTTTTCTTGAGAAATTCTTCAAGAAAATTAAAGTAGTGATGATATTTGGTTGTGCAGAAGTGGTGCGGTATTCAACAACACAATTGCTTCGAAATACATACATGCGAACAAGATGACAATCTGGAAGTAAGTCAAAAATCGGATTCCCCGACAATTTTTTTTTTCACCATGTGCTTATTTTGCTCAAATTGTTGTTGAATCGATTGACAGTGAGAACTGAATTATTTGAGCCGTGATTATACATTCGTCCGGAAAGAAGAAAGAAAAAATCACCGAGCGCCCAGATTAATTTTGAAAATCCTGAAAAAAAAAATCCAATTGCTATTCAGGATTGTCAGAACAACACCAAAATAACGGACTAGATCCGGTGAAACAAATGTTTTCACGAAGTTTGGATCCTGCTTGTTTTGATTCAGGAGCCAACGGCAAATTCGGAGCCGACGTGGCAGATCTTTAGCCCGCAGGTACTGTACCGGGGTGTAATGGAACGCGTGTAACTTTTCATCCTTGAGAATTCTCTGTATGTCGTGTTTCCAATACCAATATCCAGCATCCAAGTTATTTCTCCTACCAGCACCTTGAAGACGCGGAAAAAGACTACTATCCCTGTAGGCTCTGTCCACCAAGTTACGAATCACATTTGGAGAGTGATGACGACGATTTGAGTACCGTAGGGCATATTGCTCGCTAGCTAAATTGGCGTCGTGGCTGAACTCTTCCCACATCGCAATCATTACCGCGTATTCATCTCGAATTGGGCGAGCAAGGCTGAATCGGAGATCGTGATTTGTCCAAAATGGAATAGTTCTTGTTTGACGGAAAAAATTGACCCGTCTTCTGTTGTTTAAAAAAAAAATTGGAATATTGTCAAGAATTGACAGAATAACGTTTATTTTTCTGAAATTATGGAAACCTGATTTTTTCGAGAGGTGATTTTTTTCTCTCAACAATTTTACACAGTATGTGGGGTGATATGAAGGATATATCCTATGAGTTTCATCGATGCTAAAATACTTCATATCGAGAGAAAATATTCCGTCTGTCATTATTCATTATTTTCCGGCAATTCTGTGCTGATGGGATTCCGTCTGTATTTAAATTCGAAGGCGGATGTACCCCTTTAAATAACAAGAACGTTCATTACAATGTATGAAACTGTCACAGTTATAGCATGAAAAAAAAACGAAGCATTCGGAGCACGCGGTCTCTATGGAAACGTTGTGTTGAACAAACAATGACGGAGAAACAAACGAAGAATCCACGCTTGGCTGTGACTCGCGATCAGCTATAAACAATACCTATGTGAACTTGGCCCCCCCACTTTGGATTTTTGAACTTTTTTTTAATGGATTAGATTGGTGGTCGTTTGGTGGTGTTTGGTAGTCCATTCTTAGGGTTTGGTGGCGAACGGTTTTTTCAAAATTTGAGAAACTAGATTTACGCGTGAAGCTAGCCCCCCCCACTTGGACTTTTTGGAATTTTTTTTCTCAAATCGATCGGTGGTCGTTTGGTGGTGCTTGGTAGACGACTACGGAGGTTTGGTGGTACAGCTTTTTTTCTAGAAAATCGAAAAACTAATTTTGGGTGTGAACTAAGCCCCCCCAAATTGTGTTTTCGCAATTTTTTTATTCGAATCGTTCGGTAATCGTTTGGTGGTGTTTGGTAGTAGCATCTCAAGGTTTGGTGGTAAATAGTTCAATAGTGATACCGAAAAACGACATTTCAGTATGAAGCGCGCTGGGTGGATTGCTGCAGGGCGCCTTTGTTTTTTGGCGTGTGAAAAAAATAACGAACTTTCATCCCCCAAATCAAGGCAGGTAAGAAAATGAAACTATTTATATTATTTCTACGAATAATGAGATAATTACAGTTTTGAAATCACGAAAATTTAGGTAGTAAGTAAGTAGCTGCAGTGTTCAAATGAATAGGGGGCATTTCATGTCAACTCGACCAATAATTTTTCCTTACCATTTTTCATTTGCTTCAGGATTTCTGATATGATTCTACGATATTAGAAAAACTCTGCTGAATATTTCATTTGCTTCAGGATTTCTGATATGATTCTTCGATATAAAAAAAGCTCTGCTGAATTTTTTCAGATTTTTCCCGCTGACCGTCATTTTTTTATGATTATTCAAACGTATCTCAAAATTGATCTTTTTTCAAAATCTAAAGAAATCTAATTTTTCATTCCGATCGTTTCGACACCCATTCGATGATGGGCCGATTTTTTTCCAATCTTTTTTTCTTTTTGAACTTCAAACATATTGTTCGAATAAAACGTCATGTTTCAACGTTAGGAAAATTCTCGAAAAATTACGAAAAATGGGTCTTACTTCAAAAGATTCAGTACTGACCACAGAATTTTGGGTAATTTTGGGAGAATTTTCCTGAAGTTGAAACATGACGTTTCATTCGTTGAAAATGTTCGAAGTGCGAAAAAAAAAATAGAAAATGAATCGGCGCATCGTCGAACGGGTGTCAAAATTATCGGAATGAAAAATTAGATTTTTCAGAATTTCTTTGGATTTTGAAAAAAGATCAATTTTGGGATAGGTTTGAATAATCATGAAAAATTAAAGGTTGGCGGGAAAAATCTGAAAAAACTCAGTATACCTTTTTTGATATCGGAGAATCATATCAGGAATCGTGAAGCAAATGAAAAATAGTGAGGGAAAATCATTGGTCGAGTTGACATGGAACGCTCCATACCTGCATAGGTATCATCTGAGAAATTATTCGGAAAGACGTTTTTTTGTCTGTAAACCGATCATCATTATTTGTAATATCTGTTCATCCGATGCACGATAATTTGATAAGATGAAGAGACGCTCGAGTAACAATCATGTATTGTTAACGTATATTCGTTAACGTATATCGTATAAAAATGGTAAGGAAAAATTATTGGTCGAGTTGACATGGAATGCCCCCTATTCATTTGAACACTGCAGCTACTTACTTACTACCTAAATTTTCGTGATTTCCAAACCGTAATTATCTCATTATTCGTAGAAATAATATAAATAGTTTCATTTTCTTACCTGCCTTGATTTGGGGGATGAAAGTTCGTTATTTTTTTCACACGCCAAAAAATAAAGGCGCACTGCAGCAATCCACCCAGCGCGCTTCATACTGAAATGTTGTTTTTCGGTATCACTATTGAACTATTTACCACCAAACCTTGAGATGGTACTACCAAACACCACCAAACGATTACCGAACGATTCGAATAAAAAAATTGCGAAAACACAATTTGGGGGGGCTTAGTTCACACCCAAAATTAATTTTCCGATTTTCTAGAAAAAACGCTGCACCACCAAACCTCCGTAGTTGTCTACCAAACACCACCAAACGACCACCGATCGATTTGAGAAAAAAAATTCCAAAAAGTCGAAGTGGGGGGGCTAGCTTCACGCGTAAATCTTGTTTCTCAAATTTTGAAAAAACCGTTCGCCACCAAACCCTATGAATGGACTACCAAACACCACCAAACGACCACCAAACGATTCCATTGAAAAAAAGTTCAAAAATCCAAAGTGGGGGGGGCCAAGTTCACATAGGTATAAACAATCAGTCATTTTTGTTGAGTTATGCAGTCTTTTATCTAGAGTTAGGTGGTAAGAACGGGATGGTGAAGGATATTGAAGCGTTACACTCGTTGAACAGGTTTATACGACTTTAGTAAGTGTGTAAGTGTGTATTCTTGACCTCTCAGTTTATGTAAGTGGGTATTCTTGGATATGAAGGTCAGATGAAGGAACAAATTTGTATTTCTTCAAATTCGTAACGTTTCGGCCCTGAGGGGGGCCCTCCTCAGACGAAAATTACCATTTATTAATCTGTTTAGACAAAAAGATCAAACTTAAGATATAAATTTAATAATACAAAGATTGAACATAATTTTTGTGCGTATAGCACGAGGTAGTATAACCTCTAAGTGGAACATTGACGAAGGTGAATCGAAATTCTAAAAATATTTTACCTTAATTTAGAAAAAACGTAGAATATGGAAAAACCATATTAGAAAAACAGCCTAAAAGGCAATTCTCAATTCCCACACGTCCATCATAGAGAATCTTTTCCGACAAAGATGACTAGAAGAACAGTAGTACGTCCGTTGAGTATGACGGTTCGGCGGAAAAGACAAAGGAGTTAAGGAAAGTAAATGACCACAGATCTCAAAAGAGAGGAATGATCAGAAACTTAGCTAAACGTTCCGATGATAATGTAGGAATTGAGAATCGACCGGTACATCACTAGTTAGTCTTAGAAATAGCCGAAGTATAAATATCACTAAGGTGTTCAACGTCTTGGCGCAAATTACAAGAATTAGTATGGCTTACAATACTGCACATCTCTGGAAGTAAACGTTTATAATGCGACTATTCTTGAGCTATAACCAGTGAGTTATCATAATCAAATCGATGGTCAAAATCAACACAATGTTTGGTTAAGGCAGTGTAATGCTCATTCCTATCAAAGATGTTCTTTTTATGCTCACTGATTCTAGTGTGTAGTTGTCGCCTAGTTTGTCCGATATAAACGGAGTTACAATCTTTACATGGTATTTTATAAACGATATTTGAATGTCTATCCACCGGTACAACATCTTTGCCAGAATCAAACACAGAGCTCAGATCACGATTGTTCTGGCCAACAAATTTTATATTATATTTATCAAAAATTCTATTTAAAGACTCAAACAGACCCGCAACGTAAGGAATTGAGACGAATTTTTTCCTTGGACAGTTGTTAGCGTCGTTAGCAGAGTCATTATTGTTGTTGGGATCACTACGGTTGTTAATCGCACAGTGTTTGATTCTGATATGTTTCTTTAGGAGTGACGGTGGATAGTCATTCAAGCGCAGGACGTCAAAGATGAGATTCAAGTTCTTATCATGAAATTCAGGACTAGACAGTCTAATACCACGGTCTACTAAGTTGAGGATGGTGCCTATTTTGTAAGACTTAGGATGGTGTGAATGAAAATTTAGGTAACGTTGAGACCAAGTGTCTTTGTGATACCAATCAGTCTTCAGGACAGAGTCGTTATTAAAGATCTTAACATCAAGGAAACTTATGTGACCATTCTGCTCAGTTTCACAAGTAAACTGAAGTCTAGGGTGGTAATTGTTAAAGACGTGTAAAAGATGAATGATGGAATATTTATACGACTTTATTCAGTAACGGTTCAGACATGACTAGCTTCCAGACGAACGTAAGCGTCTCTGGAGGATAGTAAAGCGTAGCTCCGCCAGAGGCGCGTCGATCGTTGCCTGCGCTCACGGAGGATGAGCGCCAAATTTAAATTAGGCGGTACAGACAGTACGAGAACTCGGAATTTATTCAACACTCTCCCGGTTTGAGTACTCTCTGTACGTTCTTAGATTTAACATTTTACAAAGGTTACTGAAACGTTCACTAGGTACAGCCTTAGTAAATATGTCGGCTCTCTGAGTATTGGTGGGTACGGGTACTACTGAAATTTGATGAGTCCTTACTTTTTCGCGTATGTAATGATATCGCACATCAATGTGTTTTGTGCGTTGATGCAACACGGCATTTTTCGTCAAGTCTATCGCGCTTGTGTTATCGATATGTAGCGGTGTTGCTCCGTTGCAACTGACTCCGAGGTTTTTCAGCAGTCTTCGTAACCATACAACCTCTCTAGCCGCGGCATTGGCAGCGACATACTCTGCCTCGGTCGTGCTCACAACGTCACAAGTTTTTGACGATGGCTGGACCAGGTGACCAGACCATTAGCGAGACTGAAAACATATCCTGTAGTTGACCTACGTGTTTCTAAGTCTCCTGCATAGTCTGCATCACAGAAACCGATTAGACTAAGTTCGCTTCCTTCTTTTGTATACATTATACCTAGATCCTTAGTACCAACAAGATAAGCAAAAATTCTTTTTACAGCTTTCCAGTGAGCGGAATCATGATTATTCAAATACTTCGATACCGAATTTACTGCAAAAGCGATATCTGGTCGCGAGACCACCGAGAGAAATAATAGCGATCCTACCGCCTCTCGGTACGGTACGTTTGATCTCTTGTTGTCCTGCTCGGAGGGAGCTAGAGCAGCGTGAGGGTCTGCAGGGACACTCACATGTTTGGCGTCGGCCATTCTAAATTTTTCTAGAATTCTTTCGACATATTCAGTTTGATGTATAAACATGCTCTTGGTAACTCTGTTACGTTCAATTTGCAACCCTACAAATTTAGTTGAATCTCCAAGAGTTATTTCAAACTTCTCTTTCATGCTTACAATGATTTTCTCAAGCACACGAGATGATTTCGAGGCTATAAGCCCATCATCGACAAACAGCGCTAGGCAAACTACATACTTATCCACACAGCCTATATATATACATTGATCGGCATCGGATTGCACCAAATTGAATTTCTTAAGAAAAGCACTGAATTTTTCATTCCAGCAGCGTGGTGCTTGCTTGAGACCATAGAGCGACTTATTTAGTCGGCACACTAAACTCTCACTGTCACCTTCACTTTCCTTTTCTCCTTCCGTGACGATCAATCCTTCGGGAATCTGCATGAAGATCTCTTCTTCTAGCTCGCCGTAGAGAAAAGCCGTGCAGACGTCAAACTGCACCATTTCGTAGTCTTCTTGCGTGACTCGAGCTAGAAACGTTCGAAGCGAGTCATACCTCACGACTGGGGAGAAGGTTTCGTTATAGTCAATTCCCGGCTGCTGAAGGAATCCTCTCGCACACAGCCTGGCTTTGTGCCTTGGTTGTCCATTGTTTTTCCCTCGTACGAGTTTGAATACCCATTTTGAGTCGATGAGCTTTGTTGCATCCGTTCTTTCGACTACAGTCCACGTGTTGTTTTTGGTGTGAGCTTGTAGTTCGGCTTTGATTGCCTCAATCCATTTTTTTTTTGTTCGGACCTCGAACCGCCTCGCTGAATGTTCGAGGGGTCTCGTATTCGACGAAGTCGATGTCATATCTCGCCGGCATTCTTAGGGTTTTCCGATCCCGGAGTTGGTGTTGACCTGTGGTTGGATCTGGCACTCCATCCCGCTGGCCATCTCTGGGTCGTGCGGGTGCTTCGGCGCCCTGCGCATCATCGAATGCCTGTTCGTCGTCTTCGTCATCGTCCTGGATTTCAAAGATCTCTTCGTCGTCACTTTCATTGTCGACTGCTTCTAGAGCTGGCGTGGTCTGAGGAAGCACTATGACTCCCTGATTTGAGTCATTCTCTCCGGTGCTTGTCTCAGCCAGTCTTTCGTCAAACACTACGTCTCTGGACACGCTTACTTTCTTTGTCACAGGGTCATAGAGCCGGAAGTTGGATGAATTTCCTTGGTATCCCACCAAGATCAACTTCTTTGACTTGTCGTCGAGCTTCTTCCGCAGCTGTTTGGGCTCGTGCTTGTAGGCTACTGATCCAAATATACGTATATGACCCAGATCTGGTTTGTTGCCAGTCCAGACTTCAAACGGAGTCTTTTGGTCTTTACGGCTTGAATGTATTGTGCGATTTAGAATGTAAACCGCCGCGCTTACTGCCTCAGCCCACAGATACTTTGGAAGATTCTTTGCACTCAGCATCGTGCGTGCACACTCGAAAATTGTCCTGTTGGCTCTCTCTGCTTTTCCATTTTGTTGTGGAGTATATGGAGCTGAATTCTCCATAGTTATTCCGCGTTGTCCTAGATACCTTTCAAATTGTTCGTTTATATATTCTCCACCGTTATCAGAACGCACCACTTTCACACTTGAACCGAATTTGTTAGCGACTATTTTCTCATAGAGCTCGAACTTTTCGATTACTTCGTCCTTGTTGCGTATGAAATATACGTAACAAAATCCTGACGCGTCGTCGATGAACGTCACGTAGTAGTTCGAACGACCGAGTGACTCGATTTGTTTCTCCCGCTCACGTCGGTATGAACAACTTCACCCGGCTTCGTGTCTCGGTTTCCGCGAGTCGCTCTAAACGGTAACACATGTGCCTTCCCGAGCTGACACGGTTCACAAAAAAATTTGTCTTTGTTTTTAATGTGAACTCCTGTGACGAGGTTATTTTTGACCATGTCACTGAGTGCTCTGCTGCCGACGTGACCTAGCCGCTCATGCCACACTTTTAAATCGACAGTAGCCGCGTTTGGTTCGACGGACGGTCTGGGTACTCGCACTCGGAAGAACATGCGGTATGTTGCGTTGTTTTGTTTTACACCGACCGCTTTCACTTCATTTTTCAACTTTACGATCACTTTCGAGTCACTGAATTGTACATCGAAGCCTTTGCCGGTGCAAATACCCACTGAGAAAAGATTTTTCTTTAGCGACGGCACGTATAACACTCCGTCGATACGTCCCGTGCTCCATTTGCCATCGATTAGTTTCTCGATACGGATTGTCCCTTCACCGCGCACTTCGCACTCGCGACCGTTACCTGTAACATCTAACCGGACCACAAACCACATCCTCACGAAGAATTACTAGAAGTCACTATATCACCACGAACTACGAGAATCCATGATGAGAAACTTGAAATCTAGTAACTTGTCCAGTCTTCTAACGACTAACTAGAATCCCCTATACAAGGAACTTAGATTAAACCGGCTCTATATACGAGACGAACCCGCCTACCTCTGCTGATAAATGAACACGATTATAATGATCATTCTTACCTTATAAAATTAATACTTTATGATGAAAACATATATATTATTACTATCATTATTTAAATATATACAGCATATACATATTATGGGACAAAGGGAAATACAATTATGAGATACTATCATATCTCTATAGTAACGATATCCTTCAAATGGATAGCTAATTAAAAAGCATAACGTAACTATAATTCTAATTACGACTGTTACATTTTGTTAATATAAAAACACTATAACAATAGAACAACACGTATACGGCTACAGGAGGCCGATGCCCCGCGCCGGAGACACTCACAGATAAGCCTCGAAGAAAGAAAAAAACAGGGACGTTCAAACAACCACGTGCAAGGGTCATAAATACTTCAGCATGGAATGCGCAGACATACCATAGAAAAAACGCCTAAACACGATCAATAAGCCTAATCAATAGAATATACGGATGCATATACATATATGCTAATCAGCAACGCGCTCAAAGATACCTACATAAATTGATGAAGTAATTAATAAATGGCTACAAATAAGTAATCAGCTATATTACATATACACGCATATATGCATCCGTAAATACCGACCGATTATAATAACCAACGTAGCCGTATAAATTAGTAAACCCACGCATAATTATAATCAACCAATTTCTAATTAAGTATTAATCAACCGTCCAGATTCCTCTATGTACACACAGATACATGCATATACATATACCTATATATATATATATGCACGTATATAAAACGTTGCAACCACATTTAATTACATTCAAATCCGTACCAAAACAATACTGGACAGTTGAATAATCATTGGACATATATATTATATCCCTATTATAGTAATCATTTAATAAATGTATGAATCATTCGACACGTGTATGAACCCAGCGAATGAGGCCATACAGGAAACGAGTAGAAAACTCAGGAATGCGCTAGGCATCCACAGCTATGCTAGATACCAAGAATAAGGGGAGTTGAGCGACAGGAAGACGGGGTCGCGGAGGGTGACAGCTCGTCTTCGTTATCGCACCAACGTGGACCAATCACGTTCATCTACTCCCACTTGAAACGCCTCAAAATGGCCTATATAAACCGCGAACAAGCAGGAGCAGCATCTCATAATCTCAATCTCACAATCTCATCTCATAATCTCAATCTCACAATCTCATCTCATAATCTCATTCTCATTATCTCACTTCTTCCATTATTTTTGAAGTTCTCTCTGTACGTTTCACGTCGAGCATAGCATAGCGTATAACCTAAGTATTGTCTTTGTAACACTTCCATCATATCTAAATAAACATTATTAAAATTATAAACAAAGTCAAAGTAAATTACTCAGAGAGAGAGAACCTTTTCATCCATCACCTACTCTGCTGAGATCCAGAGTCTACAGGCGCAGCCCTAGTCTTCATCGAACAAGGATAAGGTAATATAAACATATATACATATCCAACCCTTACATAGTAATCATCCTTCCTACCCTACGGACGATAACTATACACACCGTCTTATTACTCAGACGATAAGACGTACGGACGATAACGTAGGAATCGACCCAATTCAGTGTATTTCAATACTTTATCGGTACTTGAGCACCCTGAACTACTGATCTGTAGCACTAGCCACTAGTAACATTAAAACTCTAGGGAGTAATTCCTGGGGTCTTTTGTGAACAACGGTTGGGACGTTACAACCAAGCACAACGGTGTCGCCCTCGCTCGGCTGAAACTCTGTAAACCACTCGCGATGGTACGAGATATGTCTTGACGCCCCGCTGTCGGTTAGCCAGGCGTCTGCACTATCAACCGCGAGCAACTGCCGCACTTGCTCTGATGGTGGATCGGCGTTTTGTTTTAACGGTCGCTTTTCCGTTTCCATCTCTTCTTTTGAGACCACAAACGCACATTCTCGCGACCCACTATCGTCACTGTCACCGCGTTTTTTGTTCTTTGACGGACATTCGCGCGCGTAATGTCCCTTCTCACGGCACTTGTAGCACTCTGCGTCCTTTTTTGAACGTCTACGGCTCGAAGTCCCTGGGGTTTGCGACTTGTTTTTCGCACCGTTGTTCTTCATAACGGCCAGCGCTTCCGTAGCGCCACTTCCATTCGCGAACCTCGCTTCTTCACGGATGAGTCTATCCGTTAGGTTCTCTATGGTCTGTCTCCCTTCCTCCACATTGTCCCAGACAGTTTGGAATGCGCCGAATCTTGGCGCCAACGTAGCCAGGATTTTCTCCATGACGGTGTGATTTGACATCGCTTCCCCGACGTCTCGTAGCTGCGCCGCCATATTCTTCACCTTAGCCACATGTTGTACAACCGAATCTCCTGACGCCATTTTGTAGTCGTAAAATTTTTGCATCAGAAATAGCTTGTTTCCGGGCGACTTTTGCTCATGCACTTGGCATAGAGTGTCCCACATGGCTTTTGCCGTGTCACACGTTAGCAAGGATTCTAACTGCGACGGCTCGATCGTTGTCGAAATCAGTACCATGGCCTTGGCATTGTCTTTACGCCACAGCATGATGTTCTGAGGAGCCTGAGCGCCGACCGGCATCGTTCGCGTGCCGTTTACGATGTCACTCACACCCGCCGCCATGAATATGGCTGTCATTTGAAATTTCCAGGTGAGGAAGTTCGTACCATCGAGCTTTGTCACCTGGCGCACAGACACTTCTTCAGACATTTTGTCCTAGTTTTCACTCGCGACCGTTCGAAATACTTGTTGCTTGCCCAGCACGTAGTTTTGCGCTAAAATGGCCGCCACCAGGTTCGCCACGCGGGACTCCGCACTGTACACCAGTTTTCCAATCCTTCACGCTCTTACTCGTCTACACTCGACTCGTAAGACTGGGCCCATAACCTGTTGAGTTATGCAGTCTTTTATCTAGAGTTAGGTGGTAAGAACGGGATGGTGAAGGATATTGAAGCGTTACACTCGTTGAACAGGTTTATACGACTTTATTCAGTAACGGTTCGGACATGACTAGCTTCCAGACGAACGTAAGCGTCTCTGGAGGATAGTAAAGCGTAGCTCCGCCAGAGGCGCGTCGATCGTTGCCTGCGCTCACGGAGGATGAGCGCCAAATTCAAATTAGGCGGTACAGACAGTACGAGAACTCGGAATTTATTCAACAATTTTTGTGCAGCCACGTTAACTGGTAATACCTGATAATTGTTTCTGTCTGAAAATGGCTAATTTCTACGACGGACGTGAATACGCGGAAATGTTTGCCATGTGGGCAGAGTTCGGCCGCAACGCGACTTTAGCTAGCGAGCAATATCGCATACGGTATCCAAATCGTCGTCATCCCTCTCCAAAAACGATTCGTGACGTGGTGGACAGAGCCTACAGGAATGGTAAGCTCGTTCCGTGTCTTGAAGGTGCTGGTCGTGGGGCGCCGAGAAATGCCCGGACTGTGGCAAACGAGGAAGCCGTACTGCGAGCGGTGCGACAGGACGGCAAAAGGAGCATCCGAGAAATAGCTCGGATGCTGGGTATGGCAAGAACCACCGTACAGAGAATACTTAAAGACGAAAAGTTACATGCGTTCCATTACACCCCGGTACAGGACTTGCGGGAGGAAGATCTGCCACGTCGGCTTCGATTTTGCCGTTGGCTCCTGGATCAAAACGAGCAGGATCCAAACTTCGTTAAAAAAATTTGTTTTACAGATGAGTGTCACTTTACCCGAGAGGGGGTTTTCAACTGTCATAATTGGCACGAGTGGGCTGGAGAGAACCCTGACCTGGCACGACCCCGCGGGTTTCAAGTCAGGTGGAGCCTGAATCTGTGGTGTGGCATTGCTCCAGGAGGTCTTTTGGTTTGTAAAACGAATTATTCTGAACAGAAATTATCACTTCGGCAGGTTGCCGGTGGGGGTCCGGTGGGGGGGGGGGAGTGAGCTACTTAGCAAATATCATAATTCGCTTCAAGTATTTGGTACTTAATAAAAGGGGTACACAAAAAAAAACTCCATCAATGTCCAGTTTTATAAACGCGCGGTAACGTGTACCGCGAGGGTGACGTTCAATTGTTTCGTACACATTACGCATCCATTTATGTCATGTAAAACCATTGAACGATACTCCCGGGGTATAATTCACCCCACGTTTATAAAGCCGGGCATAAGTGGTGGGAAGAACTCGCTTGGCACAGTTTGTACCAACCCTCCGGAATGATTCCACCTGCAACACCCCGAATTTCAGCGCTTAGCATTCAAGATGGCACTGTTCTGAAGTTCGAGAAAATGTTGTTTTTTTCGAACTTTCATGGGATTTTTTCGATTAGGTAGGACCAATGAAAACCTCGTGTTCTTATGCAATAGTATATTACGATACTAGTGCAAAAGGTCTATTTTCGCACGAGTGGGAGGTTTGTCGCCCGAGCAAAGCGAGGGTGACAATCTCACGAGTGGAAAAACGACTTTTGCACATGTATCGAACCAAATTTTATATCACAAACGTGGGTGAAGTCCGATTATACGCACGCTCGCGTGCGTGAAGTCGCACTTTACGCACGGAGTGATATAAATAGTCTTGCCTTTTACAATCAGACTAGCATGTATGGATGATTTCTATGAAGGAATGATGTCGTGAAGATGCCTCACTTTTCGACTATTTTTGTCAATAAATGATTTTTCAGAGTCTCAGGATTTCTCGATATATCCTCGTATCATCAAGTATGCAATTGAAAAAAAATCCGCAAGTTGAATTCCTATGCCTGTTTGTTAGGGCTGGTCTCTTGAACATGTGACAAAATCAACAGCCCCGTGAAATAAAATGCGGCGAAAGATACGATTTTATTGTATGAAAATCCCAGAGTAGATAGTTTTGGCGGGAGATTTCGAACCGTGGGTTTCATGTTGGAGTTCTGGCACCGATACGCTTACCTTTTTTTTTGCCGGATTCCTTCCAGTTGTTAGTGTTTCCCAACTTGACAGTGTATCTCAGCTTGACAAAAATGCGGTTTAACCAAAAATGAAGTCATCGATAAGTCCATCTGATTTAGTGTGCTGGCTGGTTACTTGAATATGCGGCATTCTATGCCAAATCGACCCGCCGGTGACCTTCGACTCACCGAATCTAGTCCGTGATTTTTGTGTTGTTCTGACAATCCTGAATAGCAATTATATCGTTATTTTTGCAGAATTTTCAAAATTAATCTGGGCGCTTGGTGATTTGTTCTTTCTTCTTTACGGACGAATTTATAATCACGGCTCAAATAATTGAGTTCTTACTGTCAATCGATTCACCGACAATTTAAGCAAAATAAGCACATTGTGGAAAAAAAAATTGTCTGAAAATCCGATTTTTGGCTTACTTCGGCATTGTCATCTTGTTCGCATGAATGTATTTCGAAAGCAATTCAGTTTTTGTTAAATACCGCACCACTTCTGCACAACCGAATATCATCACTACTTTAATTCTCATTATCTTCGTTAATTTATTTATTTTTTTCCAATTCTCTATGTGCTTGCAAATATTCCTCCGTCCCGGGAAAAGGTTAGAAAAGGTTGAAGAAAAAGTACTCACATTATGCAATAATTGGTCAATGATCACAATGTTTTACGGACTTTTTGAGAATTTTTCAAGTTGTGTCGAGGGTCATCGGAAAAGTCAAAAGATAAGATTTTATAATACGAAAATTGAAAAACAATCTGATTTTCTGATGTCGTAGTCCCAGCTCCAAAACTCTCCTAAAGTGGTGACTGTTTCTAAACTTTATTCGAACCGTCTCGTGAAATTTGAGAAAAAAAATCACAAAAGTGTTGTTTTAATGATCTAAACTGATATTTTACTCGCAAAAAGACGGGCAGAATTCTTCTCCGATTTATCCTAATTATCTGACAATTTTTTTCGCAACAAAGCACTCCGCCAACGACTCTTAGTATTGCACGGATAGAAGCGGTGGTTGGCGGATGACTCCTTGAGATATCAAATGAATCAATTCTAATCATGACGTAATAGAAAATAATCTCAAGGGAATGAGTTAATTACCTTATTTATATTATATTATATTAATAATTACCTTAAATCCTAATTCTTATATCCATTATTCACCGACATAGCCTCCAACAACAAGGCTATTGCATTGACGGAAAGTCAGGAGTCGTGGCTGAAAAGTTTCATCAAAAAAAAAAAAAAGAAGAAAACAAAAATGATTCAATGATTCGGAAAAAATAGAAAGGAAATTCTGCCTCTGTATTTGAAGGTGATTGTCTGTTTCACATCATTGCCAAAATTTTCTTTGATTTGTTGAAATTTCACACAACGGTTCGAATACTAAGTTCGGGAACATTAGTTACTTCATTTCGTTACAAAAATAGCGGAAAATAATTGGGAATAAATAAATTACGAAGAAAAAAAAAGGTTGAGGTATTTTGGAGCTAGCACTGCGATAAGAAATCAGCGATCGTAATGTCATCGAACACACGGTTCATTTTCAGATTTTCGTATCATTCAATCGTATTTTCGCCGGCAATTTTTATTACACAGTGCTGTTGATTCATTTACTTGTTCAATAGACCTTTTCGAACAAACAGCCGGATGGGTCTTCATTTTTTTTTAAATGGCATTTTCGGAAACCATTGAAATGTATTCAAAGAATGTTGAGGCTCTGTGACGTTCATCTTTGATCGAAATATTCTTTGAGGAAGAAAAAAAACCACCAACTTCGTGACACTATTACTTCACAGTGCTGCATGGCCTCAGATAGGCTCCCTCTGAGTTCCACTATTTTTTTTTGTTTCGCGGAATCCGGCTTGTACCCCGTCTATTATGAGGGGTCTTCGAGCAACAATCATTGGTGGAGATGGCGTGAAATTACTTTCATGCGATATTGCGATGTACTTATAAAACTACACGTATTACAGGATCACATATCCGTGTTTACAGTTGGGCCCATGTATCCTGCCCGCTCGCCTCCATGCAGTCGAGTATGTGGACTTCATCCGGGAAGATCTACCAGAGCTGCTGGAAGATATCCCTCTCGACGTCAGGGCTGAGATGTGGTGGCAGCAGGATGTAGCTCCGCCACACAGGGCGCATATGGTGCGAGGCGCTCTGCGCGAAACGTTCGGGGACAGGTGGATCGGCCTCGGCGGCGGAATCGAATGGCCACCGAGATCCCCTGATCTAACACCGTGCGATTTCGGTCTCTGGGGGCTACTCAAAGATTACGTGTATCGCGACCCGATCCAGTCGCAGGAAGAGCTGCACCGAAAATTACACGAGGCCGTCGCACTCATCGACCCCGAAGTGTTGGTAAGATCACAGGAGGATGTGCTGCGACGGGCTCGTCTATGCCTCGAGGCAAATGGGGGGCATTTCGAGCACTTGGTGCGGAGGGATCGTGTGTGAGCGGGATAAATGTATTGAGATGTGCGCGCACTATGACTGCCAGGAACCGAACCACGCCGAAACGAACAAAAATTTCGCCACCCTCGTGTATGTACACAAAATTCGTTTCGGTTCCAAGCGGTTCGGTGCCGGGCAGTCATAGTGCGTGCAGAGCTTGATACGTTTTCAAATCCAAACTGACAACTTTCGTGGGCATTTTTTTACATCACAATCCATAATTCAGCTCACACGGAGGGTTTGGAGTCTCAAAATACTGCGGAAGTGACGAGCCGCAGAGACCTTATCTTTGTGAGTATTTTACGCGCATTTTTTTTCCATCGCAATCCATATTTCAGCTCACATGGAGGGTTTGGAGTCTCAAAATACTGCGGAAGTGACGAGCCGCAGAGACCTTATATTTGTGAGTGTTTTACGCGCATTTTTTTTCCATCACAATCCATATTTCAGCTCACATGGAGGGTTTGGAGTCTCAAAATACTGCGGAAGTGACGAGCCGCAGAGACCTTATCTTTGTGAGGGTTTTACGCGCATTTTTTTTCCATCACAATCCATATTTCAGCTCACATGGAGGGTTTGGAGTCTCAAAATACTGCGGAAGTGACGAGCCGCAGAGACCTTATCTTTGTGAGTGTTTTACGCGCATTTTTTTTCCATCACAATCCATATTTCATCTCACATGGAGGGTTTGGAGTCTCAAAATACTGCGAAAGTGACGAGCCGCAGAGACCTTATCTTTGTGAGTGTTTTACGCGCATATGCACACACGCGAATGACAAACTGGTATCGTCAATTTGAGGGGAAAAATCCTACGAAAGTTGTTGTGTTCGACCTGGCACATTCTCCACGAGATAATAATCATCATTTCATTATTGTTATTTTTCTACTGGTAAGAGTTAGGATCGTAATCATCGTTCTTCGTTTTTATAGCGAATCGTCTCGCCTCGTCGTTCGTCCGGTTTTTGTATTTTTCAGGTTCTCGCGCGTTTAGGATTGGTTCGTGTACACGGAGAGAAATAAATTGTTGGCCCAGCTAGATTCTTGCTGTTTCAGCAATTTTTGATTGTAAACATACAGCTTGCAACGCCGCATGCTAGAATTATCATTCTCGATTGCTGAAATTGCTTTGCTGGTTCTAGCACCGAAATTTGCTCACGCAGCAGACGTGTGATGCTGTGTGGACTAGTTCGCATGTTGTTATAGCAAATCGCTTGTTAACTGGACTAATATTTAGCTACATCACTGGAACAATATCCAGCAAGTAACTTACTAGAGCAACAATCCACTTTGCTAACTCTGCAAGAATGTGGCATGCCAGATGTAGAGGTTCGGAATAATTAGATAAAATGCAATTAAAAATAAATTCTTTGAATTTATTACACACATCAGACATACATATACATGTAGATATGTGATGTAGAGATAGATGTACATATATATATTTTATACGGATACATATGTGAGATTCTATATACCTATGTATAATGTATAGAGATGTGACATCCATGTTATATGATCATATATAATATGTATATGAATCACATTAACAGAAATTTTGAGCTTATGTCTGAAAATATGTACGTTGATATATATGTATATATGTATATATATCTATATGTATATATATCTATATATATATATACATATATATCAACGTACATATTTTCAGACATAAGCTCAAAATTTCTGTTAATGTGATTCATATACATATTATATATGATCATATAACATGGATGTCACATCTCTATACATTATTCAAACTTACAAATGGTACTTCATGACTACAAATTCCTCGCCAGTAACCATCGAATGGATAAATAGTGGCATTGGATCGATTAGTCCACTCGGTGTTATTGAAAACCACTCGTCAGTCGGTTTTACATGAAACGCATTCACATGCTCATTGAAGTCTAAGGTACATAAGGACTTACATATAAATATCACAGACTCATTGTGAACAATAATGTACTGGATCTCCCCGAAAGCTGGACTAGAGTCTTCTATATTGGTGATCAAAACCATTCCAGGTTTGTACTTCGTAGCTTTGAACCTGATCCAATTAGGAACGAAAAGGTTAGCATTTTTCCTGATTGGTTCAGGTAAAGTATGTTGGAAACTCTCACATTTGTCAATGTGTACCAAGTTACCAGGTCCAATTTCGAGTTGCGGCAATATCCCTTTATTAGACTTAAGTTTATAACACAACCTGAGCTGATTTTTTATAGCAACGGTTTTTGCAATATTGACACGGCTGGTGGTAGACACAGCAGTCTCCTTCAGAGGTTTGTGTTTAGCCTCGAAGCGCCAACAAGCCAAATGCGCGATTGGGCCACATTGTTCAAAAACCGTTGCATAATGGGTTAAGTTATGGGCTTTGGGTGTCAGGAGTCGCAACCTTTCTCTGTTTGGATTTTTTCTATTTTCTACACTACTTGCACTCGAAGCCAGAATGAGGTATAGCTCGTGCAGTTTTTTAACACGGTCTCTAAAAAGAGAAGCAGAATCTCTGTGTAAGCGTTTAGCAAGTGTCAGTTCAATGACCTGCTGCAGAGACAAATACAAACACCAGTACGGATCATTCTCTACGACGAGGTCTCCAATTAAGATCCCAAAATACCTGACAAAGCATAACATCTCCGCCGCTGTCATTTTAAGTCGTCCGTTCTCAATGAAGTATTTGTCGGAAATTTGGAGGGGTACATTAGGTTCAGTAGGGCCAAAATCGAACATGTCGATGCGGAAATTCAATACTTCCATAGTAAAACCCTTGATGTTTTCAAGAAAGTACTTTAAAATGAACACCATAATGACGTGTGCCCACCCTTCAGCCACATCATGCATCATGTCGACGAAAGCATTAGTCGTAATATGGAACGACGGAATTTGATGGAATATGCATTCCTCCTTGATGCCTGTCAGTGATTCGTTATTTTTAAGCACATCGTCTCGATAATTGTCTTTATCTCTGAGCATGCATACATTCTCGTCAACGCTTACTGACGTTACCGATTTATGAAGTCTACAAAACCGACACGGATAATTTGCAGTAAAACCCGATATCAAGCCACAAATTTCATGGACTCCTTTGTTATCACCGGTAATTAGAACAGGGACAAAATAAATCGTCTTCCCATGAACAGTGACTCCGGTGGTTTCAAGGAAGAGAAGCTCTTTAATCAGCGGATCGAATGCTTTATGATTCGAAAATTCCGTTCTTTGATCAGACTCGAACAACATCACAAGGAAAATATTTTCTAGCGCAGAACGGCATTCTGGTGGTAAACAAGCTATGCTTGCGTAAACAGCAGCTAGTTGGCAGGTATGAGGCCTCAAAGGGTTATTAGGCTCAAATTCATCAAAGTAGATGATAAGAGGTAAAACAATATCTTCTTTGTCAAAATTGCGAATTTTCATTTGCCACAGGGGACCTTGCACAATGTTCGAGTACTCGTGTGGATTCAAAGATTCAACGTACGATAAAATATCGCTCAAAGCATTTGGTAATGCGAGAAATTTCTGGAGTACCGAACGAAGTGGAATAAATTGACCATCAACATCGGTGTATTGGGCTTTAACAGTACTCCCTTTCACAACCTTTGTCAACCTTTTACCTACGACGAAAGGGATTGGGGGGATGAAATCACCGGAGTCAGTGAATCGTTTGAGCCTAATATATTCAGTCCTATAGTTAGTGAAGGGTTCTTCCAAAATTTCAAACATTTTCTGAATATCTCTAACTTCTGTGAGATCAGCATTCAAGGTATTCAGAGTTTTCAACACTTTCTCTTTGAGGCCACTCACAATACCATTGGAAAGAAATTCACTAGTATCCTCAATGATTTCCTGGACCTGATTCCTGGGCATTCTTGTTTTGGTGTACAATTTTGCCACAAAAATTTCAGCTTGCGATTCATAATTTGCTGCAAAGTTTTCGCAACTAATGCTCTCGGAATCAAGAATTTCTGCACCATCCGAAAACCGTTCTGAATTATCAGGCTCTGCAGCACAAGAAAGAGATTCTACAACATCTACTCCAGAATCAAGTCTTGGAAGCTTCTGTTCGACGCTATCCGAAACATTTGAAGGGCAGTCGTGGTTTCTTTTAAGATGTCGTTTAAACGAATGGATATTCTTGTACGTGGTATAGCAACCCTCCTGTCCACATGTGAACTTGCTGGAAACATTAGTCTCATGTACGAGTTGCATATGCTGAACTAGAGCTTTGATGCATGGTAGAGTGAGTCTTGGCTTGCACATGGAACACGTAGCCATCTTTGTGAGTAAGCTTGCGACTCCTGACACCCAAATATAACTTTTTATGTCTTTACAGTATGTTCATGTTCCAAATAAAAAAATAACCCCCAGAAAACTAATTATAAAATGTAGTACGTACAAATAGGAACTAATTAGTGGTATTCTAACCACGATTGCGTTACTCACCCTATAAGCGATTAGTCACAGATTCCACGAAATATCTTGGTTCAAGCTGTAAAGTAATAATCATATCAAAATTGTGAGAGTACGTAGTGAGTGAAGGTAAAACTGACTATAAAAATAAATCCTTAAAAATAAATGACTGAGCTTTCTTATACTTAAGTAGCCTATACGTATGAACAAGCACCTGCTTAGTGAAGGCAAATGAAAACTTAATACTGTAGTAAGAATGTATCACAAAACGAAAAGACAGTATGACTGTCATCGAATAGAAAGTGATATAAAAAAAACCCCCCTCAGAATAGCAAAGTTGAGTAATTCTGGTGATGAAGTAATAGCGAACACCACGGGTTCAATGCTGCTCAAATTCAGCCAATCGAGTTTCCACATTGGTGAAGGATTTGTCATATCTCGTCTCAAATCCATAGACTCCTCGCTGCAAAAACAGCCATATCTGTTCGGCTTCAGGTGGATATTTCGCATTAAGAGCCTGGAAGCTTTTGAAAGTGATATCGATGGCTCTTATCACCGATTTCACCTCATAGTGAAAGTTGTCGATCACTACCAGGGTTTGGGTGGGACATTCTATTGGCCCAACTATGACAGCCTGCGGTTGAAGACTTAACCCCATGGCGGCCATTTTCTGCCGTCTTTGCTCCATTCTTTCGTGAAGAAGCGAGATGGTCTAAGAAGAAAAAGTTTAAATACTGATTGCAACAAAATCACTTTACATAATAACTCCGCAAAATAAACCAAGATTTTTTCAAATCTATAATGATATAATTCACCTCAATATGCAGCAGGAACGCCTCTTGGCACTCAACTGTTGTTGGCCGCCATTGTTTGATGCCTTTAGTTCTTTTGCCTCGCGATATTGTAATGGTCTTGAAGACGGAGGCCGTATTCATGAGGATGTGTATCATTTCCTCAGCTGCAATGAATATTTATTATGCATTTCACAAATTTTTGAGAGTGCAAGTAGTGACAGGACGTGTGTAATTCAAAATTACTGTGATGAGTTAGATGAATCAATTTTGAGTCAACATACCTGGTGTGTAGTCACTGTCTCGAAGAAATTCAGGATCTCTCTGTCTGACAATGGCCAACACAAAAGAACTAAGCCTTGGCCAAGCTTGAAATAAGCACATCTTTTTGTTTTGATGTCCTTCTTGGGAAAGAAAGTCCATTTCTAACTGCAATAGGAAATAAATCAATCTCAGTATCACAAAGGCGATTTCCGAAATATGTGTAGATTATATACGATGCTTAAGAGTGAGATAACTAGGATACGTATTACAGTAACTCCACATCTGTTCTTTTATTTTTCTTCGCTGTTCGAAATACTTTCGTGGAACTACATACATACCAGGCGATAACCTTCAGGCTCTTGGAGTGCTGGAAACATGGATGTATAGTCATGAAGCGGTTTGCCTGCATCTTTTTCCAGTCGGGCACGGCGTGCTTCAGCGGTCTTTGCCCATAGTTCTAGAACATCGCTCCAAGGAGAGGCATTCTGGCTTAACCAAAGTATGTCGCCTTCAATTTCTGGGTCAATTACTAAAACAAAATAAAAGCAAGCTGAGTTGTGTTATCGCCGTACTAAAATCAGGCATTCTGATCAAGGTGTTGTCGGAGTAACGTACCGCAGCTTCCTGAAGTCATTTTTCTTCTTTTCGATGGCTGTTGTGTTCCGATCAAACCGCTGCTGCGGTATGCTCGCCTCTTATTGTAGTATTTGAAGTAAAGTTTTCCCTTCATAATTGTTTTGCCATTAACTAGGGTTCTGTTCACGTAGGTATTCTGGAATATATAATGTATACTCTCTCACCATCTCCCTCTCCGACATTGTAGAAAAAATATATATTCCAAAAGTTTGACACAGAGGCTAAAAATCAAATTACTGCAGCATTTACCATACCTTTGATTCTGTTGGAAAGAGAGCCTGTATGGCATCGGTTAGAAAGCTCATGCGGTCCCAGGAAAGCCTGACAGATAAAAACAAGTATTATGGTAGTACTTCCATGATAAAATTTCCACTTTCGAAACTATAAGATTCAAACTTCTATAACACAACAGTGTTGAAACAAGCAGTGAACCCTTGAATTTACCGCTTGGACGGATCATCCCTCAATTCGTGTTCAATAATTGCTGTGACTAGAAGATTTTGGTGCCGGTCATCCAGACGCGGTTGTTGCCCATTTCCATCATCTTCCGCCGCCTCATCCTTGTCCAACCCATACTTTGCCCTGACACATTTACCATTGTCACTGTTTCGCAGCAAAGCATCCAAATCCTAGTGGAATTGAAAATGGGATATTCCTCAGTAATTTCTAATTATCAAAGTTTGAATCAAATTAAAAATAGATGGGACCATAACTGTGTTCAAGTTTTTGAATATTTTGTTTTTAGGAACAGTACGCAGATCAAAGTCCGTCCATCAATCTCATTGATCTCATTATAAGCGATAGAGTAATAATAATTGTAATGATGTACTATGTAATGGACTGGTCATACTCACATACGATTCAGTTTGCTTCTTTTCGGAAGATCTGACTACAGCAGTATTTCGGTGGGCCTCAGATTTGTGGCCACTGCCTCCAGCTTCGGTTGGGTTTCCAGTGACAGGGTGCGAACTGCTCATCTCAGTTCGGACAATATCCTCACCCTCCAAGAGAATGTTTGGTAGTCCGCAGTTGTTCGAAATCTCCATCGAATTACCTGAACATCCACAGAGGCTAGTGAACGGGATGAGACCAATGAGTGGTTCAAGTGGTCACACTTATTCTCCGTCCCATAACAAATACATTGTACTTGGAGTGATTTCAACCCCATTATGACCAGGGCTGGTTAATGGCCATGTAGAGGGCGGAAGATTGAAAATATACACAGCCAATGACTTGTATTATGGAAAAAAAATGCACAAAGCATAAAGCAAGCACATTGATAGACATGCATACCGTTCATATCCAAGACTGCAACTACTGACATTACATCAGCTGAAGACTCCAGCGAAATACCACTCTCCTCTGTAATTGATTTACTCGATTGGCTTTCTGCTTTAGCTTTCAACTGCGGACACCGAATAATTAGAATCAATGGTCAGCGACTAACTTCAGCATCGACCGCAAAGAATAATATGGGTACCCTATACTTGTGATACATTGATCACTTGAAAGTAACTCATATGAATGACGCTATATCGATATCATAGAGTCCACAAACCTACCCATGATTGCCGCTGTGCATGAAAGCGAATTCGCTGGCCTTCTGTGGGTACAAGTCGATGAATACTCAATTCGGGCATATGCTCTAGAGCATATACATCAATATCAGCCTCTGGAAATGATCAGAGTACAGTTCGAAAATTAATATGAAATAGTAGAACTCAATGTCACTGAGGTTGCTAATATATCGGCAGACTGTAATTCAACTCTAATGTTTCAATACACCTATAGGCCTGTTGGATACCTACACAAGCAAAGAAAGTTACGTTGTGTGACGTATACATAGTTGTAATCAGAGTTAGGCGAATTTGTAATTAATTAGATACAAATTACAAATTACATTTTTAATTCGTAATTAAACTAAAATCAATTACCAATTAAATTTTTTATTTGTAATTGAACAAATCTGTTACCCGAAACTATTCCAGGTGGCAGCAGGGAGCGCAATGCTGGTGGCTAAGTCCCCTGCTGCCACCTGGAATAGTTTGTTCACATGCATTATCACAGATGATACATTACTGAATCATATGTGTTAGTGACGCCGCCATTTTGGTGGTTTAGCCCCCTGCTGCCACCTGAAATAGTTTCGGGTGACAGACCCACATTGACATTCGTCGACAATTATTGAATACTTCGAGATACGACAAAAATCTGAAAAAAATCAACCACAATCAAGACTATAATGACATTCACTTTTAATAATAATAATAATTCCTAATCGTTATCAACAAATTGTTTGAACAAAACATTGTTCTACAAATTCTCCGTTAACGTTATTTTATTCTCACGTCAGATGAATGCGTAGATTTTTTTGAATACACATGCATTTTTTAAGAATTTTCTCATATTTTTGAAATTCTCGTTTTGGAAAATTTTCAATTTGGAAAAATGGAGGAAAAATCTTGAATTTTAGATATGTTCTCATAAAAACAATGTGGATCACAATTCCGAAGTTTGCGGAGCATTTAACGAATAGTTTCGTGGTTACAGCCTTTGCAAAACGGGAAAAATGTTCGAAAACGGAAATTAAAAAAATATGAGAAAATTTTGAAAAAATGCATGTGTATTCAGAAAAATCAATAAATTCATTTGACATGAAAATGAAATAACTCGTTCCGACAATTTTTTGATGACTTTTGGAAATTATTATTATTGAAAATGAATATCATTATCTTCTCGATTGTGGTGGATTTTTTTTCAGATTTTTATCTTATCTAGAAGTATTCAATAATTGTCGACGAAGATCAATATGGTTGGGACTACATCCTCAACCAAAAATCCATTACTAATTACAATTGTAATTTGTAATTGAAATGAAATCCATGACCAATCACATTTTTAATTTGTAATTGAACCAAATTTAATTACCAATTACAATTGTAATTTGTAATTTCAAGAAAATCAATTACCAATCACAATTGTATTTTGTAATTGAACCAAATTCAATTACCAATTACAACTGTAATTTGAAATTGATTTTTTTTTCAGTTACAAATTAAAAATCTAAGTGGTCATTGAATTTCTTTCAATAACAAATTACAATTGTAGTTGGTAATTAAATTCTTGTCACTTACAAATTGAAAATGTAATTTCGTAATTGAATTTTTTTCGAACTACAAATTAAAAATGTGATTGGTAATTGCTTTCAATTACAAATTAAAAAAGTAATTGGTCATTGAATTTTTTTCGATTACATATTAAAAATGTAATTGGTAATCGATTTTTTTTTTCAATTACAAATTACGCCTGTAAAATGTGAAATGTAATTAATTACACAATGTAATTGGATGCTGCGTAATGCTGCTGTGAAATGTAATTAATTACATAATGTCATTGGATGCTTCCAAAGACTGAATCCAACTGCCCTATAGCAATCTCAATGAACAAGGTTATGTTACAGTTGCTACACACTATGCTATAAATTCAGTGCTTTTTTCTTACCTTCAAACCCGTTAATGATGTCCGGCTTCATCCCCCAGGTCTCTAAAATTGTCCTTACCTTTTCCATTTCGCGAAACACTTCACTTACGATATAAAAAATTATCCAAACATAACGCGAACAACTTCGAACAACTTAGCGTCTCTAACTGACGCCGGCGGCGCGCGCATTGCAACCGGTGGCGGACCTTTTCAGCTAGCGCGCTCGCTCGGCCGACAACGTAATTTGCTCTCGCGACAACCGTCGCGGGCAGCAGCAGTAAGCCTCGTAGAGAGGACTAGTACTTTGCTGGAACAGCAATTTTTATCGCAGCAAGATTCATTGGCCGCTTTAACAATCGTCCGGCAGCTAATAGAGCAAGATAGAGTGTCACATCAGCAAGAAGGTTTGCTCTTTTGACAAATCGAGCCTTAGCAAAGCACCAACTGCTGGTACAGCAATTTCATTTCTCTCCGTGTAGACATCGGCCACCCTTCGGCGATCCGAGGTGCCTGTCCAGGGGCAAGCGTCGACGCGGGTTTCTCCGAGACGCCGGGACCGCTGTTTGTACGGCCGGGGGCCATCTCGGACGCTCCCGTTGCCCCGCTTCCACGTGACTGTCGGGAGTTCCGGCGGGTTGTGTGTTGTATTTGTGGTCGGTAACTTTTGTCATACTTATTAAATGATTATTCCAATTAAAGCAGAAGCATTATTTTTCTGTATTTTCTGTGTTCCTTTATTCAATAAATATTTGACTTGCTTCGGCTTTTCCCTCTGCCTCTTGAGGGTTTTTATGCCGAAGCAAGCATCTTCTTTTCTCGCGAAAATTTGATGTAATTTCATTCACCCTCTCACTCACTCTTCCCATCCCGAATAGCGTCCGTACCAAGTCGAAGGAATCCGCGTCAATTATTCCCAATTTGATCGAAATCGGCTCACTCGTTCGCGAGATATAGCGGGGACTGGAATTTGGTCCTATCAGACGAACGAAAAGATGAAAAAAAAAATAGCAATTACAATAAGACGTACGAAAATTCGTTTTCTGTTTTTGCGAACAATCGCACCTCAAAATTTCATCTCCTCTCACAGTCGAAATGGATTATTTGAAAAAATTGGAATATTGAAATTATGGTTGGGAAAGGGAAATCTCACCAATAAATGCGGTTTTAATAGTGCATCGTTATTATCCTAAAAGTGAGGTAGATTTTTAGTCCGAGACGCGAAATCTAAATGCAAAAGAAAAGTGATCGAAATAGATCAGTAACAAAATTACAAAGACCTGTTTATCGTTAGAAATGTCGAATAAACCCGGAATATCCGTTATCATTTCACTAGTGAGGTTGATTTCCAGTCCTAACCACGAATTCGAAGTGCAGAGTAAAGTATCAAAAATTAATTGTTCAAAAAATGCTAATTCCCTGATTATCGTTGGAAATGACGAATAAACCCGGGATATCGAGTTTTAATGTCGCATCGTTATTATTTCACAAGTAAGGTCGATTTCCAGCCCTAACCACGAATTCGAAGTGCAAGAGTAAAGTACCAAAAATTAATTGTTTAAAAAATGCTAATTCCCTGATTATCGTTGGAAATGACGAATCAACCCGGAATATCGAGTTTCAATGTCGCATCGTTATTATTTCACAAGTAAGGTCGATTTCCAGTCCTAACCACGAATTCGAAGTGCAAGAGTAGAGTATCAGAAATAAATTGTTTAAAAAATGCTAATTCCCTGATTATCGTTCGAAATGACGAATCAACCCGGAATATCGGGTTTTAATGTCGCATCGTTATTATTTCACAACTAAGGTCGATTTCCAGTCCTAACCACGAATTCGAAGTGCAAGAGTAGAGTATCAGAAATAAATTGTTTAAAAAATGCTAATTCCCTGATTACCGTTCGCAATGAAGACTAAACCCGGGATATCGAGTTTCAATGTCGCATCGTCATTATTTCACAAGTAAGGTCGATTTCCAGTCCTAACCACGAATTCGAAGTGCAAGAGTAAAGTATCAAAAATTAATTGTTTAAAAAATGCTAATTCCCTGATTATCGTTCGAAATGACGAATAAACCCGAAATATCGAGTTTTAATGTCGCATCGTTATTATTTCACAAGTAAGGTCGATTTCCAGTCCTAACCACGAATTCGAAGTGCAAGAGTAAAGTATCAGAAATAAATTGTTCAAAAAATGCTAATTTCCTGATTATCGTTGGAAATGATGAATAAACCCGGGATATCGAGTTCCAATGTCGCATTGTTATTATTTCACAAGTAAGGTCGATTTTCACTCCTAACCACGAATTCGAAGTGCAAGAGTAGAGTATCAGAAATAAATTGTTTAAAAAATGCTAATTCCCTGATTACCGTTCGCAATGAAGTTCGTTAACTTTTTAAACCGTAGGCAGTTTAATGGCGTTGCCAACGCTCGAGGTGGCGTGCTTGACTTGGTCTTTTCTGATCTTGATGTCCGCGTTGATCGATGCATAGAACCGTTTGTTGTGGAAGACTTCTACCACCCCGCGCTGATTCTTTCTTTTGCGACTCCGCAGCCCGTTGTGTTAGGCAGCGCAGTTAACCATGGGAACCATTCAGTACCACGGTATAATTTTAAGAAGGCCAATTTTATTACCCTGTACGATGCATTTACTAAGCTTGACTGGACTGGACTCTCTGTCCTGGACGATGTTGATCCAGCTTGCGCTCATTTCTACTCTCTTGTGTACTCCGCTTTTGATAACTCGGTTCCAAAGTTCATGCCTGTCCGCAAGGACACTAGATTTCCTGAATGGTTCACGTGTGATGTAATTAGCTGTCTTAAGGCTAAAAATAAGATGCGAGCTTTGTATTTGCGCTCAGGACATCCGGCCCACCTGGCCCAGTTCAAGTATCTCCGCTCTGAATTTAAGATCTTGCGTGACGCTGCCTTTGAAAAGTTTATCTCTTCGCGCGAGAATGCTATTGCTTGTGATCCAGCTGCGTTCTGGTCTTATATTTCTAAACTTAAAGGCGGCTCCCGGGTTCCGGGTGTTCTGTCCCATCGTGGGGTCAGCTATGATAGTCCAGCCGATATTGTCAATGCTTTCGCTGAACACTTCTGCAGTGTGTTTGATGTGCCTAGCTTGTCCCAGCCCAGTAATCAGTTCGACTTCCACCGTACCTGTTTCGCATTATCGGGGCGAGCGTGTCTGGAGATCTCCGAGTCTGAGGTGTTACTTGCCCTTCGCTCGCTCAAGCCTAAACTCACGGCCGGTACTGACCAGATTCCATGCCTCGTGGCTCGGGACTGCGCACAAGTCTTCGCTAAGCCTCTGTGCCTCATTTTTAATCTCGCCCTCAAGAGTGGTTCCTTCCCTGGCGTATGGAAGTCTGCCAGGATTTCCCCGGTATTCAAAAGCGGCGACGAGTCTGAGGTCGGGAATTACCGTCCGATCGCGATTTTGCCGGCCTTCTCAAAAGCCTTTGAGTCGTGCTTGTACGGCCACATCTTTCGCAAAGTCTCCGGGCTAATCTCACCCCTGCAGCATGGCTTTATGCCCGGTCGCTCAACGGTCTCTAACCTGGCCCTTTTCTCAAATACTGTTTGCATGGCGCTTGATTGCAGAGAGCAGGTAGATGCTATTTACACTGATTTTTCGAAGGTATTTGACAAGATCGATCACGGTATACTATTGCACAAACTTTCGGCTTCTGGCCTGCATGAGTGTCTCGTCGCGCTGCTTAAATCGTATCTGGTGGATCGTCTACACGTCGTGGAGCTTGCTGGTCACCGGTCGAACTCTTTCGTTCCGACTTCCGGTGTGCCGCAGGGGTCCAATCTCGGCCCCCTACTCTTTAACATCTTCGTCAATGACATCGTGTCCCCACTTTGCTGTGATGCGCTCCTATACGCCGATGACCTCAAGCTCTACCGCGTTATTCGTTGCCCCGCCGACTGTGCCGTCCTTCAACAAAACGTGGTTTTGTTTAATTATCGTGTGGACGGCGTCCTCCTGTCCAGAGTTCGAGCCACCACTGACTTGGGTGTCACGTTTGACTCTGAGCTCCGTTGTGACCTACATGTCTCTAGTGTCGTGTCCGGTGCCACCAGAATGCTTGGTTTCTTGCTGAGAACCTGCAGAGCCTTTAAATCGCCTCTTGCGTTTCGTACTCTGTACTTCTCTTTTGTGCGCTCCAAGCTGGAGTATGGCTCGATCATCTGGAGTCCTCTACTTGTCCGCGATATTAATGTTATTGAGGCTGTTCAGAGGAGGTTCCTTAAGTACCTCGCGTTCAGGGCTGATTCTGTCTACCCCCCGCGGGGCTGTGATGAGGCTGCCCTATGCGCCAGATTCGATATTCCGCTCCTGTCGGCGAGACGCAAGGTTGCCTCCGTTGCGTTCTTGTTCAAAGTCCTCACTGGGCTCGTGGATTGCCCCGACCTACTGGGTGGCCTGGACTTTCTAGTCCCGCGACCTGCGGCTCGCCATAACGTGCCCTTCCGGCTAAGTCGCGCGCGGAGTAACGTTGCGCTTCGCTCACCGTTACATATGATGTGCTCCATCTATAACCAGCTACCCTCATCTTGCGACCCTGCCCTTCTGTCCTTTGCATCCTTTTTATGCGTTGCCCGAGCGTATTTCTAAATGTATTTCTAAGACAATTAGCCTAGTTTTAGTTTTCCTAAGCATGGCTCTCTATGTATTTTTGTATCTTTTTTTTCTTTTTTTGTATATATATTTTTTGTATTTTTGTTTTTAATCCTCCGACGTATGATTACTGTTCTTCTTCGTATGGCTTTAATGCCTACCGCATTTGCCCTTGCTGGGTTCGCCTGTTGGGCTTGTAAATAAATAAATAAATAAATAAATAAAATAAATAAATGAAGACTAAACCCGGGATATCGAGTTTCAATGTCGCATCGTCATTATTTCACAAGTAAGGTCGATTTCCAGTCCTAACCACGAATTCGAAGTGCAAGAGTAAAGTATCAAAAATTAATTGTTTAAAAAATGCTAATTCCCTGATTATCGTTCGAAATGACGAATAAACCCGAAATATCGAGTTTTAATGTCGCATCGTTATTATTTCACAAGTAAGGTCGATTTCCAGTCCTAACCACGAATTCGAAGTGCAAGAGTAAAGTATCAGAAATAAATTGTTCAAAAAATGCTAATTTCCTGATTATCGTTGGAAATGATGAATAAACCCGGGATATCGAGTTCCAATGTCGCATCGTTATTATTTCACAAGTAAGGTCGATTTCCAGTCCTAACCACGAATTCGAAGTGCAAGAGTAAAGTATCAGAAATAAATTGTTTAGAAAATGCTAATTCCCTGATTATCGTTCGAAATGACGAATAAGCCCGGAATATCGAGTTCCAATGTCGCATTGTTATTATTTCACAAGTAAGGTCGATTTTCACTCCTAACCACGAATTCGAAGTGCAAGAGTAGAGTATCAGAAATAAATTGTTTAAAAAATGCTAATTCCCTGATTACCGTTCGCAATGACGAATAAACCCGGGATATCGAGTTCCAATGTCGCATCGTCATTATTTCACAAGTAAGGTCGATTTCCAGTCCTAACCACGAATTCGAAGTGCAAGAGTATCAAAGAGTAAAGTATCAAAAATTAATTGTTCAAAAAATGCTAATTCCCTGATTATCGTTCGAAATGACGAATAAACCCGAAATATCGAGTTTTAATGTCGCATTGTTATTATTTCACACCTCAGGTTGATTTCCAGTCCCTAACCACGAATTCGGTGCAAGAGTAAAGTATCAGAAATAAATTATTTTAAAAATACTAATTTCCTGATTATCGTTGGAAATGATGAATAAACCCGGGATATCGAGGTTCCAATGTCGCATCGTTATTATTTCACAAGTAAGGTCGATTTTCCCAGTCTAACCACGAATTCAATTTAGAAACTAAGTATAAGTATTAAGCTTTGAAATACATTTACATATATGCCTAGTTCAATGAAGACCAGCGCTCGGAATATCGAGTTCCAATGTCGCATTGTTATTATTTCACAAGTAAGGTCGATTTTCACTCCTAACCACGAATTCGAAGTGCAAGAGTAGAGTATCAGAAATAAATTGTTTAAAAAATGCTAATTCCCTGATTACCGTTCGCAATGAAGACTAAACCCGGGATATCGAGTTTCAATGTCGCATCGTCATTATTTCACAAGTAAGGTCGATTTCCAGTCCTAACCACGAATTCGAAGTGCAAGAGTAAAGTATCAAAAATTAATTGTTTAAAAAATGCTAATTCCCTGATTATCGTTCGAAATGACGAATAAACCCGAAATATCGAGTTTTAATGTCGCATCGTTATTATTTCACAAGTAAGGTTGATTTCCAGCCCTAACCACGAATTCGAAGTGCAAGAGTAAAGTATCAAAAATTAATTGTTTAAAAAATGCTAATTCCCTGATTATCGTTGGAAATGACGAATAAACCCGGGATATCGAGTTCCAATGTCGCATCGTCATTATTTCACAAGTAAGGTCGATTTCCAGCCCTAACCACGAATTCGAAGTGCAAGAGTAAAGTATCAAAAATTAATTGTTCAAAAAATGCTAATTCCCTGATTATCGTTCGAAATAACGAATAAACCCGAAATATCGAGTTTTAATATCGCATTGTTATTATTTCATACCTCAGGTTGATTTCCAGCCCTAACCACGAATTCGAAGTGCAAGAGTAAAGTATCAAAAATTAATTGTTTAAAAAATGCTTACTTCCTGATTATCGTTCGAAATGACGAATAAACCCGGAATATCGAGTTTTAATGTAGCACTAGAAGGCGTTGTTCCTCGTTCCCTCGCTTCGCTCGCTCACTCGGTCGGGGGTGGCGTTGTTCCTCGCTCGCTTCGCTCGCTCGGTTGTCATTGGTATTTCAAATATTTCGGGAACAAATTGATATTGTTACACACTTTACGTTTTAAATACTTCAGTTTCATTGTTCAGTTGTTCGCTGGTTGTCAGTGGTATTACAAATATTTGGGGAGTATAACGTACTATCACGCTATGCAATTCGAATTGGTTGAGGATTGCTCCTCGCTCGCTAGTGTAAATTTCGTAACAGTATTCATCATTAAACGGTTCACTGCGCTTTCAGGTATTTCAAAAATATATAGATTGATACGCATCGGGTGTTACTAATGTCTATTTGAAATTTTCCTTTGCCACATACTTATTAATCCCGTCTACGAACATTAGGTATCAAGTCAAGGTACGGCAACAATCACTTTGCATCGAATGTCATCATTAATAACAAGGCACATGTTTACGGATGTAGTTATTTGTTTATTATCCACATAGTCATTGTTACAATTCGTATCTCTGAAAATGAAGGTGTACCTCAAACGTTGCTCAGCTACAAGGAAAGGTCAGTGTAGGTTGCCAATAGAAATGTTTAATTTACATTACATAATTTACATTATATCTTGTATATTATTCAACTCAGCGACTTATCGTTGTAGTGCTCGATGACATAAGAAACATAAATAAGTGTTTTGATAGCGCTTGTATTTGGATGGAGTAGTAGCAGCTGAGTTTCATTAGCGCTTGTATATATATCTGAATTAAAGTGTGAGCAGCTCTTTTTGTAGCGCTTTCTGAATTAAAGATCAGCAGCTGAGTTTTAGTAGCGCTTAAGTCTGAATTAATATGTCAGCAGCTGAATTTTGGCGGTCACATTAATGGAATCCACAGCTGTGCCCCACATATGACTTTCAAAGGTCTACTCGTAGAACCATCAATTACTCCGTGATGCGCCTAGAATTTCTGTGTAAACTACATTTCTTGTGCACAGCCTATGATTTGATTTGTCTCGATTAATGGTGACAGATTTTTTTGTTAACAACACTTTCAAGTTGCGATTTATTAATTGTCATCGCGCAGCCTAGTCTGATAGGAAACTGTCTTCTCACCATTTTAAAGGGTACGTCCTCTTCGTTCGGTGACATATCTATCCCTGGTATCAATACAGTTTCTCCCGCAAAATTTCCACGGATTATTTCGGTACAGATCAGATATTGATTCAACGCTTTCACCACCAATCTCGTGCCATTACATAATCCTTGTGACAGATTAAGATTACGTAACAAAATAACGATACTTCCCACCTTCAACGTTAATTTATGAGGTGGAAGACCATTCGGCATCAATGAATTCATGAATTCGATCCGTAATATATTATTCATATCTGTATTTTCCTCATCTTCGCCTGAATCCACACTAAGATAATCTATACCAACTCCTTTGATTTTTGACAAAATTTCGTTATTGATTGCTACAACGTCAACATTGGTTGGAGCTAATATCACCTTACCATAATTTGATGGATCTTGTGGATCAACACTTTCTCCAAATATTTCGTGCACGATATTACCTTTCGACAGAATCTGAGAAGGAATAGTTGCAACTTCGTTATTACGTTCGAAGGAATTGGCAAATACACCGTCGCCAATTTTCAAAAGCCATTGTTTGAAATCAGTTTGTCCGTCTGCAACACGTATATTGTCTGTTAGTGACATATATATGAAACGATTCCATAAGCTGCTCCTTTTAACGCAAGCCTCTAAAATTTGTGTTCTACTCCCATGCCGTACAACAAGTAAAGTCTGCCGAAAATCACCGGACACTATAATTATTTTACCTCCAAATGGTTCGTTACAGTGAGATACGTCTTTCAACATCCGATCGACAGCCTCCAGCGCATACTTAGATGCCATTGTTATTTCATCCCAAATTATGACTTTGGCGTCTCGGATATGTAGTCCCTGTTTCGAATTTGGTCTAATATTACAGGTTGATCGTTCAATTAGGAGAAACGGTAATTTAAATGTTGAATGGGCGGTTCTGCCACCTCTCAACTTTGCTGCAATACCGGTCCATGCAACGGGCAGCACAATGATTTCCAAACTCTTTAGTGCAGTTATAATGGTATTATGTAGATAACTTTTCCCGCTACCCCCGAGGCCATCCAAATAAATGCACTTCTCGGATGATTATCCCCGAACGGCAGCCATAACTGTATCAAACACAATTCGTCGATGCCTCGTTAACGTACTTACTGAGGTTGGAACGGCATCTTTCAAGTTAATAATGTTTTCAACTTCGTCCGTGGTACAAAATAATTCGCAATCATCTTTGATATTTGGTAACTTAAAATCTTGCAAGGTAAATCCATGAAATATGAGTATTTCGTTGATCACTCTCAAGGCCTTTTGTTCATTTTGTTCGTTACAATCACTCTGGTGGACGAATTCGTATTTGTACTTGTCAAACAATTCACGGGCGTTGATCGGCATACCAAAAACACATATATAAGCAACCGACACATTTCTTTGGGAAATTTAAGTTTTGATCCCTCTGCCAAACATTTATCCCATTCTTCGTCGTCGGTAACTAACTTACGTGCTACAGCCACTTCGAGAAAGGTTGAATACGTTATACCTTCATAAGTTTTGATATCATTAAATGATTTCGCTCCTCGACCATGCAGTAATAATAATCTCAAATAATAACGCTCAGTTTCCCTCGGACTCACAAAATACATCCTACTCAAGACGGGTTTGAAAAATTTCGTACGTTTCGTCCATACTGTATTTTTTTGATTGAATACGTAATAATTTGGTATTTCGCAGTACAAATACTTATGTGCTTCTACATCAGTCTCATTCAATTTCAACCACGCGAGCAATGTCGATTCTTTATTTCTTTCTACCGCTGTTTTCTCGTTACCCTCCTCAAAGTACACTACATGTTCATTTTCGACATGAACCGCCAATCTGTAAATAGCATGCGATTGTTCATTCATGGGATATTCGAATAATCGATGCATTGCCTCGGGCGGACAAACGTACCGTGTTGATATATATTCATTAACATCATCGTAATCAATCGAACTACCTCCCTGCACATCCGTCATCTCAACTATTGCGCAGTCATGTCCTTCATACGTGCGCCATCACTGATGTGCGTATTGAGTCAGTATATTTGGCAAATACCAGTGCGCATGGTACGACTCTGAAACCGCGTAACACGACGTCCAGGGATCAGGAATTCGCGGAGGAGTCTGCCTGGGGCGCGTAAACCGCGTATCGCGACCTTCAGGGGTCAGGAATTCACGGAGGAGTCGGCCTGAGGCGCGTGAACCGCGTATCGCGACGTTCAGGGGTCAGGAATTTGCGGAGGAGTCGGCCTGAGGCGCGTAAACCGCATATCGCGACCTTCAGGGGTCAGGAATTCACGGAGGAGACGACCTGCGGCGCATGAGCCGCGCAGCGCGACCTTCAGGGGTCGGAAATTCGCGGAGATTTCGACCTCGTGGCGGCCCCTGGCGGTAGAAATGGAAACTGCAGACATCCATTTCTGTACTTTAATATATAAGATTGTTATTATTCTACAAGCGAGGTTGATTTTCAGTCAATCGAAAATCAGACTCCGTATTTATCATCAGCAGCCTCGAAGACTTCCAAAAAATGTATTTCGTGCTAATTAAATCGACTTTCCAAAAAGTATCCGTCAATATCGAGCCCGCCATTTCGTTTTTGGCAATTCCGACTCTGGATTCGTATTCAGCGACCCTCAAAACTCACGAGTACAGATCTACCCCTTTCGAAGACTCCCAAAAAATGTATTTCGTGCTAATTAAATCGACTTTCCAAAAAGTATCCGTCAATATCGAGCCGGCCATTTTGTTTTTGGCAATTTTGACTCTAGATTCGTATTCAGCGACCCCGAAAACCCCCGAGTACAGACTTTCACCTGAATCGAACCGGGTTTTGAAGAAACTTTCACCGGTCTGGATCCGCCATTTTATTTTTTGGAAATTTTGAATTCGGATTCGTATTTACTGACCCCAAAAACCCCCGAGTACAGACATAAACTCGAATCCAGAATTATGTCCGGTTTCTAGGGATTTCGGACCCCTATGCGGCTGTTAGCTGTAGGGTCTCAGGGGTAGAAAGAACTCTGGATTTGATTATGTGTTTTATTCACATCAGCGAGCTGCATCTTATTGTTTGTCTTCGATCGTCGTTTTGTTCCATTGACTGAGCGAGGTCGCTCGATCAGGCTGGGGCGCTGCGCGGCAATCCCCACTGAAACGCGACGGCCCTGTGCCACTGGCCTATCTGTCCCAGGATTGGCAGACTTAAACTGACCATAACTCGTTAAGCGTTGCATTAAACAAAAAATTGCAAGAACAAGTTTCGTCCTAAAATGATCCAAGGAATCTGCCAGTGAACTCATAATCAGGGATAAACGGGACACCCATAATAATATGATAGAATGGTTATTCTAATAACACAGGCACTTATACAGAGTGAATTCCTAAAGTATAAACAGCCCAAAACCTAGAGCGCATGCGCTTATCTGAAAAAATTGAAAAATTGTCTGGGATACCCAATCGACGGTTGCTATCTCAGCCGACATTCAATTTTTTCAGGTAAGCTCATGCGCACTAGGTTTGGGCTGTTTACACTTTAGGAATTCACTCTGTATAACAAAACATAAGATTACGTAAGAAATATAATTGTTTCAAAAATAATTAATGTATTGGACATACATGCAAATTTTGTACCACGCAATTATTCTGACTCTTCTTCACTACTACTGATAGGATTTCCCATAACACATGAATACCTGGAATATTGCATGACCTGGCCCACCTGCAGGATTTCCCATAACACATGAATACCTGGAATATTGCATGACCTGACCCACCTGCAGGATTTTCTATAACACATAAATACCCGGAATATGTACTCTGATTTTTCTATGAAACAACAAGTACCTATAAACACTACTGACTTGCGCATGCAAAGTCTTATGAGAGATTGAAAAGATATATGGAAAATAAATTAAAAAAAGAAAAGAAAAATGTGCGGAGACGCGAACCGCGAACCTTCAGCGTTCCAGTCCGTCGTCTTACCGCCTCAGCTACGCCAGCTCTTGGTTCCAGCGTGCCCGCTCAACGGAGTAGACGCGCGAGCCCCACTCCGCCCGAAAATCTCTAAATTTCGAATCGCGATATCTCAGCAACCAAGGCCTATTCGATCAAAAATCAAAAACCACGTTAATTCGGAGGTCTTAAACTTTCACCACGTGAAACGGGAACCCGATCCGCGACATCAAAGGTCCCTAGTCTCCTTGTTAGTACATTTGCTTGGTTTTAATGGTATCCTGCGTACGATGTAGATCCGGCTCCGACAAATCCTGAGAGTCCCGCAGAGGATCATATGCCAGGGTTTTTCTTTTTGCGCCCACCACCTGCGCGAAAAGAAACTGAATGCCCGAACTCAACGGATCGATGTGCGTCCTCAACAAACCGAAGGATAAGGTCTCCAGAACCGTCGTGAGGCCGCAATCTACAAAACGCTGTGAACAACGAAATATCCTTCGTGCAAGAAGGAAATGAGTCAAGAGATCTTATAGTCCAGCGCTCGCCCACTACATCCCGCAGTAAAGAACCTCCAAGAGACCACAACCTGCGAAATCATTCAACGAATCGATCACAGTTTCTAGAGCGTGAAAGGCGAACACCGACAAGCCGCTACCCTCGCATAGCCTTGCGAGGTGAATTGGAGGTTGGTGCTCGGCGTACTCAGCAGATTCCTCGGCGGCAAGATGTACCCCAGGAGTTGGTGAGCAAAGTATTCTATGAACCCTTACTGGAATACCTGAACCTGCCTTTCTCTTATTATCTTCCAGTTCTGTGGATAATAATATTAAAATAGAAAATCATTTATGTTTACGACAGATCGAAATTCACACAAATATAACCATTGAGCGAGATACGTGGGAGATACTGCTTGGCCAGAAAGATTCCCGATTTGTAAAAGATGTAGCCATGAAAATGTGGTGGTCGGTGGGCCTAGCGGAGAGGTGCATCGATAGCACAAGAATTTTTATACGACCATCAGATGAAAGTCCATAATATTATTTCCTTTTTTTTCTGTTGTTTTTTCATGGAAACAATTTCATCTGGTTGTATAAAAAGAAAGATCTATCTATCATTCTACTCATTCATACCTGTTCATAATCGCTAGTCGAGTTAAGATTGTACTCTAGGGTCAAGGTCTGAATTTTTATACGGCCAGATGAAAGTTGATAACATTATTTCCTTTTTTTTTTGTCTTAATGGCAACAATTTCATCTGGTTGTATGAAAAAAAAATATATCTAACATTCTACTCATTTTACCTGTTAATAATCGCTAGTCGAGTTGAGATCCAGTGCCGGATTCAGGCCGCGCGGGGCACGTAGCAAATTTTATCAAGGGGTTCTTGGTTTACTTAAGGTTTTCAAATTCAAGGTGTTTATTAAACATAACTATTGACCGAATCCATCTCAAATCGGGCAGGCAAGGCTAAAATGGAAATCGTGATTTCACGGAATTTTTTCAAATTGAAGTATGTTGTTGTTCGACGAAAAAAAAGTGACCCGTATTTTTTTGTTTTGCAAAAAAAAATCTTGCTACGAAATTACGGCTATTTGAACAATTAATCGTGCGCTACCAAAGTTCTTGGAAAGGGAACACTTTTTTTCTTAATAACGCTATATCTGCGGAACGGATCATCGCAAATACTTCATCTTGGTCTCATTTTGTAGGGTTTTTCGCACTCTTTTGGATCGAAAAATCTTTACACATCTCAAAGAAACCCACAAAGTCGACACCAGCACAGGAATTGACGAATTTCAGTGACGCACGAAATATTTTTTCTCGATATGAAGCAGTGTTTTAGCATCGATGAAACTTCGAGGATATATCCGTCATATCACCCCACATATTGTGTAAAATTTTTGAGAAAATAAAAAAAATCACTTTTCGAGAAAATCGGGTTTCCCTAATTTTCTAAAAATGCACGTCATTCCGTCAATTTTCAAAAATCCTCAAATTTTTCGTCGAATTCCAAAAGAGTGCGAAAAACCCTACAAAATGAGACCAAGATGAAGTATTTGCGATGATCCGTTCCGCAGATATAGCGTTATTAAGAAAAAAAGTGGTCCTCTTTCAAGAACTTTGGTAGCGCACGATTAAATGTTCAAATAGCCGTAACTTCGTAGCAAGATTTTTTTTTCCAAAACAAAAAAATACGGGTCGCTTTTTTTTCATGAAACAACAACATATTTCAATTTGAAAAAATTCCATGACATCACGATTTCCAGCCTGCCCGATTTGAAATGGATTCGGTCTATTACAGATAAACTTTTCTGGATTTAATGTGGCCAAATTTAGAGATTATACTGTTGACACCGATTTCTCTGAGCAAATCAGTTTTTATGTTCATTAAGCTGAGGTAATTTAGACGTTCTTGGCCCATCGTGTTCCTTAACTCATTTTTGATACGCTTTAATGTTGAAAAAGAATGTTCGGCACTGCAGTTGGTGATCATGAGAGACAAGTAAATGCGTAAGGCGATTTCTACATTCGGGAAACACGATTCTAAAGAATTATTCATTAAAAGATTATAGAATCGCAGTTCTAGAGCCTCGTCCTTCTTGCGGTCAATAGCAGTAGCCACATCTGTTTTAAGCAGCTCAGCGAACTGCACCAATTCGTCGCCTAGGCTGTCCTCCAAATCTTCTGCGTAAGCACTGACGATGATTGAAGATTTTTCCAAAATCTCCTCTGTTGTAAGAGATTTCAATTGACGAAATACTCCAAAAACACCAGTTACTCTATGGTATGCTTGCATACGTTTAGGTAAAGCCGACAGTACGTTATCAATAGTGACAACAAAGACCTGAATTTCAAACCGTTGTCCAGGTGTTTGATTTTCGACAACCTCGTCGACTGTAGTAGAGCCGCTGTAATGGTCGTACTTCGTATTTCGCTTGCTTCGTCTTGAAGTCTGTTGCTGATATTCTTCACAGCTGGTCAGGTCTTTGGCTCTTGCCTCAATATCTGAAAATGTCGACCGCATTGTTTGGACGTACCCATGTAACGATTCATAAAGGGCGTATCCCGTGTTAAGGTCTTGATCAGAGAACTGCAGCGAAGCACTTGTCGCTTGCAAGCGTTCTAGGATTCCGTTCCAAGCAATTGTCATTATTCCAGTTTCCAACTTATTCATCTTCGAAACTAGTCCATAAGCTTGGTTACGACACTCCGCCTTCTGATCCACGTTGTCGGAAATTTCTTCCAAAACTTGCTTGATAGTGCTAAAACCACATAAAAGTGCCTTCGTAGCATCAGCTCGGGCCGACCACCTAGTGTCCGATAACCTTTTCAAAATCGGAATCTTTGAAGTTGTATCTTTAAGTGCTTTCGTAAGAAGACCCCATCGATAGGTAGAAGCGGAGAAGAAAGTGTAGAGGTTTTCAATGAAAGCGAAAAAAATTGATGCTTCTGTACAGCAGTCTGCAGCGCACTTAGCAACCAAATTTAATGAATGTGCAAAACAGGGAATGTACTCTGCGTACTTATTTATGTCTTTAATTCGGGCTTGTAGGCCGCTGTATTTCCCGCTCATATTGCTGGCGTTATCGTAGCTTTGCCCACGACAATCTTTGATATCAATGCCATTCTTACTCAAGAAATCTAGTAGACTTTGGGCGAGTTGTTCAGCAGTATGGCCTTTCATTTCCAAGAACTTGACAAATCTTTCTACTGGTCCAGATGGAAGAACATAGCGTACTATCAGAGTCAGTTGGTCTACATGCGATATATCTGGAGTAGAATCCAATGATACTGACTAGTATTTGCATCTCTTAATTTCGCAAATAATTTGATCCAGTATGCTTGATGCAATCAGTTGGATGAATTCCTCGCATGTTGTTTTTGATAAATATGACGTGTGTCCCTTTCCTTTATTGGCATGACTTTGAATATGTTGGGCCATAAAAACGTCAAATTCGGCTATCAATTCTAATAAGCCTAAATAGTTCCCATTGTGAGGTGAACCAACAATTTCATTACTACCCCGAAACGCAAGACCTCGTTCTGCTAAAAACGTTATTACTGCAATAATTCGTTTGAGGAGTAACCGCCAATAATTTTGCTCAGTTTCAATTTGGCTCACAAGTTGAGAATCGACACGCGCATTCTTGTTTTTGCGATTTGACAGCGAAATTATGGCTTGTCTATGCGGAGTGCTTTCTTCGTGTCTTTTCAACAAATTGTGCGCGTTCTTCCAGTCATCTAATCCGTCTTCCATAAACCGTGGTGACGAACTGTTCGAACCCGTAATTTTGCAAACAAAACAGAAAAGTCGCCCTTTGGTTTCTGAATAACACAACCAATCTCTGACGTGAGTTTTATTCGTTAGTTCATGTTTGTATGTGAAAAATGACTTTTGGCAAAATCGTGGCTTATTTTCCTTTTCGAATATTTTTTTTGACGACATAAAATCACTGTTCATGTGTTGCAGTTCGCTGCTTCCATTTGCGATCCAATAATCTTTATCAAAGTTGCTCGGCCATTCACCAATATCGTTGGAGTATATTTTACTTTCACTTTGTTCTTGGCTTGAACGTGTAGTAACATCAGCAGAAGGTAAAATGCCATGAAGTGCTCTATGGCTTGAACATGGCGACTCTGGATCGAGAGGAACTGCTGTCTCTTCGACTGCAGTATCACTAGAAAATGTGATATGGCTGAAGTTTGGAACGTTCTTCGAACGAAATGTAAAATCGTATGTTTTGTGAATTTTCAAACGTCTGGTGAACTAAATAGTGTAATACAAAGTGTGATGAAAAATTCAACCCTTAAGGTGGACTAACCCACTCCTTCGAGGTTCATCTGGTAAAATATGATCCTTGAATTCTGGTCGAGTGTAGGACTCGTTGTTATTATATTTATTAGAAGATATGGGCCTCTCGCCGCAGAGTGTGCCACTTGTGCTTTACAGGGGATGTTTCTGGACACGAGAGGAGGCTGTAGGAAAATTGGTGGAAATTTAAAAAAATAGGACGGCTACTTCCGGTTGAAAAATAATGCGGGAATCGGATGAACGAATTTCCCGGGCCTCTCGCCGCAGAGTGTGCCACCTGTTGTAACGTGGCAAATAGTTTGCCCGTTATGGCATCCGTCAACGCAGCGGAAGGATTGCAAATATCCTCGCGCGACTCTCGGTAACGCGCCTAGATTTAAGACAGGTAACGAGAGGTCACGTGGTTCACTGGAGCAAGGAGCGACCCTACCCCGCTCCCCCGCGCACCCACGAGCGAGCGCGGGGAAGAAGCGTCTAGCCATCTTTGCCAAATCCTATCTAGTCAGCTTCCATCTTGGTTTTCAACCTAGCAACAGCCACTTGTTGCATCGTGGAACGAATTCCAAGTTTTCGAGCCTTTTTTTTGAGCTTTCCGAGTGTTTGCATGTGAACCGATACCAATAAATATCTATACAGTCCACAATCCAATTCAAAATAAGAACCGCGGCTAATCCGTTGCTAGGGATTAGCCGAGGCGGGAAGCTAGGCTCAACCGACTAGCGAGTTAGGTGTCGAGTCAGTCGCACAAGAACGCTAATCGTTCACAGGGCACATCATTTTACAGAATCCCAAAGAGTTCTGAGAGTCGCCAGAATAAGTGTCTGTCACAAACTCACGTAAAACTACAAATAAAAGATTATAATAACCTACACTCGGAGTGGTGATCTCCTTTCATTAACCTTCCCCTCCTCCTCACCGGCTAGCCGAAATTAGCGCTAACAAAGGTCCTTCGAGCCGGATATACAAGTCTGTCTTGGGGAATGGGGAGGCCATATAAGTGAATTCGGCAGTGAGTGAAAAACCTCAGTGACAAAAGGATGTTCGTATAAGTGCACACGCGTCATCCAGTGCAACACGTACCTGAGAAAAAACGAATTTGCACCGAGCAGAAGTTCAGCGAGCCCAACGGCCAATTTTGAATCGATGGCAGAACCAATACGTCGAGACGCTAATCCCCTCGGAATAGTGATAGGGAGCACACGCACCCACACGCAGTAGTGGGCCTGCTCTCTGCTCGTTGGACTATAGGTGTGCAGACTAACACGAACACGGCTGAAGACGGCCTCGTGAGTTCACAACAATCAAATCTTCGAGTGCGCGAAGTGTTGACCAACAGTAGACGTGTGAGTGGACGGTATTCGCTGATCGATACCAGTGTCCGAACAATAAATTTACATGTGTGTGAGAACGACGTACATAAATCAGTTCCACACAATAAAGAGGCGAATTTCAAACAGACAGTCCTAATTATCCATTGTCATGGAAGACCTTCTGTTAGAACAATTTACCACAGTGGGGCTAATCTCCAATGCTGTTGCCAACTTCAAAAAGATCGGACAGGAGAAGCGCACTCCGGCGGTCATAAAGAAACGCATTGAACTACTGAGCACCTATTGGGAAAAATGTCAGAACACACATATCAAAGCGCTGCAGCGCTCGACGGAGGAGGAGCGTCGAACCCTGAAGTACTTCCAGAGCAACGAGTTTTCGATGGCTGAAGGACAATTCCTGGCAGCGTTGGACGTCATGCAGGAGGAACTAGAAAGTAAAACAAATCCTGTATTAGATGTATCCGTATCTACGGCTAACCATACCGGGGCTGATATCTCAAATAATTTTTCTGGATTACCCAAGGTTGAGCTACCTAAGTTCTCGGGAGATTACACCGAATGGGTAAACTTTAAAGATCTATTTGCATCTCTCGTTGCCAACAAAACACATCTATCCAATGTAGAAAAACTGTATTACCTTAAACTCAGCCTAACGGGAGACGCTCTCGCTTTGTTGCAAAATGTTGCAGTCACGAATGATAATTATGCAGCTGCTTGGAAAACTCTTGCCGATCAGTACGACAATAAACGAGCGATTATCAATAACCAGTTAAGCGCGCTTTACGAAATTCCGTCTGTAGGCTCCGATATTCTGCGCGATCTAAAGACGCTGAGAGACCGCGCGAATAGCGCGGTGAATGCTTTAAAAAACTTAGGTCGCTCAACTGATACTTGGGATGATTTATTGGTATTTCATTTAGTCCGTAAGTTGGATAAGCAAACCCGCTGCGAGTGGGAAACCAAGTTAGGCGAAAGCGTAGACTATCCTAAATTCACGGAGCTCCAAGCGTTCCTCAATACGAAAATCCGTACGTGTGAAGCACTGGCATCATCCACACCGACGGCTCAAGAGAGTCCCGGCCAGTCTTCAAAAACAAAGTTCAAAAATTTCAAAGCTCACTTCGCGTCAACAGCCAGTCCATGTTTTGTATGTTCGGCGAATCATTTGCCGTTCCAATGTGACGTTTTTCGCAGCAAATCTGTGAGCCAAAGATTAACGGTCGCTAGGGAAAATAAAGTCTGCTTTAATTGTTTACGGAAAGGGCACGTACCCAGTAACTGCCCTAGCAAAAACGTATGTTTTAAGTGTCAGCGAAAACATCATACATTACTGCATAGCAAATCGAATCCGTTTTCCACTCAGGCTGTGCAGCAAAAAGTAAACCCTCCAAATGAAGGTGAACTGGTTAGTAGTGGGCGTCCTAATGAAGCGGCCAGTACCACGGCTAGCGAAACGCAAGCTACAGTGAATTGTACCTCACACTTGTGTTCAAAGTCTAGTGCAAAGAATAATGTATTGCTAGCCACAGCTTGGGTAACAGTGAAAACGCCTTCGGGACGCTCAGTGCAAATTCGAGCACTGCTCGATCAAGGCTCAGAAGCCACGTTTATCACGGAAGCGGTAGCACAAGCATTGCGCGCCCCTCGCCAACAAGTTCATGCCCTGATAACCGGGTTGGGAGGGAATGAAAGTGCCACCTCAAGGTCCATGACCAGTTTAACAATAGCAGGATGCCAAGAAGAGAGTACAGGTATCCCCATTCGCGCGATAATTCTGCCTAGATTAACCGATTATCGTCCCGTCGCGCTCGAAAATGCGAAAAGCTTGAGTCATTTGCAGGGTATCGAGCTTGCCGATCCGGATGCAGAGAACGCCGCGCCCATCAGCCTTTTGCTTGGTGCGGATACGTATAGTAAGATTCTGCTGGAAGGCCTGCGCAAAGGCCGACCATACGAGCCCATCGCTCAAAAAACAATCTTTGGTTGGGTTATTTCGGGACCTAATGGAGTACAAGGACTGCATTTAACGATCAACAGCTTACACTGTACTGTTTTCGAAAAGCTTGAGCAAGCCTTGCAAAGCTTCTGGAAAACGGAAGAATTACCGCAAGTCCGTTACTTGACGGCCGATGAAACAAAGTGTGAACAACATTTCAATTCCACGCATACACGCAACACGGACTCGGGTAAATACGTGGTGAGATTACCGTTTAAGAGCGAGCCGCCGATAAACATAGGCAAATCCTATGATTCGGCTGTTTCCTTGTTCCTCAAGCTCGAACGTAACTTATCCAAGCATCCGGATCAATTCAAATTGTATAAGAATTTTATCGATGAATTTAATCAGTTGGGTCACATGCGTATAGTAAATCGGGGAGAACTTCTAGCGAAACAATGCGTGTATCTCTCTCACCATCCAGTTATGCGATTGGACAGCAGTACGACCAAACTAAGAGTTGTGTTTAACGCGTCTCTACCCACGTCAAACGGTACGTCCTTGAACGACCACTTGCTTGTAGGACCTAAGCTACAAGCCGAGATCGTTTCCGTTATTTTGCAGTGGCGAATCCATTGTTATGTTTATGCGGCTGATATTGAGAAAATGTTTAGACAAATTTGGGTAGACGAACGGGATACCAGCTATCAGCTTATATTATGGCGCGAAAAATCAGACGATCCACTTCAAACGTATATGATAAACACAGTCGCCTATGGGATGGCTTCCAGTCCGTACCTGGCTAACAAAGTAATCAAACAGCTCGTTTTGGACGAAGGAAAAAATTTTCCTTTGGCAGTTCCGGTCCTGGAGAATCAGATTTATGTAGACGATGTTTTTTTTGGAGCCGATGATATAATCATTGCTAAACAGACACGCACTCAAATCACTGAGATGCTTGGTCTGGCGGGGCTGCGTCTCAGGAAGTGGGCCGCGAGCGAACCCTCTTTACTTCCTGAAGCCGAGTTCGAACAAAACGATTTAGCTTCAACAAAAATGTTCCACGAAGGCGAAGATCTGAAAATGCTCGGCATTAACTGGTCGCCGTTACAAGATGAGTTTAGATTCAAAATTAACCTCAAAGAAGTCAAGGGATTGAACAAGCGTAACGTACTTTCAATTATTGCGCAGATTTATGATCCACTTGGGTGGGTTTCACCGTTTGTAATTACAGCTAAGATTTTCATGCAGAAATTATGGGCTGCAAAACTGGAGTGGAACGAACCACTTCCGGATTATCTCGCGAGTGAATGGGATGAGTTTTACTCCAATATCAACCTGGTTGAAAAAATAACCATTCCTCGCTGGATAGGATTAGGCAGTACAGCGCTGAGCTACTCCATTCACGGTTTTTCTGACGCGTCCAAGGCTGCTTACGCCGCGGTAGTCTATCTTAGAGTGGAGAAGATCCCGAGTGAAGTTCAAGTCACGCTCCTCATGGCAAAAACGCGGGTCGCACCCCTCAAACCTCTGAGCATCCCTAGACTCGAGTTGGTAGCCGCACTGCTATTAACCAAACTTGTAAATAGCCTGCAAACGGCGATGCAGTTTGCTCATGTACCGGTCTACTGCTGGACGGACTCAGCAGTCACTCTTGCGTGGATTAAAAAACATCCTTCGCAGTGGCCAACGTTCGTAGCAAATCGCGTCGCAGAAATACAAACGTTAGCACCAAACGCATCTTGGCGGCACGTCCCGACGAGCAGTAATCCTGCTGATTGCGCGTCGCGAGGCGTAGATGCGCCAACTCTACTTGTTACCAGCATCTGGTGGCAGGGACCCGATTGGCTACAATTAACCGCAGAAAACTGGCCAAAGCATGAGCCTTCCGTGTCTAATCCAAACGATTTGGAATCAAAACACAGTGCCATAGTGCATCTGGCCGAAAGTACCGTTGAATGGGACCTGCCTGCTCGCTTCTCTTCCTGGCACAAATTGCTACGCGTAACCGCTTACATCGTTCGATTTATTGATCACACACGCAAGAAACGAACCGCGACACCTAGTCGTGCTCTCCAGGTGAACGAGATTATAAATGCCAAGAAATTTTGGGTTAATTACGTACAACAAGTGTACTACGGAAAAGAAATCGCGGATTTGAAAGAGCGTCGGACGGTCTCGAGCAAAAGTTTTTTAGTAGCTTTCAATCCATCAATCGATGGAGATGGGACTGTTCGCGTTGGCGGGCGGCTTCGCAATGCTCCCATATCCTATAACCAACAGTTTCCAATAATTTTACCGCAGCATCGCATAGCCGAGCTCATCATAGCCGACTGCCACAAAAATACATTACACGGGGGTATACAATTAATGCTAAACACCCTTAGGCAAAATTTCTGGATAATGCACGCCAGAAACCTAGTGAAGAAACATATCCGCAACTGTGTAACTTGTGTCCGCGACCGAGCCCAAACGGCCACGCAGTTGATGGGAAATCTTCCGTCTGTTCGAGTCACACCCGCGCGTCCCTTTGAACATAGTGGTGTAGACTATGCCGGTCCTCTAATGGTCCGTTACAATTCAGGGCGCGGACAAAAGTCACACAAAGCCTATCTTGCCGTATTTGTCTGTCTAGTAACAAAAGCTATACATGTAGAAATCGTGTCAGATTATAGTACAGAAACTTTTTTGGCTGCATTTAAGCGTTTCATTTCGCGCCGAGGTCTACCGGCTATCATATATAGCGATAACGGTACCAATTTCCGCGGTGCAGATAGAGAATTACGAACTGCATTTCAAAAAGCCATAGAAGATCCAGAGTTACGCACTCTTCTAGCCTCCGATGGCACAGAGTGGGTTTTTATACCACCTGCCGCTCCGCACTTCGGTGGAATATGGGAGGCGGGGGTGAAGAGCGTCAAGGTTCACTTACGCAAGATACTCGGTGCACACACACCGACCTTAGAAGAACTCAATACACTCACATGCCAGATTGAAGCATGTTTAAACTCGCGTCCAATTACTCCGCTCACGGATAATATTGAGAACCTTGACGCCCTTACTCCTGGACACTTTCTTGTAGGCGGTCCACTTAAGACGCCTCCGACGCCCTCACTGCTCAACTTGAACGAAAATCGTTTGTCAAGATGGCAACAAATGAGTCAAATGCTCGAAAGATTCTGGAAGATTTGGTCCACAGAGTATCTTCAGTCGCTTCAGCGGCGTCTCAAGTGGTCCGCTAAGCAAGCTAACCTGAAGGTTGGCGACCTAGTTTTGTTGAAAAATCCTTCACTCCCTCCAGCAAAATGGGAGCTAGGACGTATCTTAGAATGTCATAAAGGATCTGATAATCTTATAAGAGTGGTTCGCGTAAAGACGGCGCAGTCCGAATACGTTCGACCAATTACACAACTATGTAAATTGCCAATCGAACCAGAGTATACTTCGAATCACGCCTACCTACATTCTAGATAAGAATTGTATAATATAACGTTAAGAACATTGTAAATATTGTAAATATTGTAAAAAAGAAAGAATGCAGTATGCAAGCCTTAGTCGCGTTAACGCTGTAACGCGAGGCGGGCGGTTTGTTTGCATGTGAACCGATACCAATAAATATCTATACAGTCCACAATCCAATTCAAAATAAGAACCGCGGCTAATCCGTTGCTAGGGATTAGCCGAGGCGGGAAGCTAGGCTCAACCGACTAGCGAGTTAGGTGTCGCGTCAGTCGCACAAGAACGCTAATCGTTCACAGGGCACATCATTTTACAGAATCCCAAAGAGTTCTGAGAGTCGCCAGAATAAGTGTCTGTCACAAACTCACGTAAAACTACAAATAAAAGATTATAATAACCTACACTCGGAGTGGTGATCTCCTTTCATTAACCTTCCCCTCCTCCTCACCGGCTAGCCGAAATTAGCGCTAACACCGAGTCTTCAACTCCTCGCGAGCTTTTCTCCAGTGCGTTGTGCTAATCGAGCACCATAAATTGTGCCCCGAAGCCGCTCTGGTGAATCCGTGACCGAGAAAATAGAAATCCCGCCGGACCGCAGGCACGTGGCCGCGACCGGCCACCCGGGAATTCCGTTCCCCGCGTGTGAGTGTGTGCCCCCCATAGACATTGCCACCTCCCCGGAATACCAGAGTGCCGTCGATCCAAGGTAGGGTCTTTTCCGTCCATATTTTCGCCCCCTGCGCTGCGAGACACCTGTAATCACTTCGTCTAGGTGGAATCGGCCACCGCCGAAACCGTTGGAGCCTGAGACAAGGACCTCATCGATACGGAAAGTGCCCTAGATCCGCTAGGATCGTTTTTGCCTGCTTTCTGTTTCTCGCCTTGCTTGTATTTTCAGCCTTTCTACCCCCTAGTACCGGAATCCCGACCCCACGCGCCTCCGCGAACGGTCGAGCCCCGATACCGCCTTTTTACCGTTGTTTTCCCCCTTTGCTATTTGAATTTTGCTCGTGTGTGTCCATGTGTGCGTGTCCGTGTGATTCGCGCCTGTAGAGGTGGTCCCAGTTGAGACTCACGCTCTACGTAGGGTGCGCAGAATCACCGCGCACGCCGCGTCATTTCAACCGTCGCCGAGCTACGGCTCGCCGTACGCCGTGGTTGGAATCCTGACTATTTCTTGTGTCCGTCCGATATCATCCCGCTCTACGTTACCGTCCGTATTATTCGACCGGGTGAGTTGAGCGTCGATCTAGCGCGGTAGCCCTCGTCCCCGTTGAGACGAGTGCGCTACGCGGTCTGCGCAGGGATCGCGCGCACTCACCACTGCGAGTCAGCTGCCGTGAATCCACAGACTGCTGTGCGATCCGGCTGACGCCCTGTACCGTTCCCCCACCGCCCCTCGCCCTCCTCCTGGCCCGTGCCCAGTTGAGTCGAGCGGCCGACTTGTAAATAGTAGAATATAATCTGCATTGGCTCTTTCTTCCAGCCCGATCCGTTTTTCACCCCCGAGATCGCCTAGTATCTCGGAGGGATTGTTAACTTCCACTTTTTCATTGAATAAATACGCTCTATAATTGTTCACCAACTTACACAGGGTCTACTATCTTCGCCCCCACGTTCCCCTCTACCAAACACTGTCTAGCCGGCCTCCCGTCTCCTTCCACCCCTAATTCCTTCCCTCATCCCCACGGAAACGCGGCGATTAGTTCCCGTAAGGAACTTGGCGCCCAAATCTTTCGTATTTCTTGTGTTTAGTTTTAGTCCCGTCATCCACGTTGGGTTTCGGCTTCTTTTGCTAGCATTGTGGACGGGGTTGGTTTCCAAACAACCCCGAAAGCGTGTTACAAAATTGGCGCCCAACGTGGGGCCCGATAGAGACCTTTTTGGAAACCGCGTTGGTGAACCCGCGACCCCTGCCCCGCGAACTTTGATTTTTTTTTGCCGAAACCCGCGAAAGAGTTCCGAGAACGGGCAGAAAACATCTTCGGTTGGCTTGCCAATGCCAGTTTCGTCCATCGCACCGGTTTGCCTGCCCTAGTACCGGACAACCCCCTCTTTACTCTATTTTTTTTTCTCTTCCCCTTTCTCTCTGCTTTTTGTCTTGCACTATCTCTTATTTCAGCACCTGGTGAGAGCCTGCTTGCAGCTGATTGCCTGTACTCTCCTTATTTCAGCTTGTTTTACTGGATTTTTGGTCTGTTTATTTTTCTTTTTTTTTATTTCCTTTCTGTTTCTTACAGCTAATCATAGGCTAAGATTGCTTGTAATTATTGTGTACGCGTTAACCCCTCCTGTGCTTGCTTGCATGCGTGTGAGTGGCTGTGTGAGTGAGACATTGGTGAGTGTCAGCCTGTTCGCGATCCGTCAACCGCGAGTTACGCTAATCGGCCGGCGATGGGGAACTGGACCTCGGAGCTCCTGGACCCAGGGTCCCCCTGGCCAAACTTCGACCTCGAGAATACGGATCTCGTGATCTCGTGGCTGTGCGAGCTGTCGAATCAAGGCATCGACGAGCTCCTCCGCCGGTACCGACTGCGCGTGGACGCTGACCCCGACCGGAATCGGTGGCGTCTCCTTCGCGCGCATCTCCGGGGACGTCAACAGAACGTCACCTGGACTCCGTTATGGGACGAGGAACCCCTTCTGGATTCCCCCGTCGTAGATTCCGCTCCGACCCCAACCTATGACAGCACTCCGGTCCGTGCTCAGTCCGCACCGCGACCACGAACCCTATCCGAGCCACGAGAGGGCTCCGACCTGCCGCGAGTGCATTTTTGCGACGAACGCACCTCGCCGCCGAGGACTCAGGCCGAGCCGCCGCTGAGCCTGATCGATGTCGAGGCTCAATACTCACACCCCGCGCTGGTGATCCTACCGCCCGCGCCTCCAACTCCGACCCCCGCGACGACTGGAGCCCCCGCGAGGGGCCCGTCGAACAGTTATCCGACCCCCAGTCCTGCGTACCCCGCGACGACCCCCGGATATCCAACCTCGCGATCCACTCCGTACCCAGTGGCCCCCGCGACATACCCCGCGAGCGTTTACGCACCTCCGACCTCTGATGGTCCTCCCGCGACCGCTATTCCCCCTCGAACCTCCTATCCCGCTCCAACCGCAAACCCTCCGCATCCGCTGGCTCCGGGATATCCCCTCGCCGCGAGCTATCCAGGGATCCCCGCGTGGAGTCACCCCTACTCGGAAGCTCTACCCCCGCCGACCGTGTTTTCCGCGGCTGTACCGCCCGCGAAAACCCGTGACCTTCAAAACATCGGGCGGAAATGGAACGTGAAATTCGCCGTGGAGGGAGCATCGAAGAATTCATCAACCGCGTCGAAGAGTGTCGAGTGGGCAGCGGCCTGACCGACCGTGACCTCTACGAAGCGATGCCGTTCCTTTTAACCGACAAAGCGTTGCAGTGGTTCCGCCTGCATAAGGATCGCTGGAACAGCTGGCCAGCGTTCCAAACCGCGTGCCGCGAGCGCTTCGCCGGGTTGAATTTCCAGACTCGATTGAAAGACGAGGTGCGAAGACGAACCCAGGGTCCTGATGAGCGCATCAGCGACTTCCTGGACAGCTTGCGCCTCCTGATGGCCAAAATTTCACCTCCGTTCTCCGACGATGAGCAATTGGACATTGCTTACGCGAATCTACACCCCAGTTACCGTACCGCTATCCCGCGATACGAATTTGGAACCCTGGATGAACTGAGCATCTCCGGGGAATTATTTGAGAACGCGAGAGCGTTGGATCGACGCTACCAGCCTCCCCCGCGACCCGAAGACTCAGTATTGCCTGAGTTCGCGTACCAAGCGCCGACTCCCCCGGCCGCTTCAGGTAGTGCGGCACTATACTCCGCGACCGGAACCCCCGCGATCCCGCCGACTACCGCTCCGAATCCTCAGTCCTCCCGTGGCCGCCGACCCCGCGGAGGACGAGGACGAAACCGCGCGAACCCAAGTACCGCCACCCCTACCCAGACTAACCTGACAGTACCTCCGACTCAGACGAACCAACCTCCGCCTTTAATGGCACTCCAAAACCTGCAACCCCCCGTTCAGTACCAGGTCTCACCCCAAGCTCCCTACCCATTCCCGTACCCCCCTCCGATACCGCCCCCCCCCAAGCATCGGCGAGCGCCCGTTACCCTCCTGCGACCATGCCTGCCCATGGAGCGTACCATGGAGGCCAAGCCGGCTGCTACCGATGTGGCGACCCCAGACACTTCGTACGGGAATGCCCTTTTGCCCCCCCTGACCAGACCGGCCCGTCAGGTGGGCACCCTGGAGTCTTCCCCTCGAGCCAAGGCAGTGGCTCCGGACCCACTCCGGGAAACGACCGCGGGAATTAGTGGAAAGGGTCCCCACTATTTCCCAGCGCGAGCATGGACCTCCGCCCTCCCGAGACGTCTCGACCCTCAGCAATACGACTAGAGTAAGAAACCCTGACCCGCGCTACTTTGTGACGATAAATGTAGCCGGGCAAGACCTGCGTGCACTTTTTGACCCTGGTTCGAGTCGAACGTACGTCGGACGCACTGCGATGCCGTTCTTTTCAGATATCATCGCGAACCTCTCCCCCCACACACGCGCCGCGATTCAGTATCCGAACGGTGCCGTCGACTCTATCGCGGGCGAAGCTCGACTGCGAGTACAATTCGCCGATAGAATCCGCGATCTCGACATACGATTTGCCCCTGCGATTGACTGCCCGTGCATCTTCGGCATAGATGGCATCCGCGCTTTCGAATTTAACGTAGATTTTTCCCGCGCGAGATGGAAATTGCCTGACGGTGCACAAGGCTATTTTGATGTATCCTGGCCCCCGTTAGACGATGCGAGTCAAGAGACCTCGGCCTGCGCTGGCCTCCTCGAGCTCTCCTCGCATCAAACGGAGAAACTTCACGCGCTTTTACGCGAACGTTTACCCCCTCCGTCGTCAAGTCCCGGAATAACCGACCTGGCACGACGATGCACACGATCGACGTGCAAGGTCACGAGCCCAGTAAGCAGCGGTATTATCCTGTATCGCCGAAGGTACAGGAAGCGATGAATAAAGAGGTAGATACTATGCTCGAAGCTGGTATCATCGAACCCTCCCGCAGCGAATGGTCTAATCCGGTCGTTATGATAAAGAAATCCCCGGAAAAATACCGATTTTGTCTAGATTTTCGAAAAGTTAACAAAGTCGCGAAGAAGGACGCTTATCTGCTCCCGTATATGAGCAGCATCCTCGACAAACTTCGTGAAGCTCGGTACATCACTAAAATCGATTTGAGTCAAGCCTACTTCCAGGTGCCCCTGGAAGCCGCGAGTCGCAAAATAACCGCGTTTACCGTCCCTGGCCGCGGACTGTTTCACTTCAAGCGTATGCCGTACGGATTGTCCGGTGCACCCGCGACCTTTCAGCGTCTCATGGACCGCCTCGTTGGTCCGGAGATGGAACCGCACGTCTTTGTTTACCTCGACGATGTCATCATCGTAAATCGGGACTTCGACGATCACCTACGCTGGTTAGATCGAGTCCTCGGTAAAATCACCGCGGCGGGACTCACCGTAAACCCGGATAAGTGCGAATTTTGCTGTTCCGAGGTCCGATACCTCGGCTTCCTCGTGAACAAGGACGGACTGCAGGCCGATCCTGAGAAAATCCGCGCGATAACCGATTACCCAGCCCCGCGAACCGTGAAACAAGTTCGTCGTTTCCTCGGCATGACCTCATGGTACCGTCGTTTTATCGAAGACTTCGCGACGAAATCAGACCCACTCACGCGTCTTCTAAAGAAGAACCGGCGTTGGCAGTGGGAATCTGAACAACAGGAAGCGTTTGAAGCCCTGAAAACTGCCCTTATCACGGCTCCTACCCTCACCTGTCCCGACTTTACGACCCCTTTTACCCTTCAAACCGACGCACAGTGGGCGGAATCGACCTAAAAGGCGCGCATAATTGAAATCGGTTGATAACTACGAAACCATACGTGCTATTCGATTTTTGTGCGAACAGAAATTGAAGCTTAAACTACAATCTATCACTTCCCATAAATAGTTGAATAATTCATTCACTTACAATAGTTTATTATTCATCAAAGTCAGAATCAAATACATAAATTCATTTTAGCATTTTTTAGTTCATTTACAATAAGATGAACGTATGATTATGACAAAAAAATACAGATATCTGTTCTGTATCGCAGGTAGAAAAGTTTAGGGACAATTTAATTGAAGTTTTTATTTATTAATTTCACCGTCCTCAGCCCCACTGCTGTCCCTATTGCAGTTATCCAGCTCTTTCAGTCATTTTGAAACCTCAATCGGCAATAGGGAAGTTTCCTCATATTATACTGCAGTAACGAATGTCCATTGGAAATGGGTGCGTGATAATTGAAGACAATCTTTAAAAACTATGAAAATGAAAGAATCAACTTTTTTCGACTGTAAACAGCAATTTTAAATGATCAACTTTCATGGTGAGTCTACAATAGGACGTATGCGGACAGAGGTACGCGTATACGTGATCACGTGACACAGCAAACGCTTATGGGTGACGTCAGAACGTCCGCGTACATCGACGCCCGTATGGCCCCATTGTAGACTCACCATGAAATGCCAGTACGTGACGACACGCAGTACCTCGGCCGCCATGTTCTTCTCTTGACCATAGTTGTCCGTAGTGCCATCAGACGATAAATTTGTGCGTAAAGGGTACTTTGTACCGTCACACGAGACCACAGAATTCGAACGTTATTTAAAAAAAACTTGATTTACATGAAAACAATTTGGCAATTTGCGAGTAATTTTATAACACAATTTTTGTCATGGTGTTTTACCATGACGAAGATTTCGCTCATGAGAATGGAAAAATATATCTCTGAGGTCGAGTAAATGATATGTATAAAATGAGATTTCTCGCACTTCAAGGTATTGTTTCTTAGATTACATCGACACCCGCAAATCCCCGCAGATAAGACTAGATTCACTTTTTTCATGGAGAATCAATCTACAAGTTCCCACAAGATTCACCGTAAGCCTCCGTAAGGCAAAAAAGATGCACGCCTTTTTTGGTTTTTTTTGTTTGTTTTTCAATGCACCACGTAATTTTTTTCAACGGGCTATATCTTTTGATTGACCCAAGATAATTGCATGGTTTTTCAACCAAAATGAAGCTCTCTTAATAGTGTGAACGGACATGCCAAAATATAATGCTATTATACCTCCTGCCTAGTTCTATTTAGCGCAGAGTAAACTCGAAAATAATAGAACGTTGCTGATAATTTTTGTGTTATGGAAACACCAATTTCAACGACATTTTATAAGGACTTAGATCGAAAATTTGAATGCTATAATATTTGTTTTCTCTTCGTCAAGGTCTTTTGAATGAGTAAATCAAATTGCAGACAGATTGGACGGTTTTTATTTTTTTCGATTATGCGCGCCTTTTTGGTCGATTCCGCCCACTGTGCGACGCTAGCGACACCGGTCTCGGTGCTGTCCTCACGCAGAGCGTGGAGGGCGTGGAGCACGTAATCGCGTATGCTAGTCGAACGTTAACGGATCCTGAGCGGAAATACACCGTCACCGAACGGGAGTGCCTCGCGGTACTCTGGTCAATCCGCAAGTTCCGTCCTTACCTCGAAGGGTATCATTTTACCGTAATTACCGACCACAGTAGCCTCCGTTGGCTACACCACCTACGGAATCCCACCGGACGCCTCGCGAGATGGGCGTTGGAGTTACTTGAGTACGATTTCGACATCGTACACCGCAAGGGTGCTCTGCACCATGTTCCTGATGCTCTATCGCGAATCTACGAGCCGGTGACCGAACCCGTAGCTGCCCTGGAAGACCCCCACGACCCGTGGTACCGCCGTCGCGTCGAAAACGTGAAGACCATGCCTGTCCAGTTTCCTGACTGGAAAGTAGAAGACGGCAGGCTGTATTATCATCGCGTAGACCCTCTTTCCGACCCCTTGTTGCCGGATCTCGACGCGTGGAAACTCGTGCTCCCTCTCGAAGGTCGAGCCGCCGTGCTCGAGGAAGCCCACGTTCCCCCGTGTGCCGGTCACCTCGGTATCGAGAAGACGTACTCGCGAATCGCGCTTCTATACTACTGGCCTGGCATGTACCGCGACGTCGCCCAGTTCGTGCGTCTGTGTGACACGTGTCAACAGATCAAAGTCGACCAATCGGGACCTCGTGGTCTCATGGGTCGCCGTGTGGTTGATCGACCGTGGATCGCCGTTGCCGCAGATATCATTGGACCGTACCCTCCTACCCGCCAGGGTTTTACTCACGCGATCGTGATTCAAGATTTGTTTACGAAGTGGGTAGAATGCCGGGCGTTACGTAAAGCCAACGCGAAAACCGTTCTCCAATCGCTGGAAGAACTCGTCGTGTACCGCTGGGGGGTCCCCGAAGTCCTTCTGACTGACAACGGGACGGAGTTTTCGAACAAACTCCTCGACGCCGCGTGTACCGAACTCGGAATCTATCACACTACCATACCGCCGTACCACGCCCAAGCGAATCCTGTCGAGCGGGTGAACCGCGTGCTAAAGACGATGATCTGCGCCTATATCGAGGGCGATCATCGCAACTGGGATCAGCACCTGCCAGAGTTCCGCTTCGCGATGAACTCCGCGGTTCACAGCTCCACCAAAGTCACCCCCGCGTTCCTCAACTTCGGTCGCGAACTGTAGCCTCCGAACACGGTTCGACGACAGGAAGAGGGAACACCCGATATAGTACCGCTCTCCACCGAAGAGTGGGAGAATCGCGTTCGACGTCTCGATGCTCTCCGTGACTTCGTAAGCAAGAATCTCGAGGACGCTCACCAGCGTCAAGCTAAATATTACAACCGCGGAAGACGCGATATTCAATTTTTCCCGAGGAGATCTTGTCTTACGTCGTCAACGGGTACTGTCCTCCGCTCCGAACTACTTCGCCGCGAAGCTCGCCGCGAAATACGTAGGACCGTTCGTGATCAAGCGGAGGAGGAGCCCCACCGTTTACACCCTGGAAGTCCTGGACGGAAATTCCGCCGGTAAAAGCCACATAAACGACCTTAAGCCCTACTACGCGCCCCCCGGTACCGCCGCGAACCCCGTGAACCCCGCGAGTACCGACGCGAGTGAGGATGAAGGTGAGAGTGAGAGTGTGAACGAGCATGAGAGTGTGCATGAGACCCCGAACCCCCCTGATCCTCCTGCCCTTTCCCTTCATACCCAGCACGGAGAATTATTACTAATGCCCGTCAAGTTTCAGAGAGGGCAGGAAGCAGCCCTCGGACGCTCCCAAGAGGAGACTCCACCGACGGCAGGAACCTCAGGCCAAGGCCTGCCACCCGCAGACCGAACGAGAAGCCGTTGCCCTGCCCGAGGGACAGATCCCCCTGGACATGAGGATCCGTTGGCCCCGGAGCTACCCCTGCTCGATCACCGAGCCACCTCCGAGAGCTCGGAACCCGAGGGCTCCGACAGCGAGGCCGCCGACGAGAGAGCGCTCCAAGATCTAGAGGATCCCCGGGACGCAGCTCCTCGCCAGGACACCCCCGACACCGTGTCGGACCCGCCACCCGAAAGAGGACCAGCCCGAGGACGAGGACGAGGAAGAGGACCACGAGGACGAGGCAGACCGCCAGGCCGCACAGGCGACCGTACACGCGCGGTTTCCCCCGCGACATCCTCCGCGAGTTCCCCCGACCGGGAACTTCGCCCGGTACCGTCCTCCCCTGATCCCGTTCGCGCACCCGCCCCGCGAGTGACAACTGCGGCCCGCGCAAGGACCGTGGGTCGACCCCGTGGCCGACGTCGTGGCCATGGCCGTGGTAGACGTCCACCCGCGGCAGCTACCCGCGAGCGAACCCCCTCTGACCGCGATGAAACTGGACAACCGCGGTATGACCTTCGACGACGAGGGCCCCCGCCGCCGTCCTAAATCGCGAGCTCCGTAAATTTCTATGGTATTCTTGTTTTCGTTGTTTTTTTTTGGTTGATACGCGCTCCTCGCGACCCCCTAATTGTAAGAATACGCGCCTTCGCGAGCCCCTGTACCGTTCTCCCTCTCGCGAGCCGAGGGTTACGCGAGGAACCCAAATGTTTTCGTAGCTTCAGCGTGGACGCAGACCCCCTGCGACGATCACCAACCAGCATGCCATATTCTAGTCATTCCTTCTTGTCGTTTTTCTCTTTTTCTCTCTTTTCTCTTCTCGTACATGGTGATCGGCGTAGACGGATGCTGCGGAAGCGTACGCCTTCTGCGAACCCGTACCTTCCGTTTGGCGGGGGGGTGTTGTAACGTGGCAAATAGTTTGCCCGTTATGGCATCCGTCAACGCAGCGGAAGGATTGCAAATATCCTCGCGCGACTCTCGGTAACGCGCCTAGATTTAAGACAGGTAACGAGAGGTCACGTGGTTCACTGGAGCAAGGAGCGACCCTACCCCGCTCCCCCGCGCACCCACGAGCGAGCGCGGGGAAGAAGCGTCTAGCCATCTTTGCCAAATCCTATCTAGTCAGCTTCCATCTTGGTTTTCAACCTAGCAACAGCCACTTGTTGCATCGTGGAACGAATTCCAAGTTTTCGAGCCTTTTTTTTGAGCTTTCCGAGTCTTCAACTCCTCGCGAGCTTTTCTCCAGTGCGTTGTGCTAATCGAGCACCATAAATTGTGCCCCGAAGCCGCTCTGGTGAATCCGTGACCGAGAAAATAGAAATCCCGCCGGACCGCAGGCACGTGGCCGCGACCGGCCACCCGGGAATTCCGTTCCCCGCGTGTGAGTGTGTGCCCCCCATAGACATTGCCACCTCCCCGGAATACCAGAGTGCCGTCGATCCAAGGTAGGGTCTTTTCCGTCCATATTTTCGCCCCCTGCGCTGCGAGACACCTGTAATCACTTCGTCTAGGTGGAATCGGCCACCGCCGAAACCGTTGGAGCCTGAGACAAGGACCTCATCGATACGGAAAGTGCCCTAGATCCGCTAGGATCGTTTTTGCCTGCTTTCTGTTTCTCGCCTTGCTTGTATTTTCAGCCTTTCTACCCCCTAGTACCGGAATCCCGACCCCACGCGCCTCCGCGAACGGTCGAGCCCCGATACCGCCTTTTTACCGTTGTTTTCCCCCTTTGCTATTTGAATTTTGCTCGTGTGTGTCCATGTGTGCGTGTCCGTGTGATTCGCGCCTGTAGAGGTGGTCCCAGTTGAGACTCACGCTCTACGTAGGGTGCGCAGAATCACCGCGCACGCCGCGTCATTTCAACCGTCGCCGAGCTACGGCTCGCCGTACGCCGTGGTTGGAATCCTGACTATTTCTTGTGTCCGTCCGATATCATCCCGCTCTACGTTACCGTCCGTATTATTCGACCGGGTGAGTTGAGCGTCGATCTAGCGCGGTAGCCCTCGTCCCCGTTGAGACGAGTGCGCTACGCGGTCTGCGCAGGGATCGCGCGCACTCACCACTGCGAGTCAGCTGCCGTGAATCCACAGACTGCTGTGCGATCCGGCTGACGCCCTGTACCGTTCCCCCACCGCCCCTCGCCCTCCTCCTGGCCCGTGCCCAGTTGAGTCGAGCGGCCGACTTGTAAATAGTAGAATATAATCTGCATTGGCTCTTTCTTCCAGCCCGATCCGTTTTTCACCCCCGAGATCGCCTAGTATCTCGGAGGGATTGTTAACTTCCACTTTTTCATTGAATAAATACGCTCTATAATTGTTCACCAACTTACACAGGGTCTACTATCTTCGCCCCCACGTTCCCCTCTACCAAACACTGTCTAGCCGGCCTCCCGTCTCCTTCCACCCCTAATTCCTTCCCTCATCCCCACGGAAACGCGGCGATTAGTTCCCGTAAGGAACTTGGCGCCCAAATCTTTCGTATTTCTTGTGTTTAGTTTTAGTCCCGTCATCCACGTTGGGTTTCGGCTTCTTTTGCTAGCATTGTGGACGGGGTTGGTTTCCAAACAACCCCGAAAGCGTGTTACACTGTACTTTACAGGAGATGTTTCTGGACATGAGAGCAGGCTGTAGGAAAATTGGTGGAAATTTAAAAAAATAGGACGGCTACTTCCGGTTGGAAAATAATGCTGGAATCGGATGAACGAATTTCCCGGGCCTCTCGCCGCAGAGTGTGCCACCTGTACTTTACAGGAGATGTTTCTGGACACGAGAGGAGGCTGTAGGAAAATTGGTGGAAATTTAAAAAAATAGGACGGCTACTTCCGGTTGAAAAATAATGCTGGAATCGGATGAACGAATTTCCCAGGCCTCTCACCGCAGAGTGTGCCACCTGTACTTTACAGGAGATGTTTCTGGACACGAGAGGAGGCTGTAGGAAAATTGGTGGAAATTTAAAAAAATAGGACGGCTACTTCCGGTTGAAAAATAATGCTGGAATCGGATGAACGAATTTCCCAGGCCTCTCGCCGCAGAGTGTGCCACCTGTACTTTACAGGAGATGTTTCTGGACACGAGAGGAGGCTGTAGGAAAATTGGTGGAAATTTAAAAAAATAGGACGGCTACTTCCGGTTGAAAAATAATGCTGGAATCGGATGAACGAATTTCCCGGGCCTCTCGCCGCAGAGTGTGCCACCTGTACTTTACAGGAGATGTTTCTGGACACGAGAGGAGGCTGTAGGAAAATTGGTGGAAATTTAAAAAAATAGGACGGCTACTTCCGGTTGAAAAATAATGCTGGAATCAGATGAACGAATTTCCCGGGCCTGTCGCCTAATAGTGTTTCATTCATTCCTGAGGCTCGTCATTCACAAACCACTCCAGTTTGTCATCGCAATATAATTCTACGTAGTCTGTATTCTAAATATGCACGCAAAAATATGAGAAACAGCGTCTACCATACAACTTTTGTAGCTTGACAAGTAGTAGCTCACTTACCTCTGATCTCATTTCCATTCTTTCGACAATAGCGGCAAGTGAATTAGTCGCCTTTCTAATCCTACTGAGTGTGCACAAGCTATGCAATTTTATTGTTAGTTACTCTCTCATGTCGGTCAATATCTAATCTCGTATTACTTATAGATAGTCTAATAGTTCCAACCGGCTCAAGTTCCCGCATTCAAAAGCTTCAAAATGAATAACAACATTCTCTCCATCTTGAAGCCCCATCCATACCTGTCGAGTCATCGACCTATACGCTTCATCGAAATTCCGTTCCAGAATATTGGTAATTTGGTACTTTTCAATTTCCCCCTCTGTGGATGTGGAGAGGAAATTTTTTAATAAAACACAATTTCAAATAAGTAGTTTTGGAATATTCTTTATTCAACCAAACTTTCGAATACATATCTTTGTCAGGCGTACACAATAATCAAGCGTCGTATATCTGTATTCGTCTCATAATGTATAATGTAACATCATAATGACGTATCAATGTGCAAGATTCTAAAATAATATCCGCCGTTTTATGAAAATTCATTTTCTGTTCGAAATGGTACAATTATTCGAATACTTCCGATATTTCGACCCAACAGATGTGTTTGTGAGCGTGCGTCCGAGATTTTGCTGAGAATGAATAGCACAAAATTTGCCACGCTGCACGAACAAATTGCTCCTCAAATGAAACTGACTGTCCATGTAATCTGTATAGTATCGGATTAAAATCAATCAATTGAACCTGCTGTGACAATTACTGCTGAAAATTTGCTTCTTCATCCGAAAAAAACCATTGGATCGTTAAATAAACTTTTTTGAATGTGATATGAATAGTTTCGACAAATAATTGAATTAATCTTTCGAAGATTGATGTATTTCCGCTTATTCATTCTCAACACCTACAGGACGCACTAATCTCATGTATTATAGTTGATTTGAGACGTGTGATCGCTGTTCAACCTTCTAGCATACTTTTTATACAAAGGTACACCAAATTCCAAAATATGTATCTGATTAGCCGCTTCAGCTCATCGAACCGAATCTCAAGAGGTGAAAATGAATTTTGTAAATAATTAATTACGACAATGATCACGGAATCTAATTCTTAGGTTGATATACCTTTGAATAATTTCAATTTGAAATCAATACAGCACTTACAATATCCACTCTTTTTCTTAGGGCCCCACACATTCATTTAAACGATGAATATGTTCATGATATATTACCAGTAGTAGAAGGTTGAAACACTTAACAGTGGGATCATTGATTTGTTGTTTTGCATCTGCATAGCCCAGCAACAAAAGCGGTTCCAGAAAATTGACTGATATGATTTTGTTCGAACAAGCTGAGGTTATAGTTTGAAGTGAAATTATCCCTCGACATGTTTAGGTTGAAAGGATCGATGGAGTCTTTCCTTTCAAGCTGAGGTTATATTCAAATCAGTGAACACATGTTTCACGTGCAAAGCTAGATCACACAATTCTCATGAGACGTGCGAACGAGATTACCTTTATTAATGTTTGGTTCATTCGTGCATTATGATAGCTACCTAATATGCTATTCACTTGATTGTTCGATACTAAAGTGAACCCTTTAGAATTTATACAGATATCAGACCCCTATCTTGTCTGCAACGCAAAGTACGAACGTACGCATACAGACATCGAGCTTACGAGTACGGAAATGGAACGATACGGACCCATCGACATGAAAGTAAAAATGTTTATCAACTTCAGATGTTGCCCGCTGAGTTGAATTTCTTACTCTCCAAAGGTTCATAATAAGGAATACAGATTGCATAAAAAAGGCGCGTCATCGACTTTTACTAACTAAAAAAATTGTTGAACTCACATTTACATAATTGTATATTGTATGTATTTACAGTATGTAAACACTTCTGAGTTTGGTTTAACCAATTTCACATAAAGTTCGGCAACACAGAATTTACTTTAAAATACGAATATGTTTTAATACTCGTCAACCGGAATCTCCTATACCGTTTTATTCATGCTTGAGTTAAAGCTCAGTTACAGAACGTTACTCATCTACAGAGATTATTTAAACCGCACTTTGCACCATGGACATTTTAAATCTGGTTTTAAACGTCTCGCAAAAGACCAAGATCAAGCACGAGTTGTCATTCTTGTAGGCATTGATGCTGTCCTCACGCCGATGCCACAGCCAGCTTCAATATAATACCCATGCTTCGTTGGCATGAGTACTACTACGGAACGCTGTCACCCTTCATCCTAGCGGCATAGATGCTCGTCTATTGCCGATATTTGGTAATGAATTGCCGTGCCATTGCTTTAATATTGAAGTTGCGCCTGGGCGGTAAAATGCCACGTTCAAATTTTAATGTTCTTGTTAGCGGCGCCAGCGAATTGCCGTCGAATTGATATTCCGAAACAGATATAGTGCAAAATACAAAATATTCACGTACATGCACGTCACACACATTTTATTGTTATTTAAGAATCGTTGAGTATTATTAATCGTCGATCCAATAATTCAACCACTACCGAATTACGTATTTCCGATTTAAGGTCGCAATCAAAATTTTTATTTCAAATCTGATTGTCTTTCTGATGTTACATTAATTGTTGTCAGTGATACGGGTGAATTCTTGGCGGTTTTCTTTTACACCCGAAGGTCCTGAGTTAATGTAAGTGTGTCCTGAGTTAATCATTGTTGATGCACAAATGCGATTATTACTGAATTAAGTATCTTTCATTAAAAGTGACAATGATATCTTACAATCGTTATTTGTCACAATTCTGGATAGTGTTTCAGACGGTCCATTGATCAATTTGATTCCGGTTCCAGAATCGTAGGACTTGAGCACCTCATAGCGGAAGATAATAACCATTTGAAATTCGAATGGATAATGAATTCTCCGTATCCCCGCCGCGTGAGCATTCCGTTCCGAAAATCGAACCAAAAATTAGTCGAGTGTTTAGACGATGAGCATTTTCTGGGCCTGCTGATGCATTCGCAACTTATAATTTACAACACTTCTTTTTATTGTTTATTACTGATCATTTCTAGATTTGCTTATTCATGGCAAAGAGGACACGGGGCCATTCGCACGTGATGTAGGTCCATTTTGGCGCGACCAAAGGGTGGGATAAAAAACATTCTTTCGTCCGTAATTAAGAGGACAATTTTCTTACACGATGTTTGAATGGGTTCACATTATTATTTCTAAATGACGAATCGTGAAAGAGGCTGCAGCTGACTACTCTTATGTACGAGAAAAAATTACATTCATGACACTTCACTAATAACAGTTGATAACACCACTGATTTTCGTATCACACTATTCAATCATGTATCTGTAGTCTAACTTATTTTCATTTTCATTTTTATTTATGTAATGTTATTGTGTATTTGGATTATTATTTTGTTTAAAATTTTTTTTATTCTAATCATAGTTTAGAAGGCCAAGCCTATTGCACCACGTACAACCTTTTTTTAATATTTCGCGGTAGAAGATTGATACCGTCACAATATTGTATATTCACTCAATGAAATCAAAACTACTAATGTATTACTGTTGAGTGCATTTGCAATTGTGATCATAACGTTTACTCGCACACATTGAAAGCGCTCTTACAAGCTATGGAATAAGGCTCAACTATAAAAATACCGTTTCATATTCCACGAACATCGTTAACGCGCATTTGCAATATATCAATCTGTTCTAAGCCACTAACGCGAACGAAAATATAGTATCGTGGTGATTTTGTTAGGAGTTCTAACAGTCTCACATACAGAGAAACCCCTCCTTCACGCTACCCATAGCACCACCAAATAAACCAAACACTTATGACGGGTATTACTCAAGGTCGCACAATTCTCTGATTAATCAATTTAAATTCTGATACCTCAATCTATAAATTTCATTTTTACGGCAGAGGCATGATAAAGTCACTTTATGACGCCTGTTTTCGGCCCGTCAAGTGGTGCTTTATACGGCTGTAGTCCACCTCGACACATAAAGTCTTTATAACGTAGTTCACCTCGACCTGTAAAGTACTTTACAAGTCGAGGTCGGACTGCGCCTGCGCAGTACTGCTGCTCGAGCTAGCAGTCGACTCGGCAAACGGATTATGTGTCATGGTGGACGCGGAGTTCGAAGCGGACCTTAACTGGCGTCAAAGTGACTTATCATACCTCTGCCGTAAAAAATATCGTATGATGCTTGCGCGTAAAGTGACTGTTCGAGCGAGGTTATGTTTTTCGTACTCGCCGCTGGCTTTGCCTGAGGCTCGCCTTCGGCTCGCCGGGCAAAACAGCGGTTCGTACGAAAAACCTAACCTCGCTTGTAAACAGTCACTTTACGCGCATGCCGCATAATATACTATTGTATTCCCAATCCGCAATAATCTTTTTCGTAAAACATGTTGATAGTCTCCTTAGATCAAGTGTATACTATATCTTTATACTTCAGCATTCTCAAAGTAATTAAAATTTCCAATATTATCAGCACAGTGTTGCGACAAACCTTTTTATATACAATGACGATGAATTTGACTAATATCGCATCCATGGTCTCACCTCGTGCGCGCAGAGCGCACACCTATAGCTGGCTGTTGATTTGCTCCATTCTTCCAAACTTCTGTTGGTACCTTGTAAGCTGTTCAAGCATTTCACGTGAGCCCAGCGTCTGCAAGTATTACACATTATTAGATCATGGTACCTGTTACTAAAGCAGTATTGACACACTTTCTTCATGTCACGTGACAATGTTAACAAGGCTTCTGCCACCTGTAGCCTGTACGCATTAGGATCAAATTTGCGATCAAACTTGACGCCCTTGCTCAAGCATTCTACATAGTACAAAACGTACAACCCACAATTGAATGCGTCTTTTTGCATCGGACGATACCCCTCAAACTGAATCTCAGTCCAGTCGATGTCGCTAAGTACGTTCGGTCGGATGCCAGCACATTCGGCGATGTACCGCTTAAAGTTTTGTATGGCTTCTCTGCCTTTTGCCCCAGTGCCTTTCAAGATCGGATCTAAGTGCATAATGGTTTTTGCGTCGATATCGACTACCAGTAAACACCAGTGCGCGTAACGTACGCAGGGCATAAACATTGTGCCCTTCAAAGAACTACCGACGTTGTACATTCGCCACTCTGTACCTTTTTCCTGGTGACTGAAATCACCCAACAAATATCCAGTCATGGTTGTGGGGACGTAAACTACATTTGATCTAAAATCTAATGTGGCGACGCTGTAGGAATCGATGACATCCCCGTCTAAATATTGTCCCGGTCGGAGGGTTCGATATTGCTCCGAGAACAACGGGAACTCATCGAACGCTATGATTGGGGCGCCTGTGATCGAACCATATCGTCCAACGGTGAATTGGGGTGTTTCTAATTGCATGTAATACGCGGAATCTTGAAACAAACCGTTGGATAAAGCATTCGCGTGTTCGGAATTATCGCCGCGATTCAAAAAGGACTGCTCTTGTCGCGGTATGTGTGTCTTCGAACAAGTATCGAGTTGTCCGAGAGTACTCGCTGGAACTGTTTCAATTTTAGCTTTTTTCGCGATTCGCGATGTGTTTTGAGGAGTATCAAATTGTTTGGGAGTACTCGTTCGGTCTCTTTCGATTTTAGCTTTTTTCGCGATTTTTGGTCTGTTTTGACAAGTATTGCGTTGTTTGGGAGTACTCGTTCGGTCTCTTTCGATTTTAGCTTTTTTCGCGATTCTTCCGAGTTGCCTACCTTCCAGGTGGCTGTACTGAGCCTTCCGTTTTCTCTCCCATATATCCTTTACTACCGGGTTGTTCGGAGCATTCGCATTTGCCTTGACATGCTGCCCCGCCTTGTTTCGGCGACGACGACGGCGACCCTTGCAAGGACCGCCTAACCTAACCTCTTTACACAATTTAGTTTTATGGTCTTTCACTTTTGTCAAGAACCGGCCTATCTTCAAGTTCCTCTGGCCGTTCAGCACGTATTTTTTTAAATAATTGAAATACGATTCTACGTTGGCGTTACTTAATCTCTGATGCTCCGGCGCTACGTGTTTAAGTATCAACGCGGACCACATTGGCGTGAAGGGCATCAGACTCTGCGTCACGTAATCTGCGATCTTCGGTGCGTGATATTCGTTATCGCTATCACCTTTCACCGAGTTGTTTTTGATTTCGGAGAGCTTCTCGTAATAACGCTTGTAAAAAGGAGATTCCGCAAAAACGCTACCTTTGCTATTACCGTCTGATACGAATTTCTTGTCCAGGTCTTTGTCGCTACAAATCTCTTCGTCAAGATTACCTGCATCTTTTACAGTTTCGAGGAGTTCGTTAATTCTAATTATACTACAATCTGCCACTGCACGACTCGTAGTCGTGAGAATTTTAACGAAATTTTCGAACACTTCATCCAAACTTGCCAACGTACGGCAGTGAATCATCAATCCGACGCATTCTAAGATAAAATTCTTAATTTTCAAGTACTGAGGGAATTTTCGATGAATGTTCCTCGACACTCGCTTTTGAAAGTGTGCACAGCAAGTATGTACAATTACAAGATCGGATCTAGGTTCTGTGTCGTTTGTTACGCAATCGTACAACTCTTCTAAGTAAGTTGTTATTGTCATCATATTCCACTCGCCCAGAAAAGAATTGATCAACGCCCAACTCCAGTCGACAACTATTACGCGAAAAAGTGGCCATTGTGCGTGGTGCGCTATCGCGAAGTGCTTATGATCTTTTAAAAAACTGCTTATCGCTGGTACGTCTTGCCTCGCCTTTATACATTCTCCCTGCGGAATCAGTGCAGAGTTTTTGTTCATAATTAGGGCGTAATACATTATGCGCTTACATTTGATGTTTTTTGGTTTACGTACGACGCCACTTGTACCATCAAAATAACCGATGATGTCATTTGAACCAACAATATTAAGTTGTTCCTCCGAAAACATGTGAACACTGAGTGGAAAGCCCGAATGTCTAATGTATGGATCACTGGTCTCTTGGTCCAATACATGTTTTTGAAATAAATCTGACAGATCATTCCAGCGGAGGATTGTATCATTTTTGCGGTTTTCCTCCGAGTTCATTGTGTGGATTGTCTCAATGTTCACCATTTCCTGCATATGCCCATCGTCGGCTATTTCGGGGTCGATCTTTCCTACCAGATCCAATTGTAACATTCTAGGAGTGGTGCCATTCAATTTCTCTTTGAAGTTATCTCTATCCTCACCAGTCACCGAACAAAATATTTTAGGACCATCGTGGATTATTTCTTTACACTCTGTAGTCCTGAAATAAATCGTCGCATGTGAAGTTCTGTAATCAACTACTTCGAATCTCCAACTTTGGTCGTGGCTTGGATACCTACAATTGGCATAGGCCACTAAAGTTACTTTTTGTTTATTGAACCGAATGCCTCCGTAATATGATAATGGGCAATGAAATTCCAGATTCTTAAGCATGAGTGTGGACAGCACCTTCTTGACACGATGACGATTTACATTGCTGCAATTAGTGGTCAGCGTTTCAGACGGAACTGTAATGCTGCCTAAACTAACAGGGAACGATTTTCGCACAGCGGGCGTTGGTGGAGGCTCGACATACCGATCTGTACTCTCATCCGACCAACTATCGGAATCGGATTGGTCTCGGGAACCATTAACATTATCTGATTCGCTTTCTGGAATATCCTCACCTGTGACTACACCTTTACAAGCAGAAAAAGCCCTACTACGCTGATAGTACGAGAGCCCGTTACCAAAACCATGTATCATAGCAACGCGGATGAAACCATATAGAATTACTAGTTTAGATGACCCTGAACCCGTCTAGCGAGTAGTAGACTCCAGAACCCTTGCACAGCTGCGGGGGGTGATTTCTGCTGTGCAAAAAAAAAAAGCCACCTCGTATCATCGCAACGTGTCTGATTTCGAAAATGTACGTAGTTTTGGTTATTCGATTACTAAAAACCCAATTTTCAGACATTTTGCGCCTTGCGTTTAGCCTGAGCGAATTTTCAAAAATGTAAGAAAAAAAAGCCACCCTGTATCATAGCAACGCGGCCCAAATTGGTTCCAAATCTTTCGTATGATTACCGAGATTACGAAAATACCGTTTTCAGACATTTTGTGCCTTGCGCATAGCGTTGAAAACGAGTAGAACTTCTTGGGGCGCCCGGCAAATGCCCCTCCGCTTGGTACGCTCGTGTGCCTACGTGCCTCAGGAAGTCGAAAAAATCGATTTTTTTTTAAATTCCATACATTACGAAAAGTTTTTGGTGAGATTTTGTTTTTAATTTTGTTTTTAAGACTATTCTTTTTTTTTTATTTTATTGAACAAAAAAGGTCAATTTTTGGGTAAATATTGCTATTAAAATGTTCAAAAACTTGCCATTTCGTGAAAAAAAAATATAAAACAATAAATCCTACGACAAATTTTCCCTTATACTCTATATTTTAAGAATCCATCGTCGTTTTTTTTCTCCGACCAACCCAGTGCTCGGAATCTTGGTATTTTATTGTGAGCCGTCGCGGCGAGTATCACCTTTCACGCCTACCACGACAAAGGCGCTCGTAGTAGTTTGATGATAATGAAAAATAATTGGGGATGTACTTGAATGTACACTCTTTCGAATGAGCCAAACTAGAATTGAATTGAGTAAATCGTTTTCGAGATAAAAAATCCCGAAGTTCACCTACTTGTTCGGCCGCCTACTCATATGCAACCCCTTAGGGTAGACCGGGGTCAGTTGTGACAGGGGTCAGTTGTTACAACGCAAATATCTCTCGAAGTAAAGTAAGCATGTTTATGTCCCTACAGTATGTCTTGCATGTAGTCAGTCCGGAAATGCTTATCCACACGCCAGCTTCCACCGTGTCAAATAGACGCATTGCGAGGGGTGTATTGTTATTTTTGGGCCCAAAGTAAGTTTTTACGATTTCAGTCGAACAGTGATATCTAGATTTCTATGGTATATACATCGAATATTCTTTATCCATACGTTTCCTTGAACATTTCTCGATCAGCTCTGACGGTTTTCCGAGTCTTTGGATTGAGAAAATGAACGAAATTTTCACATAGAAGTTGAGAAAACCGTTTGGGGTCAGTTGTGACAGGGATCAGTTGTAACATTTTGATATGGGATAATACTGTAACATTTCAGCTTACTTGATACCAAAATGTTTGTTTTAGTCCCTCCATGTTAGAATGCCTCGAAAAAGTGGAAAAAAAAAAAATCCCGTGATAACTGTTTAACCTATGAAAAAGCTAATGCCGAGGTTATGAACGGAAAACAGCTGGAAAATATCCTTCCACACTATTTTCGAATGACATGTCTAGGTTCAAAAAGTTGTCCCGAATTAGAATGACCTCAATGGATGTCGCAATCGTGATTATTAATTGGATTTTGTGTAAAAACCTTGTTTTACAACTGACCCCATTCGCTGTCACAACTGCCCCGGACCCGGGGTCAGTTGTGACATTTTTCCATTTTTTTTTTGTCGGGCTTGTACTTTTTTTCTATTGATGCTAGAAAGTCCTACATAGCGTCATTTTGTCAGCAATTGAATGCTCTTTCCTATGGTATTTGAAACATTGATGTGATCGTTGTAGTTTAACCTTAGTAAAGGCAAAACTGCAAACTGTCACAACTGACCCCGGTCTACCCTACTACGGAAAAATACGATTTTTTTTTCTCGAAAACTTGTCTGATAGAGCCCGTGCAACACTTAATTTGTCTGATATCGGTTAATTCTACATCTGGGACATGGATTTTATCATGTCGAACCATTTTCAGACGTTTTGCTATGATACCGGGTGGCTTTTTTTTTTTGCATTTTTGTAATTCTTCAAAAAATTTACGCAAGGAGATTTTTGTCTGAAAATCGATTTTCTAGCATCAATGGAACCCAAACTACGTATAAACATGATTTTCAGACAAATTGCTATGATACGGTTTTTGGTGTATCATTTTTTTGCTCTAAAAATGGTTTCCTAGGCAGGCGCAAGGGTATTTTTGTCTGAAAATCGTGTTTACGGTATCTCAGGGCTATCATCTAACTACATTCCGTAGATCAGACGCGTTGCTATGATACCGGGTGGCTTTTTTTTTTGCATTTTTGAAAATCCGCTCAGGGTAGACGCAAGGCACAAAATGTCTGAAAATCGGGTTTTCGGGTTCAGAGTCATCCAAACTACATATTTTATATGGTTTGGCCCGCGGTGCTATGATACAAAATTTTTGGTAACGGGCTCTCGTACTATGAGGATTGTCACAAGGTGACACGCCGCGGCATTCTGGAGATGTCAGAAATCTCTTCCCAGTTTCGATGCTCGAAATGCTGTAATCGGATTCTGGGTTTAAATCTGAAGATATTTCGCTCGCGGTTGTATTGTCGCCATGGTAAGAATTCTCCTCGTCATTTTGACAATTGTCATCTGCTATTGACAAAGGCTCCGGTTCGAGGACGTCTTTTTCGAACGAATAATCAAAATATTTTTTTAGATCTGGAAGAGATCTCTCACTCGCGATATGACTATTGCGTTGGGCATTCCCGCCGGTGACTTGATCATAGTCACCTACTATCTCTACGACCCCCGCTTCATATGCGACTTCTGCAACGTGATAGTCATTGACATCTTTCCCGAGATCTAGAAGAGATCTGTTGCTCTCGTCATCCTGACCATCGTCACCTACTACTTCCACGGTTACCGGTTCATCGATAACCGTGGTGAACTGATAGGGGGAATCTTTTCGGGCACCTGAAAGAGATTTTTCGCGACAATTGTGGCCAGAATCTTGCCCGTACACCTGACCATCCCGATTAAATCTATGCTCCAGTTTTTTTTTCACTAGATCCTTAAGGAGGTTGGATACCCCGCTCGCGGGGCGAGCTGTGAGAGGGGTAAGCCTATGCTTATACACGGGCCCGGTTGGTGGTTCTCAACCTCATTTGAGAGCAACGAAAAACAAAATTTACTTCGAAAAGAAGACTTTTGATGAAATCTTGATGTAATATGCATCACTTGTCGTTTAATTACGTTCGTCAACATCAACTGTACTGTATTTTCCGATTTTTAGTCACAAAAATATATTTTATGCGATTTCGTTCGAGGATTCTAGGTTAATATCCCTACAAAACGCTCCATGTTTTTCACTATGGTTCGCAAACGAAGCTGGCAAGGATACTTCATTTTTCGCGAGAATCTTCTCAAAAGTATCATTAACCATGTAGATGTTTTTTTATAGAGATCTCTACGTTTTCGCCCCTGCGTTTAAACGATAAACGACGTTTTTTCACGATACTCGTCACGTACCGCCATAAGCGCCCGTGTATAAGAACGTAACTTTGATTAATGATTACTCCCCTACTGAAAATCGAGGCATGAGATCTGATGTGAGACCAAATTCTTATGTGAGTTCTGATATCAGCTCATATGAGATCAGGTGAGATCCCCACATAGGCTCACATCAGATCTCTGTAACGAAATTCGATTTTCAGTAGGGTCGGAAACGAGACTGACGAATTAATTGAAACTTGACAACAAATTGTATTTCACATCGATGAACACCTCACACAAATTTGAAGCGATTCTCTACGTTTTGATATTAGTCCCCAACCTCCTTAAGGCCGTATTTATTACCCGCCCACGCTCTTTGGATTTGGAGGGTAAATCGCTTGCAGAGCTTTGCTTTTAATTCTCTGGATATCTGTAAAAAAAAATTAAGTGGTTAAAATTGAATATATGTGCTATACGATAACAGTACATAAATCTTGTTATGCAATCTCTTTGTTTTGGCGCGTTTTATTTTTCGAACAATCATAACTCCGGCTACGTTGGTCATAAGGAGATCAACTTGAACTCATTTTATTCGCAAAAGAATATAGTTAAAAAAAATAGGGCTGTGGGATTTTCGATCGCTCAACATAAAATTGTCTCTATATTCCCCGAAACAATAAGAGATTGCGGAAAAATGCATTTTTTTCTAACCTGAAAAAAATGACAGATGTATAAGGTATGTGTATTCTCTCAGTGCTGTGTAAATTTCAGAGTGGGAGAGCCAGCCTTTTTTTTACCCCCATAAATGAGTATTTCGTTGCTGAGTGCACGGTGAAAAAAAATTTGTTTGACTCAAGAAATCGGGTACTTGAATATTATCGAGTAAATACTTACTACGATCAAATGATGTTTACTTGATTCTAATGAATATTTACTTGTGAATGAAAAACAAGCTGATTTCGGCTACCCATGTGCCAGCCTTCGAACTTCCCGATTCTTTGCGTGTTCGAAATGATATTATCAATCAATTTGAATTTCGACAAATTTGTGACCAACAACCTGAAAACTCTTTGGGTTCTAATTTTCATTAAAATCCGAACGGATGTTTTTTCGTTCCTCCGTTCTCAAGATATCGTCAGTTTTTATCTATTACAAAAAGTACTGATTATGAACCGATTAAATCCAACAAAAGCCAAATCTAATTAGTTCTGAATTCGGAAAAGTCGCGTTGATTAAGCCCAATCACATCATAATCCGGTTACTCGTACTCCAGATATTGTCCAGACAAAAATTTGATCACATACACGCGTACATTCATACACACACACCCAAGGCATTCGCATGAAAATGGTCGGAAGTGATTCTCTAGACCTCGAAATGTAGAAATGGAGTGAAAACTAAACTTTTCATTTTCGGGTTGATTACAATAACTTCCTCGTGTATTTTAAAACAGAGAAATAGGAAGTTGAAAATCATCGGTGAGGTGAGTGAGACAATATTCACGAGAATCAAGTAAAAATTAATTGATCTTATTGTTAATGAAACATTTACTTGACAATATTCAAGTAACCGATTTCTTGAGTCAAACAAATTTTTTTTCACCGTGTACTCAGCA